>SJYW01031533.1:175044-277877 GCA_006410735.1 Raphicerus campestris | reverse complement strand
AAGTTTTCAAGAGATGGGAATACCAGACCACCTGACCTGCCTCTTCAGAAATCTGTATGCAGGTCAGAAAACAATAGTTAGAACTGGACATGGAACAACAGACTCATTCCAAATCGGGAAAGGAGTACTTCAAAGCTGTATATTGTCACCCTGCTTATTTAACTTATATGCAGAGTACATCATGCAAAATGCAAGGCTGGATGAAGCATAAGCTGGAATCAAGATTGCCGGGAGAAATATCAATAACCTCAGATATGCAGATGACACCACCTGTATGGCAAAAAGGGAACTAAAGAGCCTCTTGATGAAAGTGAAAGAGGAGAGTGAAAAAGTTGACTTAAAGCTCAACATTCAGAAAACTAAGATCATGGTATCCTTCATGGCAAATAGATGGGAAAACAATGGAAACAGTGAGAGACTATTTTGGGGGGCTCCAAAATCACTGCAGATGGCAACTGTAGCCATGAAATTAAAAGACGTTTGCTTCTTGGAAGAAAAGCTCTGACCAAACGAAACAACGTATTAAAAAACAGAGACATTACTTTGCCAACAAAGGTCTGTCTAGTCAAAGCTATGGTTTTGCCAGCAGTCATGTATGGATGTGAGAGTTGGACTATAAAGAGAGCTGAGTGCCGAAGAATTGATGCTTTTGAACTGTGAAGACTCTTGAGAGTCCCTTGGACTCCAAGGAGATCCAACCAGTCAATCCTTAAGGAAATCAGTCTTGAATATTCATTGGAAAGACGGGTGCTGAAGCTGAAACTCCAATACTTTGGCTACCTGATGCGAAGAACTAACTTATTTGAAAAGATGAGTTTTCCTGATGTTGGAAAAGATTGAAAGCGGGAGGAGAAGGAGACGACAGAGGATGAGATGGTTGGATGGCATCACCAGCTCGATGGATATGAGTCTGAGCAATCTCCAGGCATTGGTGATGGACAGGGAAGCCTGGTGTGCTGCAGTCCATGGGGTCACAAAGAGTCAGACACAACTTAGCAACTAAACTGAACTGAACTGAACTGCAGCCAAGCTATGGCAGGCTTCCCTGGTGGCTTAGCTGTAAAGAATTCACCTGCAATGTGGGTTTCATCCCTAGGTAAGGAAGATCCCTTGGAGAAGGAATGGCAGCCCACTGCAGTATTCTTGCTGGGAAAGCCCATGGATACAGGAGCCTAGTGAGCTACAGTCCATAGGGTCACAAAAGAGCTGGACATGAGGTGGTGACTGAAAAACAATAACAAACCAAGCTATAAATCATCAAAGTTAGAAGGATAGCTATCTAACTCATGACTGAACGGGGAAAGATTTTTTAATCATAAACACGATAGAGTAAATAATAAAATTAAAAATTTCTTATTCTGTCAACTTCAAATTTCTGAAACTTTACCATGACAAGAAATGAGAAACAAAACAACACCACAAAGGAAACTTGTAAAATATTCTCCCTGATCGTGACAGTCATTTAACATCCTGAATCTTGGAGCTTTTGTACATTAATAAGTAAAATAGTTGCTCTTAGAGATTAATAAGGAAAACAGTTTGGGTCATAGAAATGAAAATGCAAGTAGCTCTGATTATCTTTTGAAATGGTGTTTTAAATGAGAAACTTAAAAAAAAAATCAAATTGGTAAAACTTAAAATACATACATATATACACAGTTATGTATTATTTTGACATATATTTTAATGCTGAGAGTGTTCAGTGTTGTGAAATGGACACTCTCAATGGCTCTTCTGGGGGCAGTGTACTTGGTGCAACCTCTCCAACATGTTCTGTCAGTCATTACTATAAACACTTTTTGCTGTGGAGTTTGGCATTAGTTAAATGGCATCCCACTCCAGTACTCTTGCCTGGAAAATCCCATGGGCGGAGGAGCCTGGTGGGCTGCAGTCCATGGGGTCGCTAAGAGTTGGACACGACTGAGCGTCTTCACTTTCGCTTTTCACTTTCACGCATTGGAGAAGGAAATGGCAACCCACTTCAGTGTTCTTGCCTGGAGAATCCCAGGGTGGGGAAGCCTGGTGGGCTGCCGTCTATGGGGTCGCACAGAGTCGGACACGACTGAAGTGACTTAGCAGAAAACATAACTTACATCCATTCTCCAGGCTTTGGAAAGTGCAGTTCAGTTATAGACAAGGTATTTCCGGGGCCAGGAGCTAGCAGGCAGTAAGGGAAACTAAGACACTGAGCCAGAGGCTTGGAATGTGTGGGGAACTGTTTACACGGTTCAGAATTCAGGGAGGAATACAAAGCCCAGGACAGCAGGCACAGGTCCCAATGAGGTTAAGATCAGTGGGTATCAAGTTTCAGTTAAGCAAGACGAATAAGCTTTAAAGATACACTGTCCAACAATGATCTTGGAGTCAACAATGAAGTATCGTACACTTGAAATCTGTTAAGAGGGTAAATCTCATGCTAAGTCTTTTTACCACAATAAAATTAAAAACCAAAAACAATAAAATAATTTTAGGAGGCAAGAAGACAGGAAAGAAGGCAGTTCAGCTGGATAGAAGAGCTTTGACTCAGCAAATAATAGAGAACAGGGGCTTTAGACCAGGCCCTGCATCACTGCTGTGAATCCAATGGTAACAAGATTGATGCATTCTAGCACCAGGGAGCTGCCAGTGTAGCAAGGGAGACTGGAAACAAGATAAAAGCGCTCCATCTGCTCCTTAAAGCAGGCAAGCAGACAAAATAAGGCAAGCTTCCCTCGAGTGTGATGAAGGAAATACATATGACACTGAAACAAGAGTTAGGGTGTGGGCTCTAATTACAGAGTAAAACAGAAGGGAAGGAGGTGAGACTGGCAGGGGCCCATGACAGTCTTTGTTCAGGTAGTAAACAGGTGCAGTGTCTCTCTGGGGGAAAGACATGGCTGCACGTATCTTCTTTTTCTTTTTTTTAGTATAGTCAATTTACAATGTCGTGCTAGCTTCAGGTGTACAGCAAAGTGACTCAATTATACATATACATATCTTCTTTTTAGATTCTTTTCTCATCACAGAATGTTTAGTTGCGTTCCCTGTGCTATACAAGTAGCTCCTTGTTGGTTCTCTATCTTACATACAGGGGTGTGCACGTATTCATCCCCAGCTCATCATTTATTCCTCCCCTCTCTACTTCGGTAGCCATAAGTTTGTTTTTGATATCTGTAAGTCTGTTTCAGTTTTGTAAATCAGCTCATTTGCTTCTTTCCTTTCTACTTATTTCAGTTGGATTTCACACACGTGTGATACCCTAGGATATTTGTCTTTCTCTGTGACTGACTTAGTATGAACATCTTTAGGGCCATCTGTGTTGCTGCAAATGACATTATTTCATCCTTTCTATGGTTGAGTAATAGTCCATTGTATGTATGTGCCACGTCTTTTTACCCGTCCCTCCATCAATGGACATTTAGGTTGCTCCCATGTGCTGGCTATCAAGAGCAGTGCTGCTGTGAACACTGGGGTGCATGTATCCTTTCAGATTATGGTTTTCCCTGGATATAGGCTGCATGGACTGTTGAGGCCCATGGCTCTGCTCCACTTACTACCTTCATGCATTTGGACGGGGAGGTGTCCTGCCTGGTTCAGGTGGTGGGGCTGGAGGGCAGGGCCCGAGGCTTCCACCCTGGGCGGGGCCCTGCTGCAATGGAGCGGGAGGGGTGCTCTGGATATGGTTTGTGTGTCTGCTTTCTCTGGCCTTTGCTGCGTAGACTAATTGAACATTTAAGTGATTGTTCCACTTCATAAAGTATGGTCCAGGGAGGCACTGTGCAAAATGCTAAATCAATTTATTTCTAAACAGAAATGAGATTAAAAAAAAAAAACCCAATTAAATGAAGTATTTCATCACAAGGGTCCACAGAACAGTGCACTTTCCTCTCTGTAAAGTCATGTTCACACATTCTTTCATGGCAAAGCAAAATGATAAATTGGGGGAGGTGGGGTTTGAATGGTAACATTCTTTCTTCTCACTTTCAAAGGTCAGTGATTCTCCACGCATAAACTATGAAGAACACCAGGCGGGGCTTTGATATCAGCAGAATAACATAGTGGGTAGGAACCTGGTTTGGAGTCAGGAAAAAGAGACCTGAACTCTAATTTCAGTTCTTATATCATGTGATTTTGGGGGCAAATGCTTAACTTCTGGGCCTTAGTTCCCTCATGTCTGAAAAGCAGTAACACTTACTTTACCACGTCTTGCTGAGAATTAGACGATTCATAATAACTGTAGTAATCAACCCATATTAAGCCCTTATTGTGTGAGAGGCATAAAGGTTAGCACTCTCTGGATTCTCAGATGCAGATATCTCTGAAAGGTGAAAACAGTTCAATTCCCATTTTAGAGCTGGTATTTGTAATGCATAGAGTACACAAGGCTAGTTCTCCTACCAGTCTGTAAGATGACTTGTCATGCTCATATTTTGTATTCAAAAGTGTTAGGTCTGATGATATCTTGTCCCTAGAGATAAAAGACTAACAAAAAATGTATGTGCATGAGTATGTGTGTGCGCATGAAAGATTACTCTATCGAATCAGAAATAGTCCTACAGCAGATTACTGTAGATTTTAGATATAGACTTCAAACTATTACTCTAATCATCTTTTGACATCTATTTTACTTATTTTGGCCACCCATGTGGCATGTGAAATCTTAAGTTCCCCTACCAGGGATCAAACCAGCACTCACTGCATTGGGAGCAAGGAGTCTTAACCACTGCACCTCCAGGGAAGTCCCTGTCCTAGTCATTTTTACTTGGTTCTGTAACCCTTAGGACACAAGATTTTTCTTGACTTCTCATTTTACATCCGCAATGAACTCATATTTAATCCTCCCTCTCATTCACTGACTCTCACTGCTCTCAACCTCCACCCCAAATTATCCCATTTTGGGCCCTTGCCTCCCACTAATTTAAGCTTCAAATGTTGCAAACTGGGACACTTCTTCTATGCTTACACCCTATAATTTTTTTTAAAATCACATTGTTTTATTTTAGAATTATCTTTCTTCCAATTTAGACTCAATCACAGAGTGTAAGAGAATAGCTATTTCCAATGCCAAAGGAAGACAGAACATAAATCAAAAAGTTCAAATTGAAAAGATGCTGAGGTTCCTGGAGAAAGACCAAACCTAAAGGTGACCTGGGAAGTAGGGAAGCTCCAGGGATGGAAGACAAAAATTACTTTGCTTTAATTTCCAACATTCTCAGATTTAGGGGAAGAGCAGACAATAAATAGTGAAGGACACCATGAAATGCACTGAACAACACATAACTAGGCTGCTTTGATCCAAAACTCTACTTTCTCTCCTGTCCCTGTTTGGTGTCCTGACCACATCCTAAAGAAGAAGGGTTAGGCCATTATACCTTAAGAATAAGATTGTAGAGTGTCTCAGTGGGGAATGAGTCCAGCTGGGACTAGAACCCTGTGCTGCAAGGCTGCAGTGTTTGCACCTGGGCACACCTCTCCTCCAGAAACTCTCCTCCAGCAACAAAACACAAAGAAACTATAGGGAAGTAAAAATAATTGTGTGCACACAGTTGGGGCAGATTTTGGACAAAAGATACAAAAAGACCAAAAAAAGAGCTGAACTGCCACTTCTGAAGAGCCAGGAGCAAAAGCAGGGTACTGTGCCTGCCCCCTGCACTCAACACCACCTAAGGGGTGGGCAAACCACCTAAGCCACCCCTCTGGCCAGACTCCTGAACATACCCCAGCCCTCCTCCCCTATAAAGAACAAGCTTGCTGCCCTCGGGGAGCAAGTGAGCAAGGGAATCTGTTGCTTGTCCTCATGCCCCTCCTGCTGCAGCAGGGCCCTCATAAAGTCTTGCCTGAATTTCTTTAAAAAAAAAGTGGAGTAAGACAAGCACAGAAATGTCCTCCTCATTCAGCATTCAGAAAGGAAATGGAGCCAGGGGCTCTAACAAGTGGTCAACCTGGCCTGCTTGAGCTGACAATGCCAAGTCACAAGTGTTTACCACCAGTCCTGTACCAATGAATTAACTGGGCCTTTTGATCTAGGACACATCAGGGAAAATCCATATCTGTATCATCTAGGGATGTCCATTAGGGGATCCAGCAACTTCATTTTTTCTAATTTTTATTTTACGTTGGGATATAGTTGACTAACAAATATGTGTAGAATGGGCATCATCAAAACGTCTACAAACAATAAATGCTGGAGAGAGTTTGGAGAAAAGGGAAAACCCATCTATAGTGTTGGTAGGCATGTAAATTGGTACAGCCACTATGGAAAACAGGATGAAGGTTCCTTAAAAAACTAAGAATAGCGCTACCATATGATCCAGCAATTCTGCTCCTAGGTATGTATCTGCAGAACACCATGGTTCAAAAGGATACATGCACCCCAATGTTCATCACNACCTGATGCGAAGAACTAACTTATTTGAAAAGATGAGTTTTCCTGATGTTGGAAAAGATTGAAAGCGGGAGGAGAAGGAGACGACAGAGGATGAGATGGTTGGATGGCATCACCAGCTCGATGGATATGAGTCTGAGCAATCTCCAGGCATTGGTGATGGACAGGGAAGCCTGGTGTGCTGCAGTCCATGGGGTCACA
The DNA here is from genome assembly GCA_006410735.1 of Raphicerus campestris. Classification (NCBI taxonomy): domain Eukaryota; kingdom Metazoa; phylum Chordata; class Mammalia; order Artiodactyla; family Bovidae; genus Raphicerus; species Raphicerus campestris. Next base: position 271,312 of record SJYW01031533.1, on the reverse strand, counting down.
AAGAGTCAGACACAACTTAGCAACTAAACTGAACTGAACTGAACTGCAGCCAAGCTATGGCAGGCTTCCCTGGTGGCTTAGCTGTAAAGAATTCACCTGCAATGTGGGTTTCATCCCTAGGTAAGGAAGATCCCTTGGAGAAGGAATGGCAGCCCACTGCAGTATTCTTGCTGGGAAAGCCCATGGATACAGGAGCCTAGTGAGCTACAGTCCATAGGGTCACAAAAGAGCTGGACATGAGGTGGTGACTGAAAAACAATAACAAACCAAGCTATAAATCATCAAAGTTAGAAGGATAGCTATCTAACTCATGACTGAACGGGGAAAGATTTTTTAATCATAAACACGATAGAGTAAATAATAAAATTAAAAATTTCTTATTCTGTCAACTTCAAATTTCTGAAACTTTACCATGACAAGAAATGAGAAACAAAACAACACCACAAAGGAAACTTGTAAAATATTCTCCCTGATCGTGACAGTCATTTAACATCCTGAATCTTGGAGCTTTTGTACATTAATAAGTAAAATAGTTGCTCTTAGAGATTAATAAGGAAAACAGTTTGGGTCATAGAAATGAAAATGCAAGTAGCTCTGATTATCTTTTGAAATGGTGTTTTAAATGAGAAACTTAAAAAAAAAATCAAATTGGTAAAACTTAAAATACATACATATATACACAGTTATGTATTATTTTGACATATATTTTAATGCTGAGAGTGTTCAGTGTTGTGAAATGGACACTCTCAATGGCTCTTCTGGGGGCAGTGTACTTGGTGCAACCTCTCCAACATGTTCTGTCAGTCATTACTATAAACACTTTTTGCTGTGGAGTTTGGCATTAGTTAAATGGCATCCCACTCCAGTACTCTTGCCTGGAAAATCCCATGGGCGGAGGAGCCTGGTGGGCTGCAGTCCATGGGGTCGCTAAGAGTTGGACACGACTGAGCGTCTTCACTTTCGCTTTTCACTTTCACGCATTGGAGAAGGAAATGGCAACCCACTTCAGTGTTCTTGCCTGGAGAATCCCAGGGTGGGGAAGCCTGGTGGGCTGCCGTCTATGGGGTCGCACAGAGTCGGACACGACTGAAGTGACTTAGCAGAAAACATAACTTACATCCATTCTCCAGGCTTTGGAAAGTGCAGTTCAGTTATAGACAAGGTATTTCCGGGGCCAGGAGCTAGCAGGCAGTAAGGGAAACTAAGACACTGAGCCAGAGGCTTGGAATGTGTGGGGAACTGTTTACACGGTTCAGAATTCAGGGAGGAATACAAAGCCCAGGACAGCAGGCACAGGTCCCAATGAGGTTAAGATCAGTGGGTATCAAGTTTCAGTTAAGCAAGACGAATAAGCTTTAAAGATACACTGTCCAACAATGATCTTGGAGTCAACAATGAAGTATCGTACACTTGAAATCTGTTAAGAGGGTAAATCTCATGCTAAGTCTTTTTACCACAATAAAATTAAAAACCAAAAACAATAAAATAATTTTAGGAGGCAAGAAGACAGGAAAGAAGGCAGTTCAGCTGGATAGAAGAGCTTTGACTCAGCAAATAATAGAGAACAGGGGCTTTAGACCAGGCCCTGCATCACTGCTGTGAATCCAATGGTAACAAGATTGATGCATTCTAGCACCAGGGAGCTGCCAGTGTAGCAAGGGAGACTGGAAACAAGATAAAAGCGCTCCATCTGCTCCTTAAAGCAGGCAAGCAGACAAAATAAGGCAAGCTTCCCTCGAGTGTGATGAAGGAAATACATATGACACTGAAACAAGAGTTAGGGTGTGGGCTCTAATTACAGAGTAAAACAGAAGGGAAGGAGGTGAGACTGGCAGGGGCCCATGACAGTCTTTGTTCAGGTAGTAAACAGGTGCAGTGTCTCTCTGGGGGAAAGACATGGCTGCACGTATCTTCTTTTTCTTTTTTTTAGTATAGTCAATTTACAATGTCGTGCTAGCTTCAGGTGTACAGCAAAGTGACTCAATTATACATATACATATCTTCTTTTTAGATTCTTTTCTCATCACAGAATGTTTAGTTGCGTTCCCTGTGCTATACAAGTAGCTCCTTGTTGGTTCTCTATCTTACATACAGGGGTGTGCACGTATTCATCCCCAGCTCATCATTTATTCCTCCCCTCTCTACTTCGGTAGCCATAAGTTTGTTTTTGATATCTGTAAGTCTGTTTCAGTTTTGTAAATCAGCTCATTTGCTTCTTTCCTTTCTACTTATTTCAGTTGGATTTCACACACGTGTGATACCCTAGGATATTTGTCTTTCTCTGTGACTGACTTAGTATGAACATCTTTAGGGCCATCTGTGTTGCTGCAAATGACATTATTTCATCCTTTCTATGGTTGAGTAATAGTCCATTGTATGTATGTGCCACGTCTTTTTACCCGTCCCTCCATCAATGGACATTTAGGTTGCTCCCATGTGCTGGCTATCAAGAGCAGTGCTGCTGTGAACACTGGGGTGCATGTATCCTTTCAGATTATGGTTTTCCCTGGATATAGGCTGCATGGACTGTTGAGGCCCATGGCTCTGCTCCACTTACTACCTTCATGCATTTGGACGGGGAGGTGTCCTGCCTGGTTCAGGTGGTGGGGCTGGAGGGCAGGGCCCGAGGCTTCCACCCTGGGCGGGGCCCTGCTGCAATGGAGCGGGAGGGGTGCTCTGGATATGGTTTGTGTGTCTGCTTTCTCTGGCCTTTGCTGCGTAGACTAATTGAACATTTAAGTGATTGTTCCACTTCATAAAGTATGGTCCAGGGAGGCACTGTGCAAAATGCTAAATCAATTTATTTCTAAACAGAAATGAGATTAAAAAAAAAAAACCCAATTAAATGAAGTATTTCATCACAAGGGTCCACAGAACAGTGCACTTTCCTCTCTGTAAAGTCATGTTCACACATTCTTTCATGGCAAAGCAAAATGATAAATTGGGGGAGGTGGGGTTTGAATGGTAACATTCTTTCTTCTCACTTTCAAAGGTCAGTGATTCTCCACGCATAAACTATGAAGAACACCAGGCGGGGCTTTGATATCAGCAGAATAACATAGTGGGTAGGAACCTGGTTTGGAGTCAGGAAAAAGAGACCTGAACTCTAATTTCAGTTCTTATATCATGTGATTTTGGGGGCAAATGCTTAACTTCTGGGCCTTAGTTCCCTCATGTCTGAAAAGCAGTAACACTTACTTTACCACGTCTTGCTGAGAATTAGACGATTCATAATAACTGTAGTAATCAACCCATATTAAGCCCTTATTGTGTGAGAGGCATAAAGGTTAGCACTCTCTGGATTCTCAGATGCAGATATCTCTGAAAGGTGAAAACAGTTCAATTCCCATTTTAGAGCTGGTATTTGTAATGCATAGAGTACACAAGGCTAGTTCTCCTACCAGTCTGTAAGATGACTTGTCATGCTCATATTTTGTATTCAAAAGTGTTAGGTCTGATGATATCTTGTCCCTAGAGATAAAAGACTAACAAAAAATGTATGTGCATGAGTATGTGTGTGCGCATGAAAGATTACTCTATCGAATCAGAAATAGTCCTACAGCAGATTACTGTAGATTTTAGATATAGACTTCAAACTATTACTCTAATCATCTTTTGACATCTATTTTACTTATTTTGGCCACCCATGTGGCATGTGAAATCTTAAGTTCCCCTACCAGGGATCAAACCAGCACTCACTGCATTGGGAGCAAGGAGTCTTAACCACTGCACCTCCAGGGAAGTCCCTGTCCTAGTCATTTTTACTTGGTTCTGTAACCCTTAGGACACAAGATTTTTCTTGACTTCTCATTTTACATCCGCAATGAACTCATATTTAATCCTCCCTCTCATTCACTGACTCTCACTGCTCTCAACCTCCACCCCAAATTATCCCATTTTGGGCCCTTGCCTCCCACTAATTTAAGCTTCAAATGTTGCAAACTGGGACACTTCTTCTATGCTTACACCCTATAATTTTTTTTAAAATCACATTGTTTTATTTTAGAATTATCTTTCTTCCAATTTAGACTCAATCACAGAGTGTAAGAGAATAGCTATTTCCAATGCCAAAGGAAGACAGAACATAAATCAAAAAGTTCAAATTGAAAAGATGCTGAGGTTCCTGGAGAAAGACCAAACCTAAAGGTGACCTGGGAAGTAGGGAAGCTCCAGGGATGGAAGACAAAAATTACTTTGCTTTAATTTCCAACATTCTCAGATTTAGGGGAAGAGCAGACAATAAATAGTGAAGGACACCATGAAATGCACTGAACAACACATAACTAGGCTGCTTTGATCCAAAACTCTACTTTCTCTCCTGTCCCTGTTTGGTGTCCTGACCACATCCTAAAGAAGAAGGGTTAGGCCATTATACCTTAAGAATAAGATTGTAGAGTGTCTCAGTGGGGAATGAGTCCAGCTGGGACTAGAACCCTGTGCTGCAAGGCTGCAGTGTTTGCACCTGGGCACACCTCTCCTCCAGAAACTCTCCTCCAGCAACAAAACACAAAGAAACTATAGGGAAGTAAAAATAATTGTGTGCACACAGTTGGGGCAGATTTTGGACAAAAGATACAAAAAGACAAAAAAAAGAGCTGAACTGCCACTTCTGAAGAGCCAGGAGCAAAAGCAGGGTACTGTGCCTGCCCCCTGCACTCAACACCACCTAAGGGGTGGGCAAACCACCTAAGCCACCCCTCTGGCCAGACTCCTGAACATACCCCAGCCCTCCTCCCCTATAAAGAACAAGCTTGCTGCCCTCGGGGAGCAAGTGAGCAAGGGAATCTGTTGCTTGTCCTCATGCCCCTCCTGCTGCAGCAGGGCCCTCATAAAGTCTTGCCTGAATTTCTTTAAAAAAAAAGTGGAGTAAGACAAGCACAGAAATGTCCTCCTCATTCAGCATTCAGAAAGGAAATGGAGCCAGGGGCTCTAACAAGTGGTCAACCTGGCCTGCTTGAGCTGACAATGCCAAGTCACAAGTGTTTACCACCAGTCCTGTACCAATGAATTAACTGGGCCTTTTGATCTAGGACACATCAGGGAAAATCCATATCTGTATCATCTAGGGATGTCCATTAGGGGATCCAGCAACTTCATTTTTTCTAATTTTTATTTTACGTTGGGATATAGTTGACTAACAAATATGTGTAGAATGGGCATCATCAAAACGTCTACAAACAATAAATGCTGGAGAGAGTTTGGAGAAAAGGGAAAACCCATCTATAGTGTTGGTAGGCATGTAAATTGGTACAGCCACTATGGAAAACAGGATGAAGGTTCCTTAAAAAACTAAGAATAGCGCTACCATATGATCCAGCAATTCTGCTCCTAGGTATGTATCTGCAGAACACCATGGTTCAAAAGGATACATGCACCCCAATGTTCATCACAGCACTGTTTACAGAAAAGACATGGAAGCAACCTAAATGTCCGTTGACAGAGGAACAGATAACAACTTCTAGTCATACTTTTATGCATCTTCCTGTTTCCTTTCTGGACATAAAACCTTAGGATTATATAATCATAATCTTATTGTTATATGATATTTAATTTTAATGTGCCCATTGTGTTAAACTAGTTTTACCTGTTAGACCTAACTTCCTTGAGATGAAGTCATGTTGTAAGGACAGACAGTATGCTTCTCATACAAACACACCATTGATTCCTCCTTTACACAAACACTTGCTGATTAAAAAACAAACAGCAAAACAAAAACAAACAAACAAACAAAAACCTATGCTGGTTGCTCAAGTGGGTATTTTGTGTCTGACATCTTAGGCATATTACCTTCATTGCCCCATAATAATCCTCTCAATCTGTGCATCTCAGACTGATGGGATGAAGTTGGGCAGACACTCATCAGAACAGGATTGGGATGAAATAAAGGCCANCTTTCATCAAGAGGCTCTTTGGTTCTTCTTCACTTTCTGTCATAAGGGTGGTGTCATCTGCATATCTGAGGTTATTGATATTTTTCTTTGCAATCTTGATTCCATCTTGTGCTTCCTCCAGCCCAGCATTTCTCATGATGTACTCTGCATATAAGTTAAATAAGCAGAGTGACAATATAAATTTCTTTTTTTAAACCAGTTTTCATAGGTTCCCCAGTCCTGTTTTCTTCACCAGCTTTTTAATTCCTTAATTGAAGATCCTCTAATCACAGATGTTTCAGTAATTTTCATCTGGACAATGCAATCTTGCAATTTTTAATTAAATAAACAATAAAATAAATAACAGCATGTATAATGCTTACTGTGCCAGCCACTCTTTTAAATGTGCTGCAAACTTTATGATAGGTACACTCATGAGTGAGACCTGGGACTCAGAGGTTAAGTGACTGGCCAAAGGCACACAGCTACTAAAGGCTGGACCAAGGAATGGGACCCAGTTGTCTCAGGCCACACTCTGCCAACTATACTAACTTTCAAATCAGATGTCGACTTGTTAGACAAGAGGGGCTTTTTAAAAAGTTTATGGAATCTTAGAATTTTAGATCAAAACAAACCTAAAAAAAAACCTAGTCCAACATCCAAATCACACAAGGAACTAATAATAGAGACGTCAAGTGAAAACCCAGGGGCAAATATGTTTGATTTATAAGTTAAAAATTGGTCTTTTATGGTAAGCAACACATGTATAAGTCAAATTTCATTAAATTTACACATAGTTTGAGTGTTCTAAAGGATCTCCTGTTCAAAAAATTCCTAAGTCTTTTTATAAGTAAAAATTCTTTTTTGGCAAAGAAAACGCCCATAATTCATTTTTTAAAGATTTTCAAACATTTAACTTAGGTAAAGCAAGATAAACTTGGATTTAACTATTTACATATAATATTTTACTATAAAAATCAGTAAAGTATAATTTAGATCAGTGACAAAGATGTGATTTTTAAAATATCTTTATTAAAATATTTACTACAGAATATCTTACAAGCAAACATAATCTAGGTTAAGTCCGAATCCCATTGACATTAACTCAAAACACTCAGCTGACATACTTACCTAAAAATAAGAAACTTAAAACTTTAGTATTGATGTTACTAAATTAATTCAACCCTAGACAAGAGCATGTTAGCACCCCAAAGTTTAGCTAAGCCTCTGAGCCAAAACAGTCAGGAATCATTTTCCCTGATTATTTTTTTCCCTATGTATACTTTTACATTCGTTATAACTTAATAGATATTATGAACCAAAAAATTATATATAGATAGATAGATAGATAAGATATACATTCTTGTCTTCAGTGAATACTTCAGTACACTATAATACCTGTATTAATCTAAAAATATATGTTCTGAATCACTCATTCCAGAAGTATCATTAGGTAAGGCAGAAATGCATGAAACATAGCACTTGCATAAAATGTCTTATAATAATAATAGTGATGTGGTTATTATTATTATCACATCATCATTGTAAGTACTACTTGCGTCATAAGGGTTTCTCGATTCTTCAGTTCTAGTCTTTCCATCGAATGACATTTGATTCCCACAAATCATCAATAATATACCAACAAATTAGCCTTTATTGAATGATTATCATTTGCCAAGCTTTGTCCTAGACATTTTAAAACACGTGTTCTCTAGATCTTCTTGTGCCCTGTCATGTATCATTATTGCCATTTTACATAGGCGAACAGAGAGGTACAGAGGAATTAAAAAGCTTCTCAGCATCCCACAGTGAGCAAGTGATGGGCTTTCTGAGCCAATAATCCACACGCCCTTCCCGCTAACACACTCCTCCACAGACAGAGCACACGCACCACCGGCTCTTTTATGGGTCCTTGGAATAGTCCTGATCCACGTGTAGTGAAATAAACCTGGTCATCAGCAAACAGTTTCCTTAATGCCTGTGTTTTCTGAATGTTTGCTTTCCACTAAAATGGACAGGAAAGAATTATATGCATGATTCCTATCTCAGCAAGCTCTTGCTGAAACTTAAGACTCTTCATAGCAGTTCTTAGTGAAGATATATCGAGTGGAAGTGAACTCAAATGATACTACAGCTGATGGAGAAGATTTTATAAAGCATAACCTGAGAGTAACAGTGAAATAAAAAATCAGGACAGCATCTCTGCCCACACATAACCTATTTTGTTTTGTTCTAGAGTTGCTATACTTATTCAAACCTTTGCATTAAACTTTCATTTCATAATAATATATTTATTGAATGCTTATACTATGGCCCACATGGGACTTAATATTTTACATTTCAAAAAAAAATTCATCTTCCACCATATCTCAGTAAAGGAGATTTTACAATTCTGGTTTTGCCAGAATAGCTTGTAAGATACTGGCCCAATTCATCACATATCTACCAGGAGGAACCACCTGGATTCAATTCTAGTCATATGACCACTAGGCTCTACTGGGTATAAATTATTGCTTTTTACTCCCATTTGCTATTTAAATCGAAATAATGCGAGCTTTGAACTAGAATTCCTACCTTCTTTCAGCTGAAGGGCTATGGAAGACTATCTAAAAAGTTCTCAGTAAAAAGAAGCAACAGCCACGTGCTGCAGACAAGCTAGAAAACTTCTTAGAAGGCACCATTTGGCCTTCTAGTTTTGAAAGGCCAAATTTCACTAAATAAAACCTTCGCTGTGTATATGTGTGTGGATGTGATTAGTCATTTAATACTGGAAGCTCTACCTGGAACACATTTCTTAATACACTTTTTTTTCACATGCATGATGTCTTTCCACAATTTATTGCCACATTTTATTAAACTCTTGTTACCTAGCGTGTAATTGGAATCATCACTGATACATGAAACATGAGTATACAAATCTGAAACAGAGTGGAGGCAGGTCAGAGAAATAACAGCAAAGCTAAATTTTAAAATGGGGAGAAAGATATAGGCAATAGTGTTAAGAATTGTGACACTCTTTACCAGCCCAGGGCAATTCCTTCCAGAAAAATATCATCTTACCCTTTAAACCCACACAAACTAAATCCTCTGTGAATAAGAAATGATGGAGTAAAGCCTTAAAAACTGACCCAAAACTAAAAGAGAAAGAAAATAGGCAAATCACCAACAATAGATGTCATTACACATGCTGACTCGACAGAAACAGAAATTTTACCAGAGTCAAATATAATTTAACTTCACCTTCTGCTCCATGAGGCTACTCTGGTTTCTCGTGATGTTCTGGAATCTGATTTCATAAACTCCAACTGGTACCTTTGCTCTGAAATGTAATTGTGTCTATTTTGAGATCATCATTCCTTTCTCTGATCCCAAAACAATGCTTGGCACAATAAAGACCAAAAAAAGATATATTTTGTGAATAGAAGGGTAGATAAGTAGGAAAGCTAGAAGTGGAATTTTTTAAAACTCTATCAAATAAAGCACTAGGGGCTCATTGCGATCCCACAGAAACTCTCACAAGGAAAATCAGGCCCCAGGCTCCTTTTATGAAATAATTGTCTCCTTTCTGGTTTCAGTCTTTCAGAAGATTCTTCCGAATTCAGCGTCCTCTTCTTTCATCTCCAGGTTGCAGACTTATTTTCACCCCCCAGAGAATTACTTCTGTTTCCAAGTATATTCAAGGGCCACACTAGAGATTTCACAGTAAAGATACTGTCACCTGTAGACAGAAAATGTTCCATTTATTTTAGTGAGAGACAGGCAAAGAACAACAAAAAAATGAAATAGAGAAAATGAACAATTTTTCTTATAAGTCCTATCATAATCTGGCACAACCATTTCTATTTGCTAATTACTATGCTTATTATCATTACTGACACCATAAATATTAGTCATCATCCATTACTTCACCATGGCTAAGTATAAATTATTGTACATTATTATTAATACTGTCATCCAAGTATGTATGAAGATATATAATCAATTTTTTTCATCTGACCAAGGTCTTTTTTTTAAATTTAAATTTATTTATTTATTTTTAATTTTTTTTAATACTTTATTCTATTTTACAATGTTCTATTTTACAGAACATTGACATGAATCAGCCATAGGTGTACATGATCTCCCCATGCCGAAGCCCCCTCCCACCTCCCTCCCTACCCCATCACCCCGGATCATCTCGTGCACCAGCCCCAAGCATCCTGTATCCTGTATTGAACATAGACTGGTGCTTCATTTCTTATATGGTAGTATACATGTTTCAGTGCCCTTCTCCCAAATCATCCCACCCTCTCCCTCTCCCTCAGAAGCCAAAAGTCCGTTCTATACCTCTGTGTCTCTTATATTGTCTCACTTACAGGGTCATCATTACTATCTTTCTAAATTCCATATATATGTGTCAGTATACTGTATTGGTGTTTTTCTTTCTAGCTTACTTCACTCTGTATAATAGGCTCCAGTTTCATCCATCTCATTAGAACTGAGTCAAACTTATTGTTTTTAAGGGCTGAGTAATACTCCATTGTGTATATGTACCACAGCTTTCTTATCCATTCATCTGTTGATGGACATTGACCAAGGTCTTATAGTATTTTTTAAAATATTGTTGTGATTCTAAAAAGAAAGGTTTATGGGAGAAAATACATAAAATGTGGAAATTATGAATAAAAAGACTTAAAGTACCCTTTATTCCATATCCACAAAGAACCATCATTATCATTTTACCTCCCAGGTGGCGTTAATGGTAAAGAACTCACCTGACAATGCAGGAGACATGAGACACAGGTTCGATCCCTGAGTCAGGAGGATCCTCTGGAGAAGGGAATGGCAAGCCACTCCAGTATCGTTGCCTGGAGAATCTCATGAACAGAGGAGCCTGGCAGGCTACAGTCCATAGGGTTGCAAAGAGTCAGACACAGCAGCTTAGCATGCACACATATAGAAATTACAATAATGCCATTGTATAATGTAAGTGCTGAGGGCCCTTTCCAAACATGACCATACAGTCAAGGGCAAGTCAAAAAATCTCTCTTGAGAGGACTTCTTATACCAGTAGCTGTTCTAGACATTCAGGACTCTATTTATGTTGAACAGAAATACTCTCCCCCCTCAAATCTATGTTCTACTGGCTAGAAAAAAGTAAATAAGCAAAAGAAGATATGTTATGAAGAAGAAAAAGTGGCATCTGTTCTGTCACTAAGTCAGGTTCCAACTTTTTGCGACCCCATAGACTGTAACCTGCCAGGCTCCTCTGTCCATGGGATTTTCCAGACAAAAATGTTGGAGGGGGTTGCTGTTTCATGCTCCGGGGGATTTTCCCAGATCAAGGGTCAAACCCATCTCTCCCACATTAGCAGGCAGATTCTTTACCACTGAGCCACCAAGGAAGCCTTTCGTGGCATAGAGAGGTAGAAAGTCCTTTGGAAGCTATCATGAATGCTATTTGAAGGCCTCTGGGGAAAGAGGACACTTCAATTTAGACCTAGCTCTCAGGAAAAACATTCCAAGCAAAAGGAGTATTCATATTTGAAGAGGAGACATAAGACCAGTGTTTCTGAAATGTGAATGAGAGAAATAATGGAGAAAGATAAAGTTGAAAAGTTAGGGAAGGGCCTGACCAAAGAGAGCCTTTTGGGAACTTAGATTTCATTCTGGTTGCAACCGAAGACTTTGGAAGATTTGAAACAGAGACCACATATAGATAAGGGACTCTAAACGGTCACACACAAAAAAGGCAAATTGGTAACAATTTTAAATAGTAAAGTTGAGCAATTGTAATAAAACATATTTTCATACTTGCTGGTGATAAATACACACTAGTATAAACTTTGTAGTGGAAAGAAAGAGGCTGAAATTTGAAAGTATAAAACAAAAACTATAATCTCCATAACCTTCAATTACATATTCTTTTCTCTTTATTGAAAACATTTTTCTTAATCTGATCTTTTTCTCAGAGGGGACCATGGAAAAAAATCTCAGACTCAACATAGTGTTCTCATTGCTATTATTTTCTAAATTGTCTATTAACTACACTTTTAAATTCTAAAGTAGTCAAGAACCATTTAGAACAATATTTAAATTATAAATGGTTGCATATTTGGAAAAGCTTGAATTTTATGTCAGTGTCTTTTTAAAAACAGTGATCTATTTAAATTGTTTTGGAGAATATAATGAGGCATTTTTTGTCACCTAATACATGACAAAAATATTATAAATGTTTTATAAATGTTCCATGAGCCACGTATTTAGTAGCTTCCATATTTAGTATAAAAAATTAAATTTGTATTTATTATATCAATTTTATACATGCTAATTAAATCTTTTAACAATTATCTGCCTAATTTTACCTATGAAACAAGGATGCATTTACGTCTTCTAGTACTATGTTTCTGACTGCTATTCTTTATGTTTTGACAGCTTTTCTGTTTGAGTTATATATCTAACTACATTTATAAATACTATGCATAAGTCTATATTGATGTGGTTTCAATTCTTACCATTAAGTCAGTTCATTTATTTTGATTCCTTTCTTACTTCAGCTCAGTTCAGTTCAGTCGCTCAGTCGTGTCCAACTCTTTGCGACCCCGTGAATCACAGCATGCCAGGCCTCCCTGTCCATCACCAACTCTCTCTCGGAGTTCATTCAGACTCACGTCCATTGAGTCAGTGATGCCATCCAGCCATCTCATCCTCTGTCGTCCCCTTCTCCTCCTGCCCCCAATCCCTCCCAGCATCAGAGTCTTTTCCAATGAGTCAACTTTTCGCATCAGGTGGCCAGAGTACTGGAGTTTCAGCTTTAGCATCATTCTTTCCAAAGAAATCCTAGGGCTGATCTCCTTCAGAATGGACTGGTTGGATCTCCTTGCAGTCCAAGGGATTCTCAAGAGTCTTCTCCAACACCACAGTTCAAAAGCATCAATTCTTCGGCACTCAGCCTTCTTCACAGTCCAACTCTTACATCCATACATCACCACTGGAAAAACCATAGCCTTGACAAGATGGACCTTAGTCAGCAAAGTAATGTCTCTGCTTTTGAATATACTATCTAGGTTGGTCATAACTTTTCTTCCGAGGAGTAAGCATCTTTTTAGTTTCATGGCTGCATTCACCATCTGCAGTGATTTTGGAGCCCCCCAAAATAAAGTCTGACACTGTTTCCACTGTTTCCCCATCTATTTCCCATTAAGTGATGGGACCGGATGCCATGATCTTCATTTTCTGAATGTTGAGTTTTAAGCCAACTTTTTCACTCTCCACTTGCACTTTCATCAAGAGGCTTTTTAGTTCTCACTTAGTAGAAGATATTTTTGAATAATTCTTTCAGAAAAGGACATGTGTAGTAATCTGATTATGTCTTTGTATTACCTTGACATCTTAGCAACACTGTAGTGTAAATCACTCAGCCACACCCAACTCTTTGCAACCCCATGGATGGTAGCCCGCCAGGCTTCTCTGTCCATGGAATTCTCCAGTCAAGAATACTGGAGCGGGCTGTCATTTCCTTCTCCGGGGAATCTTCCCCACCTGGGGATCAAACCCAAGTCTCCTGCATTGCAGGCAGATTCTTTACTGCTGAGCCACTAGGGAAGCCCTAACAACAGTGTTGTTCAGTCGCTCAGTCTTGTCTGACTCTTTGTGACCCCATGGACTGCAGCACGCCAGGGTTCTCTGTCCTTCACCATCTCCCAGAGTTTACTCAAACTCATATCCATTGAGTCAGTGATGCCATCCAACCATCTCATCACCTTCTCCTCCTGCCTTCAATCTTTCCCAGCATCAGGGTCTTTTCTAATGAGTCGGCTCTTGCAACAGCAGTGTAGCTACATATAAATTTCTTAAGCCACAAAATTTTCCCTCAAAATTAAACAGACTTTCTGTCATTATCTCCAAGCATTTAAAGTCAAGAAGAAGACTACTTGACTACTTGAAGAATTTTCTGCTTCTGTAGGTAACTTATTTTCCTGGGAATCTTGTATGAGTCTTTCTTTTACTTTGTGATCTTCATGTGGTTAGATAATAATCTCCTCTTCCTACTTTCGTCAGGTGCACAGAGGGAGGTTTCATTCTATAGACACTCTGAGATATTTTCTCAGTTTATTTTATTCCATTTATGAGTTTTGCTTCTTTTTATTTATTTTAGACTCATTTTAGACATGTAAGTTATCTTTTGCCTAAATTTCTATTCTCTGTGCTCCATAGCTATTATCTTCTCATTGATTATTGCTATATATTTTTGTTTCTTCTATCTTCTATGGAACTTCATATTTTTCTCCAAAACAATTTGACATGCACTGTAGATTTTGTTATTTCCAGTTAATATGCTAGCTTTGTTATTGCATTTTACTTTCCTTTAAAACTTGCTTTATTGTATATAGCATCATCTTTTCAAGGTTATATTTTTATCTTATTCAGAAATAAAATGTGTATCACATAAAATTTACTTGTTAATTTAGCAAGTTGTTTTCAAAAGTATGTTCTTTCCTGTCCATCTTGAGAATTATCATCTACCTTTATTTTATAGAATTTTTCCCTGGATCCCCTTTCCTTCTCTTCACGCCTCCAAAAATGAGGAGAAAGCAATGAGATAAGCTATTTTTCTCTAAATTGAGTTGATAGACTATTCTCAGCTCCCTTTACTTTCTTCTTATCAGACCTTAAATCAAGAAATGATTGATATAAATTAGTTACACCAGTTAAGCATTCTGCAACCTGAAGAAAATAAACACAAAGTCAAAGCTATGAAAATTCCAGTGATCCAAAACGTTGAGTAGGCATTAGTCAAATGGGCTGGAAAGGGTTCAAGTTAAGAGAAGTTTTAAGGGAATTTTATTCCATTTATGGTTTTGCTTTTGTTCCATTTATTCTGGACACATCATTAGAAGCATGAATTATTTTTTGCCTAAACTATTCTCTGTGCACTATAGATATAATATTCTCTTTAATTGTTGTTAGTCATTTGAATTTCTTCTATCTTCTGAAGAACTTCTTATATAGCATGGAGAAGAAAGAAAGCATAATGTGTCAGGGAAATGCAGACTAAAGACAGTGGGTTCTAGATTATTCTAATTATTCCTTGCTTTGCACACAAACTTGAACTGTACTATAAGCCAGTATTTCTAAAGATGCATTCCACACCAAATTAGTCATGTGAGACACCCTATAAAAAGGAAATAGCTTCCATAATCAAAAAGTTTGGGAAAGCTTACTTTTCATATCTTTCCCTTTCTAAGAGATTCACAGTGAACATCAGTATTAAACCTATTGTATGGAATTAACAGGCATACAAAACTATATATAAAATAGACAAACAATAAGGAGTTACTGTATAGCACAGGAAACTATATTCAATTTATTGTAATAACCTATAATGCAAAAGAATTGGAAAAAAATGTTTATATATAATTGAAGCTCTTTGCTGTACACCAGAAGCTAACACAATATTGTAAATAAACTATACTTCAAAAAAAATACTGTAAAGAAAAATCTTAACTTAGAATTTTCCACATCTTTTTAAAAAATATTCACTAACAGTTCATGGCAGTTATTGGAATAAACTTTGGGAATTGCTGTTATGTTCAATGGGGAGTCACTGAATCAGATTTGCATTTGTAAAGATGACACTGATTTTTGTTGAGAATAAGATTGTAAGGGTGAAACGAGAGACAGGAAGATCAAGTTAGAGGTTGTTTTCATAATCCAAAGCAGAACCCTAACTTCGGAGATGGAGGAGTCTGTGGATGTCCTTTAGTGTCATGGGGAACTTTAGAGACGAGGGGAAAATCCATCATTTGGGGCCCACAGAGAGCAACAAAAGTCAGCTACAGATGCTTTTTCTCTATCTGTGCCCAGATATCATATAAACCCATTTCTAGGAGCACTGTGACCAGAACGTCAACCTTCAATTTCGTCGCTTCAGATTTCTTCCAGGAAAGAATGCCAGCACACTTCTAGTTGTTTCTCACTCCTTAAACCGGATAAAGGGCAATTTTGTCCTCTGTGTGTTCTTTTGCCATCTGCAGCTACATTTTTTCCTGAATCACTCTATCCATTTTTCTTTAACAAAGTTATCTTATTTTTATTCTTGAAGAGTTCACTGTTTTCTTTAAAGGCAGAGCACCATCTGTAGCTAAATAGCCCAGGTCACAGAGAGGGCTAGATCCATTTTATTTTTTTAGTCAATTCTGCCAAATCTTTTCAATATTACTTTGGCTCCAGTTGATTTATTTTTGTTCTTGATACTAAAATTCTGAAAGTTTCTCTACATAAAAGTGTTCTTTGTACCACTCCCCTCCAGCCAAGCATTCAGGAAAATAATCAATGTGTACATCCCAAATAAAGGATTAAGAAGAACGATTAATTATTCCTGTCATATTGATTCCATTTCATTACTTTTTTAGACTCAAGTTCCATTTACCCATAACTTTATAATAGTAAATAAATCCTTAATATGCATCCTATGAACAAAAAGTAAAGGGATTGAGTAATTTTATCTAAGTAAGCCTATCATTATAACATGCTCATATTAGGGAATTTCCAGGTAGTGCCAAATGTCTTTACCAGAATTTAGGATAGTGTTTAGACTAGAATATCTATTTTTTTAAAAAATAGAATTTCTTTTATTCTGACCTGCCTTTGCAGGAAAAAAAATATATATATATAGGATCTAGTCTAAAACAAAAAGAATATGTAAGCTGTGAAATCTGTGACTAGTAGTTAGCTACTCAATCTCCAGGGGTCTTCCCTGTTGTGAATCAACCCTAACTACTCTTCCTTGAAAGAACTGTAATCATCCCCTGCTCTGTCCAACCTTGCCATCACTGCAACATCAACACAAATGCTTACTAACCACTCACCCTTTCTAGAGCTTCCCTGGTAGCTCGACAGTAAAGAATCCACTTGTGATACAGGAGACACAGGTTCTATCCCTGAGTCAGAAAGATTCCCTGGAGAAGGAAATGGCAACCCACTCCAGTATTTGTGCCTAGAGAATTCCATGGACGGAGGAGTCTGGAGGGCTACAGTCCATGGGGTCACAAAGAGTCAGACACGACTTAGTGACTAAACCTCCACTGACTCTTTTTTATTTACTTATTTTTAATTGAAGGATAATTGCTCTACAGTGTTGTGTTGGTTTCCAAGAAACATCAACACGAATCAGCCACACGTTTACCCATGTTCACTCCAACCTGAACATCCCTCTCATCTTCCTCCCCATCTCACCCCCTCTAGGTTGTTACCAAGCCCTAGTTTGAGTTCCCCGAGTCATACAGCAAATTCCCATGGCTATCTGTTTTACAGATGGTCGTGTATGTTTCCATGTTACTCTCTCCAAACATCCCACCCTCCCCTTCCTCCCCTCTCAACCAGCCGTGTCCATAAGTCTGTTCTCTATGTCTGCATCTACATTGCTGTTCTGCAAATAGGTTCATCAGTACCATCTTTCTAGATTCCATATATATGTCAGCATACAAGGTTTGTTTTTCTCTTTCTGACTTACTTCACTGTGTATAATAAGCTCTAGGTTCATCCACCTCATTAGGATTGACTCAAATGCAGTCCTTTTTATGATTGAGCAATGTTCCATTAGCAGTGGCCACAGGATTGGAAAAGGTCAGTTTTCATTCCAATCCCAAAGAAAGGCAATGCCAAAAAATATTCAAGCTACTGCACAATTGCACTCATCTCACACGCTAGTTAAGTAATGCTCAAAATTCTCCAAGCCAGGCTTTAGCAGTACGTGAACCGTGAATTCCTGATGTTCAAGCTGGTTTTAGAAAAGGCAGAGGAACCAGAGATCAAATTGCCAACATCCATTGGATCATAGAAAAAGCAAAAGAATTCCAGAAAACATCTACCTTTGCTTTATTGTCTATGCCAAAGACTTTGACTGTGTGGATCACAACAAACTGTAGGAAAATTCTTCAAGAGATGGGAATACCAGACCACCTGACCTGCCTCATGAGAAATCTGTATGCAGGTCAGGAAGCAACAGTTAGAACTGGACTTGGAACAATAGACTGGTTCCAAATTGGGAAAGCAATGTGTCAAGGCTGTATATTGTCACCCTGCTTATTTAACTTATATGCAGAGTACATCATGCGACATGCCAGGCTGGATGAAGCACAAGCTGGAATCAAGATTGCCAGGAGAAATATCAATAACCTCAGATATACAGATGACACCACCCTTATGGCAGAAAGTGAAGAAGAACTAAAGAGCCTCTTGATGAAAGTGAAAGAGGAGAGTGAAAAAGTTGGCTTAGAGCTCAACATTCAGAAAACTAATATCATGGCATCTGGTCCCATCAGTTCAAGGCAAATAGATGGGGGAACAATGGAAACAGTGAGAGACTTTATTTTAGGGGCTCCAAAATCACAGCAAATGGTGACTGCAGCCATGAAATTAAAAGACACTTGCTCCTTGGAAGAAAAGCTATGACCAACCTAGACAGCATATTAAAAGCAGAGATATTACTTTACCAACAAAGCTCTGCCTAGTCAAAGCTATGGATTTTCCAGTAGTCATGTATGGATGTGAGAACTGAACTATGAAGAAAGCCAAGCACCAAAGAGTTGATGCTTTTGAATTGTAGTGTTGGAGAAGACTCTGGAGAGTACCTTGGACTAAAAGGAAATCCAACCAGTCCATCCTAAAGGAAATCAGTCCTTAATGTTCATTAGAAGGACTGATGCTGAAGCTGAAACTACAATACTTTGGCCACCTGATGCAAAGAACCAACTCATTGAAAAAGACCCTGATGCTGGGAAAGATTGAAGGTGGGAGGAGAAGGAGACGACAGAGGATGAGATGGTTGGATGGCATCACTGACATAATGGACATGAGTTTCAATGAACCCAGGAGTTGGTGATGGACAGGGAAGTCTGGTATGCTGCAGTCCATGGCGTTGCAAAGAGTTAGACACGGCTGAGTGACTGAATTGAACTGAATATTCCATTGTAT
Source organism: Raphicerus campestris (assembly GCA_006410735.1). Lineage (NCBI taxonomy): Eukaryota > Metazoa > Chordata > Mammalia > Artiodactyla > Bovidae > Raphicerus > Raphicerus campestris. The sequence continues at coordinate 252,485 of SJYW01031533.1, read as the reverse complement.
ATATTTACCACAGCTTCTTTATCCATTCATCTGTTGATGGACATCTAGGGTCACCACCACTCTTTTTAAGGTTCCTACACTTTGGATAAGATAAATGTCAGGTTTAGCATTTAAAAGCCCTGATGAGGGTTTTTTTTTTTCTTAGTCATATATCTTCTTATGTTTTAAATAGAGAGGATTCCACCATCTTACAACCTGGGCTGAAGGGTAGAAATTCTTTTGAATTGGGTGGTCCGGGGAAAGCCCTCTATAAAAATATGGCATTTGTACCAAGAACTGAAGGAGGTGAGAGGGTAAGCTGGACAACTGTCTGGAGGAGAGGCATCCTGGTCAGAAGGAACAGAAAGTACAAAGGCACTGAGGCAGGGAGGACCTTCCTGGTTTGAGGAGCAGTAAGAGGAGCAGTAAGAGGAGCAGTCTGGCAGGAGCATAGGTCATGAACAAGAGGACTGACGGAGCAAGATCAGAGAGATAGAGACCAGACTGAGCAGGGTCATGAAGGCATCAGAGAAATTTTAACCTGAACGAGCTGGGAAGTGAGTTAAGTATTGTAATGAGAACAATTGTTGTTCTTTCAGAAAAATAAAAACCACTCTAATATTTCAGCAGGAAAAGATGTATGCATGGAAATTTGTGTTTACAAAATCATTACCAGGGCCGGAGTAATGAAGTTCAAAGAGGGCTGCTGCCAACGAGTTCTTAGGTTCATGTCTAATTTTCAGAGTCATTCAGAAGTTATGGGAATTGAAGGAACAGCTGAAAAAATATCAGCATAGGAACAAGTGATACTTAGGACAAATAAGTACAGAAATGGAGTAGAAAGGACACAAAACTTCTAAATTTTATCTCATTCTTGCTGTATTAATTTTTAGAAGGTAATTAATAAGAAGTACTTTTATTTATTTCTAGTTCTATTATAGTTTTCTCTTTCCAATAGTTTTTGGGTAATATTAGACATTTCTATATACAAAATAATTAACTTTGCCAACTTTCTTTAAACTATTGATTTCTCTGGTTCCCACTCCCTCAAGTTCCTGACCACTACCATTTAACTTTCTGCTTTGATGTGTTCAACTACCTTTGATAGCTTATATAACAGAAATCATGCAGTATTTGTCCTTATGTGACCAGCTTATTTTATTCAGCTTAATATCCTTCATGTTCATCCCTGTTGCTGCATAATGCAAGATTTTCTTCTACTTTAAGGCTGAGTTATAGTCCATTATATCATACACCATATTTTCTTTATCCATTCACTTATCTATAGGCATTTAAGTTGCTTCCTTATCTTGGTTACTGTGAATAATGCTACAATAAACGGGAATGAAGATATCTCTTTCAGATACTGACTTCAGTTCTTTTGGATATATACCTAAAAGTGGGATTGCTAGATCATATGGTAGTTTTATTTTTAATTTTTTGAGATACCTCTATACTGCTTTCCAAAGTGACCGCACCATTTTATATTCTCACCAACAATGTTATAAGACTTCCTATTTCTCTACAACCTCAGTAATACTTGTTAAATATTGTTTTCTTTTTAAGATAATAACCATTCTTACAGGTGTGAAGTGATATCTTATTGTGGTTTTAATTTGTATTTTCCTGATGATTAGTGACCTTGAGCACTTTTTCATACCTGTTGGCCACCTGTGTGCCTTCTTTGGAGAAACGTCTATTCATATCCTTGCCATTTTCTAATCGAGTTAAAAGTAACTTTTTAAAATCTCACAGATAGAACTGATAGCTTGTGGAATCATAAAAATATAGTAAGTATAGCACATCTGGGAACAACCAAAGATTTTGACAAATTCTCTTCTTAATCTTTATGGAAATATGAAAAAAATATTCATGGAATGAAGTGATAAACATGGTTATATAGCTTCTAAAAATATGCTAATAAGTCTAAAACAAATAGATCTTTATTATATATGATGTGAAAATATAAATGACCTGTTTACCAAAACTGCAGAGGACATGAAACTCAGAACCTGAATTATGTCAGTGCCATAATCAACATCTAAAGAGAATCGTGTAGGATAAAATGAAGAATTGGAAGTAAGAAGAAACAACAGCAGCGACACACGCATAATATTTAAACATTCTAAATAACAAGGTTTTCATTTTGAATATGAAAAGTTTCCTTCAGAGGAGCAGTGATAAAAAATAATGAATTTCAAATAGGGATTAGACTTTATACAATCATGAACACTAGGGAAGAAGCCTGATTCTGAGCTCACTGAAGGTCATCAGAGTAGCTAATCAGAAAGAAAAACTCTAAGTGAAGAGTGAAGAGTGAGGACAAATTGGAACTTGCACCTGTTTCTCAATGTCATGGGTGATCTGCCAGAAGAAGTTGGCTCCCTTCTCCCTGAAGCTGTACATTCACCTAGGGCAGAACTAGGTGAAATGGGAAGAGGCAATTGCTCAGTGAGGACTGGAGGAGTAGACAGAGCCAGAGGGTGTCAAGCTCACAAAGCGAGTTTACAAATCCACATCAATGTGCATGAGGTGCAGCAGCTCCAACACCCTCAGGAGCCTCACAGCATAAAGGCTGCTGCTTCACTTTGCGTTCCAAGTGTCACACACTTTCCTTAAGGGGGTCATACAGTTAAGGGAATTCTGGAAACAGTCGTTTCAGCGTAGCTCATTTGAACTGCACAAACTCATCACAGTCTAACACTTTTTCATTCAGAAGTTCTTTTTTATCTAGATGTTTAAAAAAAAAAAACACACCTTTTTAAACCTTCTTTAACATCTAACTTCCCTGTGATTCAGGCAGTAAAAGTGTCTGCCTAGAATGCTGGAGACCTGGGTTCAATCCTCGGGTTGGGAAGATCTCCTGGAGAAAGAAATAGCACCCCACTCCAGTACTCTTGCCTGGAAAATCCCATGGACAGAGGAGCCTGGTAGGCTACAGTCCATCGGGTCAAGTGAAACATGCAAATTCTCTGGACAAAAAAGGATAGAAAAATGTCTCCTTATCCATTTGGGGGTGATGTCCTTTCCACAGCTAGCTAAATGTCCCACTTGAATATCCTATAACTTAATACTGAGATTATTAACATGATTCATGTTAAATGATAGGAGGATGAGAGAAGGTGAAGAAAGAATTAATTAACATATAGCCTGATATATTCATCTCAATATCAGGAAATAATATTCAAAAACTGTCTATACATTCTTCCCAATTATACTCTGGAAATGGGTTAGAAATGGATCTTGTTTACATTATAAATTGCAATACTTATTTGAATTATAATTATTTGTTTATGAATCTCTTTCTCCACAAGATTGTGAGCTTCTCCTTGAAAGAAACTATAGATGGTTCATGTGTATAATTAGCACAATGTCTGATATGTGTTCAGTATGTATCCGACGAACCCCACATTTCTATAATCTCATTATTTATTTCTCAGTGAATAAAACGCTACTGACATAGGGCTTTTAGTTCTTTGATTACCAGAAAAAGACAGAAAAATTGGGTGATAAAGACCAGGGTAGAAATCTGAGGAGAGAGCCATCCAGCTGCCCAGGCTTTGTGCTTTATAAGTTGAGAAGACCAAGGATCCAAGCTTCAAGAAAACATCTATTTTAAAAGACAGTGGAATACAGGTTTAAAAAAAAAAAAAANTAATGCTCAAAATTCTCCAAGCCAGGCTTTAGCAGTACGTGAACCGTGAATTCCTGATGTTCAAGCTGGTTTTAGAAAAGGCAGAGGAACCAGAGATCAAATTGCCAACATCCATTGGATCATAGAAAAAGCAAAAGAATTCCAGAAAACATCTACCTTTGCTTTATTGTCTATGCCAAAGACTTTGACTGTGTGGATCACAACAAACTGTAGGAAAATTCTTCAAGAGATGGGAATACCAGACCACCTGACCTGCCTCATGAGAAATCTGTATGCAGGTCAGGAAGCAACAGTTAGAACTGGACTTGGAACAATAGACTGGTTCCAAATTGGGAAAGCAATGTGTCAAGGCTGTATATTGTCACCCTGCTTATTTAACTTATATGCAGAGTACATCATGCGACATGCCAGGCTGGATGAAGCACAAGCTGGAATCAAGATTGCCAGGAGAAATATCAATAACCTCAGATATACAGATGACACCACCCTTATGGCAGAAAGTGAAGAAGAACTAAAGAGCCTCTTGATGAAAGTGAAAGAGGAGAGTGAAAAAGTTGGCTTAGAGCTCAACATTCAGAAAACTAATATCATGGCATCTGGTCCCATCAGTTCAAGGCAAATAGATGGGGGAACAATGGAAACAGTGAGAGACTTTATTTTAGGGGCTCCAAAATCACAGCAAATGGTGACTGCAGCCATGAAATTAAAAGACACTTGCTCCTTGGAAGAAAAGCTATGACCAACCTAGACAGCATATTAAAAGCAGAGATATTACTTTACCAACAAAGCTCTGCCTAGTCAAAGCTATGGATTTTCCAGTAGTCATGTATGGATGTGAGAACTGAACTATGAAGAAAGCCAAGCACCAAAGAGTTGATGCTTTTGAATTGTAGTGTTGGAGAAGACTCTGGAGAGTACCTTGGACTAAAAGGAAATCCAACCAGTCCATCCTAAAGGAAATCAGTCCTTAATGTTCATTAGAAGGACTGATGCTGAAGCTGAAACTACAATACTTTGGCCACCTGATGCAAAGAACCAACTCATTGAAAAAGACCCTGATGCTGGGAAAGATTGAAGGTGGGAGGAGAAGGAGACGACAGAGGATGAGATGGTTGGATGGCATCACTGACATAATGGACATGAGTTTCAATGAACCCAGGAGTTGGTGATGGACAGGGAAGTCTGGTATGCTGCAGTCCATGGCGTTGCAAAGAGTTAGACACGGCTGAGTGACTGAATTGAACTGAATATTCCATTGTATATATTTACCACAGCTTCTTTATCCATTCATCTGTTGATGGACATCTAGGGTCACCACCACTCTTTTTAAGGTTCCTACACTTTGGATAAGATAAATGTCAGGTTTAGCATTTAAAAGCCCTGATGAGGGTTTTTTTTTTTCTTAGTCATATATCTTCTTATGTTTTAAATAGAGAGGATTCCACCATCTTACAACCTGGGCTGAAGGGTAGAAATTCTTTTGAATTGGGTGGTCCGGGGAAAGCCCTCTATAAAAATATGGCATTTGTACCAAGAACTGAAGGAGGTGAGAGGGTAAGCTGGACAACTGTCTGGAGGAGAGGCATCCTGGTCAGAAGGAACAGAAAGTACAAAGGCACTGAGGCAGGGAGGACCTTCCTGGTTTGAGGAGCAGTAAGAGGAGCAGTAAGAGGAGCAGTCTGGCAGGAGCATAGGTCATGAACAAGAGGACTGACGGAGCAAGATCAGAGAGATAGAGACCAGACTGAGCAGGGTCATGAAGGCATCAGAGAAATTTTAACCTGAACGAGCTGGGAAGTGAGTTAAGTATTGTAATGAGAACAATTGTTGTTCTTTCAGAAAAATAAAAACCACTCTAATATTTCAGCAGGAAAAGATGTATGCATGGAAATTTGTGTTTACAAAATCATTGGCAGGGCCGGAGTAATGAAGTTCAAAGAGGGCTGCTGCCAACGAGTTCTTAGGTTCATGTCTAATTTTCAGAGTCATTCAGAAGTTATGGGAATTGAAGGAACAGCTGAAAAAATATCAGCATAGGAACAAGTGATACTTAGGACAAATAAGTACAGAAATGGAGTAGAAAGGACACAAAACTTCTAAATTTTATCTCATTCTTGCTGTATTAATTTTTAGAAGGTAATTAATAAGAAGTACTTTTATTTATTTCTAGTTCTATTATAGTTTTCTCTTTCCAATAGTTTTTGGGTAATATTAGACATTTCTATATACAAAATAATTAACTTTGCCAACTTTCTTTAAACTATTGATTTCTCTGGTTCCCACTCCCTCAAGTTCCTGACCACTACCATTTAACTTTCTGCTTTGATGTGTTCAACTACCTTTGATAGCTTATATAACAGAAATCATGCAGTATTTGTCCTTATGTGACCAGCTTATTTTATTCAGCTTAATATCCTTCATGTTCATCCCTGTTGCTGCATAATGCAAGATTTTCTTCTACTTTAAGGCTGAGTTATAGTCCATTATATCATACACCATATTTTCTTTATCCATTCACTTATCTATAGGCATTTAAGTTGCTTCCTTATCTTGGTTACTGTGAATAATGCTACAATAAACGGGAATGAAGATATCTCTTTCAGATACTGACTTCAGTTCTTTTGGATATATACCTAAAAGTGGGATTGCTAGATCATATGGTAGTTTTATTTTTAATTTTTTGAGATACCTCTATACTGCTTTCCAAAGTGACCGCACCATTTTATATTCTCACCAACAATGTTATAAGACTTCCTATTTCTCTACAACCTCAGTAATACTTGTTAAATATTGTTTTCTTTTTAAGATAATAACCATTCTTACAGGTGTGAAGTGATATCTTATTGTGGTTTTAATTTGTATTTTCCTGATGATTAGTGACCTTGAGCACTTTTTCATACCTGTTGGCCACCTGTGTGCCTTCTTTGGAGAAACGTCTATTCATATCCTTGCCATTTTCTAATCGAGTTAAAAGTAACTTTTTAAAATCTCACAGATAGAACTGATAGCTTGTGGAATCATAAAAATATAGTAAGTATAGCACATCTGGGAACAACCAAAGATTTTGACAAATTCTCTTCTTAATCTTTATGGAAATATGAAAAAAATATTCATGGAATGAAGTGATAAACATGGTTATATAGCTTCTAAAAATATGCTAATAAGTCTAAAACAAATAGATCTTTATTATATATGATGTGAAAATATAAATGACCTGTTTACCAAAACTGCAGAGGACATGAAACTCAGAACCTGAATTATGTCAGTGCCATAATCAACATCTAAAGAGAATCGTGTAGGATAAAATGAAGAATTGGAAGTAAGAAGAAACAACAGCAGCGACACACGCATAATATTTAAACATTCTAAATAACAAGGTTTTCATTTTGAATATGAAAAGTTTCCTTCAGAGGAGCAGTGATAAAAAATAATGAATTTCAAATAGGGATTAGACTTTATACAATCATGAACACTAGGGAAGAAGCCTGATTCTGAGCTCACTGAAGGTCATCAGAGTAGCTAATCAGAAAGAAAAACTCTAAGTGAAGAGTGAAGAGTGAGGACAAATTGGAACTTGCACCTGTTTCTCAATGTCATGGGTGATCTGCCAGAAGAAGTTGGCTCCCTTCTCCCTGAAGCTGTACATTCACCTAGGGCAGAACTAGGTGAAATGGGAAGAGGCAATTGCTCAGTGAGGACTGGAGGAGTAGACAGAGCCAGAGGGTGTCAAGCTCACAAAGCGAGTTTACAAATCCACATCAATGTGCATGAGGTGCAGCAGCTCCAACACCCTCAGGAGCCTCACAGCATAAAGGCTGCTGCTTCACTTTGCGTTCCAAGTGTCACACACTTTCCTTAAGGGGGTCATACAGTTAAGGGAATTCTGGAAACAGTCGTTTCAGCGTAGCTCATTTGAACTGCACAAACTCATCACAGTCTAACACTTTTTCATTCAGAAGTTCTTTTTTATCTAGATGTTTAAAAAAAAAAAACACACCTTTTTAAACCTTCTTTAACATCTAACTTCCCTGTGATTCAGGCAGTAAAAGTGTCTGCCTAGAATGCTGGAGACCTGGGTTCAATCCTCGGGTTGGGAAGATCTCCTGGAGAAAGAAATAGCACCCCACTCCAGTACTCTTGCCTGGAAAATCCCATGGACAGAGGAGCCTGGTAGGCTACAGTCCATCGGGTCAAGTGAAACATGCAAATTCTCTGGACAAAAAAGGATAGAAAAATGTCTCCTTATCCATTTGGGGGTGATGTCCTTTCCACAGCTAGCTAAATGTCCCACTTGAATATCCTATAACTTAATACTGAGATTATTAACATGATTCATGTTAAATGATAGGAGGATGAGAGAAGGTGAAGAAAGAATTAATTAACATATAGCCTGATATATTCATCTCAATATCAGGAAATAATATTCAAAAACTGTCTATACATTCTTCCCAATTATACTCTGGAAATGGGTTAGAAATGGATCTTGTTTACATTATAAATTGCAATACTTATTTGAATTATAATTATTTGTTTATGAATCTCTTTCTCCACAAGATTGTGAGCTTCTCCTTGAAAGAAACTATAGATGGTTCATGTGTATAATTAGCACAATGTCTGATATGTGTTCAGTATGTATCCGACGAACCCCACATTTCTATAATCTCATTATTTATTTCTCAGTGAATAAAACGCTACTGACATAGGGCTTTTAGTTCTTTGATTACCAGAAAAAGACAGAAAAATTGGGTGATAAAGACCAGGGTAGAAATCTGAGGAGAGAGCCATCCAGCTGCCCAGGCTTTGTGCTTTATAAGTTGAGAAGACCAAGGATCCAAGCTTCAAGAAAACATCTATTTTAAAAGACAGTGGAATACAGGTTTAAAAAAAAAAAAAAGCACTAGGAATTAGAATACTCAAGTTCTAGTCTCAGCTTCCATTTTAGCTCACTAAATCACCTTAAAATTTTTATTTAGTCCCTTTTAGTGAAGAATCTGCTTGCAATGTGTGAGGTCTGGGTTCAAACCCTGGGTCAGGAAGGTCCCCTGGAGAAAGAAATGGCTACTCACTCCAGTAATCTTGCCTGGAGAATCCCATAGATAGAGGAGCCTGGCGGGCTACAGTCCATGGGGTTACAAAGAGTCGAACATGACTGAGAGAAAACACTTTCTTTCTTTCCTTCTTTCCCTCTCTCTTTCTTTCTTTCTTTCTTTCTGGTCTTCAGTTCCATCTAGATAATGAGAAATTGACACATATAATCTCTTAGATCTTTTCCAACTTTAATTATATTATATATACTAAGGTCTTTTTTTCCCCCACTTTCCTATTCTGAAATTTTTTTTGCTACTAGAATTCTCTTTCAAATTAAATCAAAACACTAAGGCTCTGATTGCCAGAAGTCATTAATCTTTACTTGGGTTAGAATGAATGCTTTGATTAGAATATCAGATTCTCTACCTATCAATTTGGAAGTAAACAGATAGTAAGCTTGAGATATTATTTTTCAAAGTAGAATGACTGGATTGAATCTACATAGATCCCTACATATCCCATGTCAAGTTTGAATAGACCGAGTCTGACTACACACATAAGAACTATGAAGGTGTAGGGACCATGGTTGCAACAGGAAGACCTTAGGCCACTAGGAAACATCTTGAAACCATAAAGAGGAAAGCAGATCCTTGTGAAGTTCTCCAGCAAGACCTCTAGCCCTAGATTTTCTGAAATTATATGCAAATAGGTGACAAAAAGTTTAAGGACAACAAGATACTAGCCAGGAAGTGTTATCAAAAGATAGTGCCAGGAAGAGTCACTACCAGGCAGACCTTATTAGGTATCAGGTTTTATTCTGACCTTTACAGGGATCATATCCCATCATCTCTTCAACATCTCAATTTTAAGTTGAAATTGTGATATTTTCTATAAATGAGGAAATAAAAGTTAAATAACTCATTCAGTGCAGGGACACCATTTTTACCAATCACTGACAAAGAAGAAAATAATTTTTCAACTGATTTAAAATTCACTGGAGTGAAGATAAAAAATAGCAAGTCTTGGTAGAAAAATCCCTAAACACCTCTTTCTCCCAGAGTACTAGCTCACGCCCTGCAACAGCCTCCCTAGGATGGAATTTTCTTCTGTTGATCACTGGATTGTCTCCTAAGAGATTTGACAACATAGCAATTTGACTTTAGCTTTAAAGGTATTATGCATTTCATTAATTTGGCTGTACCAAGGCTTAGTTGTACCTTGTGGGATCTAGTTCCTTGACAAGGGACTGAACCCAGGCCCCCCTGCATTGAGAGTGTGGAGTCCTAGCCACTGGACCACCAGGAAGGTCCCCTAAAGGCTTTATTTAAAATGAAAGATGTGATTGTCACTTAGCATAATTTTTAGGGATAAACAGATTATTTTTCTTGAAAATGGGATAATGTTTAGCTTTTGTCTGCTGCTGCTGGACACCGGTAATCTTTTGACCTGACTAGACTTCAGGCTGTTGCTGCCTGGACATTACCATGAAGTATAGGTATTTGCGTGTGTGTGTACCTGCGTGCCTATGAGTGTGTTATGTGTAAGAAATACAGTCATGACTGTGGGATCATATTCATTTCAGAAATTAAAGTTTATTTAAATTTATATTTATACTCTATAAGTCTCTTCTTCTGTACAAATAAATGTCCATAGTCTAAGTGTACATCTGGAGCTAGATAGCATTTCATTTGACTAACACAAAGCATCTTTAAAAACAGAATATAAATCTACATAAAAGTTACATTCAATTTATAAACACTTTCTGCTTTTGAGTTTTTAGTATCCCATCCATTGCAAAATGGAATAATACCTAGACAGGTAATAAGAAGCATACAATGGATGGAAAGGGCAAAGTGTGTTCTCAACAGACAAAGTAGGCTATGAAGTTGTTAAGACCCAAACAGAAGACAAAACAAAAAAGACATAAGAGAAATAATAAACAAAAAGAAGCCTTCGAAAGTATTGATCAGGTAAGGAGAGCATGATGGAATAGGAAAAAAAAAAAAACAGAACAAAACCAAAATTTAGTCCAGCATGAAGTCTGCCACAAGGAAAAAGGGAGCTTAAGGACTTAGTTCCAGAATTTTGAAGGCCTGGCCCTGTCAGATGGCTGGAGGGATGGAATGTACCCCAGATGCCTATACTCTGAAACTTTCTGATGAGCGGAGCAATGTAAAGTACCACACATTTCAAATCACCAGTGTTAAAAACTTCTGCCTCATGAGAGCTGTTCACAAATATGTCCTCTAACAGGAAAAAAACTCACCATGAATCTTTCTTGCAGGCAGTGCACATTTTAATGAATGCTAACATGTTTGCAAACATAATGAAAATAGTATTTCCCACAGAGCAGTGTGAGATTATTTGAATAAAATATCTGCCTTTGGACATGAGACTCTGCCGATGATCGCGGTAGGATCTGTGCTTTATTGGGGGATTAGAAGCCACAGTGAGGTATGGACATGTGCTTTATGAGGACTGGCTGTGGAAACCTCTCACCCGCTGACATCTGCCCAGATTGCTATTGGTTTTAAATCTCTGCCTCTGAATTTTAGGAGCTGAAACTTTGGCACTGCTTAAGAGCCGTGTCTCTAAATGAGAAAGTCTCAGGAGGAGATGAAATTCAATACCAGAATTTCAAATATTTTATCGTTGTAGAACAGAAACTGATACTAAAAAAAGGAATACAATGAAAATGGCTGGATCACAGGACCCCAGCAAACTAAAAAATGGTGGTATTTTAAGATAACAGAAGTACTACACCCGTGGGAAGGGTGAACACATGTCTCCTAGGCATTTGCTCTGATGGAAAGATACTTTCTTCATTTTCAGGAAACAGGTTCTAGATTCCATGGCTCTTTAATTCTGTATGAGACTGTATTTTTACTCAAGGAACACAGAAATCTAGACATATTTATTTCTGCTAAAAACTGCTTCAGATGACAGCCCACATGCCAGTGGCCAACCACACCTAAAGTGCAAATCAGGCTGCAAAGTATAGTTTAGTGTGTGCTTAGAGAGGTTGTTGAACCCAGTACACAGTCCTTGAGACATGCAATTAATTTGAAACAGATTCTTTGTATATTTAGAAGAAACTTGAATTGATTTATAGTATGTGCAAATTACTGACAAATAACAGTAACAAACCTGATGATAGATATCAGATTTTTAGATTTTAATCTAATCATTTGATTCTCCAAAATTAGAATAAATTGAAGTACAATGATAATGTACAATGCTATATACTCATTCAGGGCCAAAAGCTTAGCCACTATATCCTAATATGCCCATCTTGTTGTCGACTATATCCTGACAACACGTCACCTGATAAATGTGCATGTTCAAGAAATAGTTCTTGTATAAATACAAGAAACCTCCACTTTAGATCTGAAACAAGAGGGGTATACTCTCATTACTTTGAGGTCAAGAAAAATTTTTTTCTGGGAAACCAAGAGCTACTTCTTTGATTTGATGGAAGCATAATCCTGGCTTCCATGTTTTCTGTATGTTACGGGCCCCTCCATTTCTGAGAAACAAAGGCTAGTCTCATGAGCTGAGTCCAGTAGTCTTCAATCCATCACCTTAAACAAGGACAGGTAGCTAGAACATGGGTTCTGGAGCTAGACTTCAGAATCCACATCTGACTTTATCAATTTCTATCATGTGAGCTGATTCAGTATTATTAGCTTCACTCTGGTTCAATTTCTCCATCTGTAAATTTAGAATACTAGAACCCTCTGCATATTATTTCCAGAAGTACTAAAATAATGAATTAATAGATGTAAAAGCATTTACAAGAGACTCTATCCAACAGTCAGGATTTAACAGATATTTGCTGTAAGTGATGGCATGGACACGCTTTTGCAGAGTCTGGAGTTGATCTGTGGTCAGCGTTGCCCCATCCTCAGTTTCCAATATTCACAAATATCTTTGCAGATTTGCCATGTCTTCAGAATTATGGCTGCATTTAAAGTAAGCATTCCTCTTTATCCATTTGACATCCACAGTTGTAGGAATAAAAACTAAACTTGGGAGAGCGCTTACTATTGTCCACAAAATTTATATACATGTCCTTATTGGTATTTTAGGGAAGTTTAAGTATTTGCTACAGGCGTCACAGCAAATATTAGAGCTTAACTGGAAAGTAGAGACTCTCGGACTAGAATCTGTGCATTTTTCAGGGGTTGGGCATCATGATTTTCTCCAGATTCTTGGAGTAGACAGAAATAGCTTGCTATCTTCTGCATCTTCCACAGCACCACCCAATGCACACAAGCGTAGAGCAGAATCTCTGAGAATAGGTGGATACACAGGTGGGTGAGTGGATGGGCTGTAACTTGATATATGAACGATGGCATGACATTCACCCTCCCAAATTCAAATGCCAGGAAATTTTATCACAACAAATTCAGTTTAGAAACCCCTGAGTGCTTTATACTGTGACTGACTCAAGAGCACAAATGGAGTGAGTAACATTAACAAGGAGGAGTCCATCCTAAAACAATTTGGAATGTTTTCACTTTCTTCAACTCCCTGTTGGTGAAGCAAGCGCTTGATGGCTTAGCACACCTATCTGTTGAATATTCACACTGATGGAGGGGGTAGTGATGCAGAAAACACATAACATCAGATAATCCAAAAGTCATTTATACTTGGCATAGGGATGTTTTGCATAATAATTTTGCAGCTGATTGATCCTCTTGGGTTTGTTTGTGCTGATACTAAGGCAGTTTTCATTCTGAGAAAAAACCGATGAGAAATATTGGGGTGTATGGCTAAATAGAAACATAAGAAAACTGTTCATTTATTTATTCGTTCACTCATCACACCCTGGATGAGAGTTTAGTTATGCCAGGCACTGTATTAGGTACTAAGAATAAAAAGAGAAATTAGGTGTTTATAGGAGGAACATAAATAAATATAAATAAGAGCTAGCCATATGTCATTTTAGTCCTCTGAATACATGTGTTATTGTGCTCCAGACTCATCTTTCAATATACAAATACATTTATCCTATCAGAAACTACAGTTGGCTTAGACATAGGTATTTTAAAACTCAGGTTATAGTATTTCTTCTGATGAGAAATTAATAATAGCAAACATATATAATACTACCATATTCTAGGACTGTTATAAATGCTTTGTATATACTAATTGTTTGACAAAAATACTTACAAAAGGGACTATTTTATCACCCCCATTTTACAGATGAGAAAACTGAAGCTCAGAAAATAACAGCTAAAGCAATAAGGTCTGTAAGTGGCAGACCTGGGATTGAATCTAGGCAGCCTGGCTCCACACCCTGCATTCTTACTTCTCATACTCTGTTGCCCTCTTCAATCTAAATGCCAAATGGAGTGAGACCTAAAGAATATTAATGATTCTTGTGGAAAAAAATTAAATCTGTACCTGCACCCCTAAAAGATTAAGTTTTGGACTTCCTGGTGGTACAATGGATAGGAATCCACCTGCCAGTGCAGAGGATACGGGTCCAGTCCCTGGTCCGGGAAGATTCCACATGGAGCAACAGATGTCCACGCACCACAAATACTGAGCCCACACGCCAAAGCCTGTGAGTCTCAACTACTGAAGCCCGTGTACCTGCAAGAGAAGCCATCGCCATGAGAATCCCCCTCACCGCAGCGTGGCCCTGCTCACCACCACTAGAGAAAGCGCAGGCTGCAGTGAGGACCCAGCACAGCTCAACACAAACAAATAAAAAGTTTCATTCATTGGAAAACCTCAAAGATTACGAATGTCAGAAGATATTATAAATAGATTTTGAAGAAAAATAGCAACCTGCTAAAAGAAGAAATTTGCAAAATACGTCACATTGAAATAGTTGCTTAATAGGAAAGTACAAAAATGGTACAAAGAAGTCACAGGAGAAATTCAAATGGTCATTAAATTTTTAAAATGATGTTCACACTAGTAGTTCTCAAGTTTCACTTCCGTGAAACTTGGAAGTGAAAAAACAAGAAAAACAAACAGGCAAAAATCTAAAATTTCAACCCCACCATACATTGACTTGAATGTGGAGAAACAAGAACTCTCACTCACTGATGTTCAACACAGAAATAGATAGCGTGCTTTGGAGAGCAATTTGGCAGGATCTGCTAAAAGTATACATCCTGTTAGCTCCTGATTTCTATTAACCATGAGAAGAAATCTCACCTGAAAGAATCTCTTGAATATGAAACAATATTCATTGCAACATCATTTTTAAATATGACAAATTGGAAAGAACTTTAACACCCAACACGAGGGAAAGGAATAAATTAAAGAAGATATTTTCTCAACACGGGGTACTAACACAGTAATAAAGTTATAAACTCAACCATTTATTTCCACATCTAGATGCTCTCTGATGGTCTAAGGTTAGGATTTGGTGCTCTCAACATCTATATTGCTCAAGACTATAATATTGAATGGGGAAAATGCAAAAAGTTTAATACTGTGCATGCACATTTGGAAAAGCAAGAAAAATTAGTAAACTTGGATACAAACACATTTTTAGAAAAATATTAATCAAGAGCTGGAAGGACACACATCAAATTCATGACAATCGTTGAGACTGGATACAGGCCCAGGTAAACGGAAGTGAAAGATCAAAGGAAGCTTCAACTTTGTTTTAGTTTTTCCATTAAAAAAACACTCACAGTGATACAAAGAAATTTTTAAAAAATAATCAGTCTGGAGTGGCAAAAACCTGGTGATTAACCTGTATACTTTGTATGTTTTATGCTGTGGCTTCCCTGGTGGCTCAGAGGTCAAAGCATCTACCTGGAACGCAGGAGACCCGGGTTCGATCCCTGGGTCGGGAAGATCCCCTGGAGAAGGAAATGGCAACCCACTCCAGTACTCTTGCCTGGAGAATCCCATGGAAGGAGGAGCCTGGTAGGCTACAGTCCATGGGGTCGCAGAGTCGGATACGACTGAGTGACTTTACTTACTTAAGATTAATAAAGACAAGGACATCCTCTTGGGTGATGATGTTTTTATTTGAATGTGAACTAATTTTCATCTACTACCTGGCACATATTACTTTCTGCTTTTGATGATAATGATTTGTATGTGCGCCTTACTTCTTGTATTTGTCCAAGCTCTTTAAAGGTATAATTCTGATGAGTGTCAGCTTTAAAGTTCCTCTAATTCACACACATGCACACACACCCATTCCCATTCCCACTTTTGCCCATGTGCTCATTGCTGCTGTTGTTTTTCCAGTCACTAAGTCACACCCAACTCTTTAGTGGCCCCATGTACTACCTGCAGCCGCCAGGTTCCTCTGTCCATGGGATTTCCCAGGAAAGGATCCTGGAATGTGTTGCCATATCCTTCTCCAGGAGATCTTCCTGACCCAGGGATCAAACCAGGGTCTCCTGCATTACAGGCAGATTCTTTATCACTGAGCCACCAGGGAAGCCCTTATGTACTCATATATGTACACAAAATCCAACAGTCTCCGTTTACTGTGAGTAGTATACTTTCATATGAAATGAGTAATAAGTTTGGTTAAACTATTCTTTCTTTGGATGACTCGATTTAGAAATTTTTTCTTCTACCCTAAAGCCAATTTTGGTAGAGATGGAGCGACAGGTAGCTAATCAAATCCTGTCTCACTCTTGAAATCATTGATTCAGGGGTTTTAAAATGTTTTTAGCAGTCATTATTTTTTCAAATGGCATCTTGCTTTGAAGTATTAACAAATGAAACATAATAGGGGATCTTCTCTGGTTGAATCAGGAAAGCACTTCCATACCATTCACAAACACATCCGTCCCACAGTTCTGGAAAAAGTTCCAGAAAATCTTTTTTATGCAACAAAGCAGTGTGTAAAACATTGCTGTATTTACAGTGAAAGAGCGTCATGTTCCAATGCACTGCTAGCAACTGGCTGGAGTAAGGAGTGTTGGTATTTTCCTGTGTCTTTTCCTGCTCTGTGCATTAACGTGGCCTTCCTTTCAGCCCCACCCTATCTCTCCTTTGAAACCATTGTCTCCTTGACATGAAAAATGTACTTCAGAAAGCCTAATGGCTAATTACATCAAAGGGAAGAAAGTCCAAACCTCAAACAAGGAATGATTAACTGCATACGCTTTAACGGAAGCTATCACACCCTCGAAACGACTCCTCTTCTTTAATAAAAATGTTTCCAGTAATTTATTTTCTGACAAAGTTTGTGTTCTCTGCCCAGGAGTGACTCCTGTTTTGTTCACTCCACGGTTGTACCCTATCTAGGGATGGCCTTGACCATGGGCAAAGCAGGCAGCCACCTACATAATATGATTTATGCAAATACAGCACATTGAGGGAACAGATACCAGGCTTCATGGAAGAGGAAATCCTGCCTCCTTCAGTGATGTTTCGCAGGTTGTGTTCCATGACATCTTAGTGGGTTTGCATGAAATGCAAAAAACGACGGCAAGGGAGGTTGTCCTATGATGAAATAACAATGAGAAATGCTAGATTAAGCAAAAGTAACAGGTTTAATTATCAATGGAGATTTTAGTACTCTATTTTCTTAAAACAGGCACCAGGATATATTACTTACACATGTGTTTTCTTTCTAAAAGTTCCTTGAGGGTAAAGACTATATCTGTGATAGTCAACACCATATCCCCAGAATTCGGCACAGTGCTGATATAACAGGCAGGCAGCAATGTTTCTGAGTCAATCAGTAAATCACTAGCCACCATGATTATGAATCATATTTTACACCAACACAATGACTTGAGTGCCTACATAAGCTGTATCTCTACACTGTCTCAAAAGAATCCCAAAGAGATCTAAGATAAGAATAAAAATCTACATCCCACACATTAGGAAGATGGAATCAAAGGAGCATGAAAGATGAGAAAAGGGAAAGAAACCATAATTTTTGCAGCCCTGCTCTGCTTCTCCACTACTACAGGTGAATCTACTGTATGGCAGCTATATGCCAAGTTCTTGGTATAGATATTCTCATCATATCCTCACAGCAGCCCTATAAAGTACCTGTTACAGAGGAGGAAACTCAGGGTTTTGAGGACAAATAATTCACCCAAAGACATACAGGGAGGCAACGAGAGCATGAGAACCTGTGTCTTCTGATCCTTGACCTAGTTTAATTGGACTCTTCCTTACTAAATGGACATCATGCAATGAGTATTGTGAGTAAAAGAAAGCAATCTTTGATGAGACAATCTAGTCTAAAATACCATATGTCTAAATTTAAAGCAACCTTGTAAGGTATCTGTTTTCTGTGTGCTCTTTATAAAGCTAAGGAAACCAAAGCAGAGAGGGGTTGATTAATTTGGCAGGGATGACACAGATAGTAAGTGCTGGGACTGGGAAAACAATCATGTTACTCTTCACACTAAATTTAATTAGTGCTTGAATTCAAGGGACTTTGATATAGATAACCTCTTTTTTCCTAACATCAGCCCTGTGAGGTTAGGCAAGTAGGCATTATTATCCCCACATTAAAGAGAAAGAATTTGGAGCTGCATCCAAGCCAAGATCACACAGCTAACAGTGAGAAGAACCAGAGGAGATCCAAGTCTCCAGACTCTTAGTTCATTCTTTTTTCTATTTCACATTCTTTTTCCCTCAGAACAAACTACTGGACAAGACTCATGTCTGAGGCCACATACTCTGTCCCAAGTCTCTGGACTCAGGGCAGTAGTCAGAGGAACCTCCCTGTGTGACCTTGGGTATGTTACTTAGCACCATCCCGTAATCTCCCCTGTTCTCTTGCCCCAAAAGGCAATCCTTTCAGGGGAAATCTGTCAGGTATAGGGTTCCCTGGTGGCTCAGATGGCAAAGAATCTGCTTGCAATGTGGGAGACCCAGGTTCAACCCCTGGGCTGGAAAGATTCCCCAGAGGAGGGAATGGCTACCCACTCCAGTATTCTTGCCTGGAGAATTCCAGGGATAGAGGAGCCTGATGTGCTACAGTCTATGGGGTCACAAGGAGTCAGACACAACTGAGTGACTAACCCTTTCACGGTGTTGAGAAACCAAGGAAACACAGCATTTGGGGAAGGAGCCTGTGATCAACCATATCAACTGTTGCTAAGAAGTCAGTAGAGAAAATTTGAATAGTGTTCATATCAACCTATAACAAACACCTACCAATCTTATTCACTTTACACCCACCCTCATATCTATGGCAAAAGCAAATATCTGGCAGGTTTTCCCAGAATCTTTGGTGAGGGCCTTAGAAAAGAGGAAGAAGATTCACAACACTTTTGACATCCCTGAGCTCCTAATTTTGTTCCTTCCTTTTGGGGTTAACCTTACTGGCGGAAATGTTGTCCTAATGAAGTCAACATGTATCTTTTCTTCTTCCATAGAAGAGTAAGATTCCCCACCAGTCTGAAACTGACTCAGAAATTTGCCTGCTGATCATATAAGATTTCCCCGGTGAAATCATGAAAAGTAGTGCCCAGTATACAGCAAGTGCTTAATACGTGCTAGCTGAGTAAGTGTCTTTAACAGCTTGAATAGTCAAGATTCTAACATTTTCTCATTTCAAAATATTTTTGTGTGTCCAGAGGAGGTTATGAATAACCTCACGGCCCATGTGCACTTGTGCTCACACTCAAGGGCGAGACACATTTATGCCACGTATGACAGTTGGCAACGCGGAACGATTACTGACTCGGAGGATTGAGTTATGAATGATACAGCCCGGAGGAAACCTGAAAGAACACGGTTTTAAATGCAAGGTCTGAGTGCTGATTGACACACTTTGTACGATAGTAAAATCTGGCAGGTGCATTAACTTGCATTCCTCTGATCTGTACACATCCACACTTGTCTTCTTAGGGTACTTGGTAATAAGCTTCTTTAAAGATCCCTGAGTAAGCACTGAAGATAATATCTGGAGTATGTAGCACTCAGTCCTTTTAGAATGGCTTTTTCCTGCTCCTTTCGTTTTCTTAAGAAAATGTCAGTTTAATCATTTCCTAATGCTTTGATAATGTGTTTCTTTACATAGCTGTAGAGCACTCACTTCAGTGTTTTAAACGCATAAATGTAGATGTAAAAGTGCCAGTTAAATGAGATTATTTTTTTCCTAATGAAATAACCAAAGAGGAGTTTAAAGTTTCCTAAACTTATGTGACATTTTCAGAGCAAATAATAAAGTCCTAGCCGTCCAGTGGGTCTCTTATTTGATAGATTAACATTTCAATATTGTATCTTGCTGGAATATAGCCAATGATTGGAAAATAGGGAATTCATTTATGTGAGGCAATCTGTCATGTCTTAGGTGAGCCTGCCTCCAGGTGAGTGGGGACTTCGGCAACATGGGACGCTGAAAGGAGGACATGGGACCAGATGGGAGGGAAGCTATTATCACGGACCCTGCTGTGGGATTGACCTCCACAGGACATTAGCACACTCAGAGTTTGTGGAGGCAAGTGCCAGTATAAGACATTTAACCCACTAAGTGAAGAACAAATGTAAGAAGCCACGTGGCAGAAAGACCCACAACAAGAGGAGACTGCGTTTCTGCTCAGTCTGCCATGAACATCCTTTGCAGTTGGGAGCCAACTCCTCCCCTTGGAGACAGGAGCCCAGTCCCTTGCAGGCTGGATTAGAGTAGGAGTAGAGAAAAAAGGGCAAGCTGCTTCCACAAGGCTCAGTATGGTGAGCAGAGCAGAGCAGCAGAAGCCTAGCAGGTCAGCATGAAAAATGATGAGGTCATGGTCCAGACCTCGGTCAAGAGAGACGATCCAGCAAAGGTAAGGGAAAGAGCCAACTTCTTGGTTAAGCAAGTTGAAGTTCAGGGTAGGGCCTTGAAATTTTACCAGTTTAAAACCCAATCTGTTACCTATCTGAGTTAAAACTCCACTGCTGGGGTCAGTGGAAGCTCTGGGTAATTAGGAGTCACCCCAACACTTTAGATGTAGAGATTCAGTTCAGTTCAGTCACTCAGTCATGTCTGACTCTTTGTGACCCCATGGACTGCAGCACACCAGGCTTTCCTGTCCATCACCGACTCCCAGAGCTTGCTCAAACTCATGTTCATCAAGTTGGTGATGCCATTCAACCATCTCATCCTCTGCATCCCCTTCTCCTCCTGCCTTCAATCTTCCCCAGCATCAGGGTCTTTTACAATGAGTTGGTTCTTGATATCAAGTGACCAAAGTATTGGAGTTTAAGCTTCAGCATCAGTCCTTCCAATGAATATTCAGGACTGATTTCCTTCAGAATTGACTGGTTTGAACTCTGCAGTCCAAGGGACTCTCAAGAGTCTTCTTCTCCAACACCACAGTTCAAAAGCATCAGTTCTTTGGTGCTCAGCTTTCTTTATAGTAGAACCCTCACATCCATACATGACTACTGGAAAAACCATAGCTTTGGCTAGACAGACTTTTCTTGGCAAAGTAATGTCTCTGCTTTTTAATATGCTGTCTAGGTTGGCCATAGCTTTTCTTCCAAGGAGCAAGCATAGAGATAGTATCAGTGAAACTTATCCTTGCCTCCAACAAATCTAAGCCAAAATATTTAAAAATTCTCCCAGTGTTAGGAAGATACAGCTTGGCAATGGAACAGGGCAAAGCCCGCTATGGTAAAAAGACAGGAACCAGGAAGGACAGTATTCATGTCCTCCTGTATTTTTATGTGAGCCCCAGAAATCCCCTAAAAGAGCATCTTTGCCACTAAGATGAGAGAGATGGATTAACACAGTGTCTTCCATACTGCTGATTGCTTAACCGTATTAAAATAGTTAAGTCAGTTCAGTTCAGTTCAGTTCAGTCACTCAGTCATGTCCAACTCTTTGTGACTCCATGAATCGCAGCACATCAGGCCTCCCTGTCCATCACCAACTCCCGGAGTTCACTCAGACTTGTGTCCATCGAGTCAGTGATGCCATCCAGCCATCTCATCCTCGGTTGTCCCCTTTTCCTGCCCCTAATCCCTCCCAGTATCAAAGTCTTTTCCAAGGAGTCAACTCTTTGCATGAGGTGGCCAAAGTACTGGAGTTTCAGCTTTAGCATCATTCCTTCCAAAGAAATCCCAGGGCTGATCTCCTTTAGAATGGACTGGTTGGATCTCCTTGCAGTCCAAGGGACTCTCAAGAGTCTTCTCCAACACCACAGTTTAAAAGCATTTATAATACTCCTGTAATACTTTGAGACATTACAATTCAGTTTCTTTCAGTGACCGGACCTTTAAGGAAAGCTCATTTAGTATCTTCCTTGTAAGTAAGGTTAACCAATGATACAACTAACACTGTCTCGTGAACCGTGGAAATATAGGTGTGTGGCCACTTACTCTGCGTCTGAATTTCAGAAAGGACAGTGGAAATGTTTGCTCTTCAAATTGGCCTTTGGAATGCTCATGCTTTTAGATTTCAAGGAACACCGCAGAACTCCTTGTTGATAAATGTAATATAATCACAGCTAAGTTTTTCTGCCCTCTTCCCAAATTTAAACAGCCAATTAAGCCTTAACTNTTCTTGGCAAAGTAATGTCTCTGCTTTTTAATATGCTGTCTAGGTTGGCCATAGCTTTTCTTCCAAGGAGCAAGCATAGAGATAGTATCAGTGAAACTTATCCTTGCCTCCAACAAATCTAAGCCAAAATATTTAAAAATTCTCCCAGTGTTAGGAAGATACAGCTTGGCAATGGAACAGGGCAAAGCCCGCTATGGTAAAAAGACAGGAACCAGGAAGGACAGTATTCATGTCCTCCTGTATTTTTATGTGAGCCCCAGAAATCCCCTAAAAGAGCATCTTTGCCACTAAGATGAGAGAGATGGATTAACACAGTGTCTTCCATACTGCTGATTGCTTAACCGTATTAAAATAGTTAAGTCAGTTCAGTTCAGTTCAGTTCAGTCACTCAGTCATGTCCAACTCTTTGTGACTCCATGAATCGCAGCACATCAGGCCTCCCTGTCCATCACCAACTCCCGGAGTTCACTCAGACTTGTGTCCATCGAGTCAGTGATGCCATCCAGCCATCTCATCCTCGGTTGTCCCCTTTTCCTGCCCCTAATCCCTCCCAGTATCAAAGTCTTTTCCAAGGAGTCAACTCTTTGCATGAGGTGGCCAAAGTACTGGAGTTTCAGCTTTAGCATCATTCCTTCCAAAGAAATCCCAGGGCTGATCTCCTTTAGAATGGACTGGTTGGATCTCCTTGCAGTCCAAGGGACTCTCAAGAGTCTTCTCCAACACCACAGTTTAAAAGCATTTATAATACTCCTGTAATACTTTGAGACATTACAATTCAGTTTCTTTCAGTGACCGGACCTTTAAGGAAAGCTCATTTAGTATCTTCCTTGTAAGTAAGGTTAACCAATGATACAACTAACACTGTCTCGTGAACCGTGGAAATATAGGTGTGTGGCCACTTACTCTGCGTCTGAATTTCAGAAAGGACAGTGGAAATGTTTGCTCTTCAAATTGGCCTTTGGAATGCTCATGCTTTTAGATTTCAAGGAACACCGCAGAACTCCTTGTTGATAAATGTAATATAATCACAGCTAAGTTTTTCTGCCCTCTTCCCAAATTTAAACAGCCAATTAAGCCTTAACTTTCATCTAATCATCTCTCTCTGAGTCAGGAATGAAAGACTAGATTCCCAGTACTTACAAGTCATGCAGATGGCCATGTCCTAGAGAACGTTGTTTTCTTTTACCTTCTGTTTTTCTGGTTTTCTAAAAGTATCTCTTCTGAAAGATGCCATCTTGCATTGCAATACAGCGCCTGGTAACAATGACTAGTTGAGCTGCCCATGGTCATTTTTTTCCCCTCATTCTCTCTGGGATAGATATTCTCTGAGGTCAGAGGACAAAGGAGAGGAAGATGTGGGGTTTTTTGCCTTGGCTCCTATGGTTGCCAGTGGCTGCCTTCCTGCAGAGTTTCCGCCAAACTGCCTAGTCTTCTATTCAGTTCTTGGTTCTACTCACAGCTCTTCCTTTTGCTCCATCCCTAAGGGGTGGGAGAACTCCTGGTCATTGCTAACTCTAGAGTGTTTCCTATTTGATTTCCCTTGACCTTGCTTACACCTTTGAAAATTGTCCCTTCATTAACGTCTTGGTAATCACCTTCTGAGTGTACCATCTGTTTCCTGCAGGTCTCTGAATGATACACAGAGATGTGTGTGTATTTCGTGGTTCCCCAAAGCAGGAAACACAGGATGTGCTGATGAATCGACACCAGAAAAAGGAGATGCGGCACCTTCCTGGGTCTCCTAAAAGGACTGCAAGGCAGTTGGTTACAATTGAGGATTAGAATGGAACCCACGGATTATCTGTGGGTTTCAATTATTGTTGCTACCCTCATTCTATCTAGCACAGAAAATTGGGAATTGGCTATGTCAAGACTAAGTTGACACACGTCACAGAGGCTATACAGCAGTCTATCTGCTCATTAAGAGTTTTTCACTGAGTATATCCCACTGATCTTCCACTTCTCGCAATGCTTTTGATGTGGGTTTAATTCTCATTTCTGACAGAAAGAAAGGGTCTCACACACTTGCAGTCCCCAATGTAATCTTCACATGACTGTCAAAAATGCAGCTATGTGTCCCCAGGCTTAAAGTGCCAGTTCCAAGAAATGTCAGGAGTTCTTCCCAGCAACATCTACAACATGCAAGCATATACATTACTGAAGATCTTCATTTTGTCTGGCACTTTCCTTCAATCTCAAGTTTATTTGGATATCAGATTTCCAGAGGCCCAATTTGTGCTGAGCACATTCTGAAAACACAGTTCTTATTTCCTTTCTAAAACCACACATCCACCTACTATGGAGACAACGATGGACCAAATTTAAACCCAAGAAATGGAGTGAACCATTCACCTTAATAAAAGGCAGATTTTCTATCAGTAATTTTCACATGTAATTCTTAGAAATTACATCCTCAATAGTTTATGATTTGATGTAAAAAGCAAGATGAAAAAATTAAATCTTTTAACAATAAATCACAAGTCTTTTCTCATTAATTATCAAGTAAGTAAAATGGTTCTCCATAGACTGAATAGTTTTATAAACTTAGGGTCAAAAAATCATGTAAATAATGTATTTCATGCTGCTAAGTCACTTCAGTTGTATCCGACTCTGTGTGACCCCAGAGACAGCAGCCCACCAGGCTCCCTTGTCCCTGGGATTCTCCAGGCAAGAACACTGGAGTGGGTTGCCATTTCCTTCTCCAGTGCAGGAAAGTGAAAAGTGAAAGTGAAGTCACTCAGTCGTGTCCGACTCTTAGCCCATGGACTGCAGGCCACCAGGCTCCTCCGTCCATGGGATTTTCCAGGCAAGAGTGGGGTGCCATTGCCTTCTCTGAATGTATTTCATACTACATCTTAAAAGTAATAAACTTTCAATACTCAATTGCTTTAACTGGAATCTCCTTGAAATCCAGAATTTCCCTAGAAGTGACACCTGTAGACAGCATTAACATCACCAGTCAGTTTTCCCTGATGACACTTCTGTGAGATGAGAAACTATTTTTCCTGATTTAGAGAAGGTTGGTAACTTGGCCAAATTGTGTTTTGAGGTTTCACTGGAAGCTCCGCAGTTTGTACTGCTATGGTCATGCTCAATTCATAATTCATTTTCATTATCTCCTTCTCTTTTAAACTGCTGGACTTGAGATTAAGGCAAATTGTGTCATTCGTTTGGCCCTAAAATGAGCTGGAATTGCATAGGACCGGACACGACTGAAGTGACTTAGCAGCAGCACCAGCAGCTTCTTCAAGTGTGGGCTTTAGGAATCACCATACATGGCTCAGTTCCTAGTTATGCAGCTAATTATGCAACAAGTTATACAGCTAATTATTTGTTGCTTTACAGTCTCACACACAAAAACACACACAACACACACATCCCACTGGATACATACAACTAGAATCACATTTAGAGCTCCAGAATTTGTTGCCTTTGTGTCAAATATACTGCTACTGCTAAGTCACTTCAGTCATGTCCGACTCTGTGCGACCCCATAGACGGCAGCCCACCAGGCTACCCGTCACTGGGATTCCCCAGGCAAGAACACTGGAGTGGGTTGCCATTTCCTTCTCCAATGCATGAAAGTAAAAAGTGAAAGTGAAGTCGCTCAGTCGTGTCTGACTCTTCGCGACCCCATGAACTCCAGCCTACTAGGCTCCTCCGTCCATGGGATTTTCCAGGCAAGAGTACTGGAGTGGGGTGCCATTGCCTTCTCCATAAAATATACTGACATGTACTAAAGAGGTGTTGGCAGCTATGGCTGTTATTATTATAGCTATTCTTCGTGAATTTTGTGCACAGGTAATCAACTGCTTCCAAGCAGGGCAATGCTGTTGAATTATGCTACTGGATGATGAGATTATCACTCTTAAAACCATGTCAGGGAAAAGAGCCCCCACAATTTATTCTTTCTGTGAAAGATATTACTACTTAAACATTTTGTGGAGGAGGTTTGCAAAACAGAAGTAGTCACAATATCATGTAACATAGTGACCAAAAAGTTGAGTCACAGCTCCAACTTTGTCATTACACACCCTTTTAACCTTGAACAAATCAATAAAATATTTAGGGGCTCAGTTTTCTCCCCTGTTAACAGAGGCTAGACTTAAATGAGTTCTGAGTTCACATTATAATTAATTAAATTTTATTATTTTTTTTTAGCATTATGATTCAACTCTTGATATCTATGGCATAGCAATTAAACCCCAGGGCTTCAGGGTCTCTGCCTCTTACTCTCTGAACATGGATGAATTACTTCTTCCTAAGGTCTAAGTTCTTCATAAATAAAAGGGAGAGCCAGTGGCTTACTGGAGCTGACTTGGGACAGGATAGCCCTTCACAACCTCGTCTTCAGTGTCCTCATCTTGGCAGCTGAAATCAGCCATGATGGGAAAATTTACACCACAGAAGGGCAATTGGCAAAAGCCACAGACAGAATTTCCTGTTCTTCCGGTGGGCTAGTTTTTGGACATTTACCAGCATAACACTGGATATAATGAGCATTTACTCAATAATGTTTTATTTGGATTTACACTAAATAACCTATGCAAATACTAAATAAACACAACACTACTCAGTATCCGTATCATACTTTCCATAAGTATTTATTTTACTATAGGCTATTTTTAAGGTTATAGGAAAATGTGATACTATTCTCACATATCTTGTTGATGCTAAAAAGAAGTCTAAGGCTCTATTAAAATTCACATGAGCCTGACTTTTGCTCAGTTACTGAGTTCCCAAACAACAAAAAGAGTTGCACATCTAATTCTATATATACACATCTTCTGTTAAGTGCTATCCCCAATAGACATTTTTTTTTTCTCTCTAAAACTTGAGCAGGGAGTTTTCTTCTTTGATTTACTAGAATCTGCATAAACCTGGTAGTAGCTCAATGGTATTTTTTTTCTAATATGGAAAAAAGTGACAATTATTTCACAGTCAACCCTGGTCGTCCTCTAGAGTTCTCTGTCTCAATCCATCTTGTTCTAGATTGCTCCTGCTCCCTCCCCTCTCATCCCAGTCAACTTTACCTCCAAAATATCTCTCCATTCTGTTTGCCTTCTTCATCTCTCTTCCCCACTTCTCATCTAGGCCATGGCAGCTGCTCCAAGGACCACTGAAGTCTCCTCCTCTCCCCTTGTTCTTCCGGAGTGCCCATCTGCCCATGTCTTTCTCCTGCATGGAAACCAGCAGGGCCTTCCTGCTGTTTCTGGGATGAAAGCATGACCTCCCCCTGGTCCACAGGCCCCGACTCAGGCAGAGCCTGCCCACTCCTCAGCCTTCCACTGAGAGCTGGGCTCCAACCACAGAGGCCTTCTTTCTGGTTCCTTGAATGGGCCAAGTTTCCTTTATCTGCAATGCTCTTCCGGCCCAAGCTGCCTCCCTTTTCACTTTATTCCTGAGACCTCACTCAAGTCAGCATCATTTCATCTAGTAATCCCTTGGTGTCCAAGGCTTCTTCTTTGCACCTGCCTATCAAAAGATGTCCCAATGCCTCAGAGCACATATCTGCTTGTAATTTACATCCATTCCTTTTATTATTTCCTGAACATTCATTTCTCCCTCTCACTAGGCCATGAATTCCACAGACTATATTTATTTAATCACCATATCTTCAGTGACAAACATACCAGATGGCATATATTTGGTTGAATGAGAAAAACAAATTATCATAAACTGTGGTACATTCAGACAGTGGAATATTATTCAGCACTAAAAAGAAATGAGTTAACAAGCCATGAAAAACAGGGAAGCAGCTTAAACGCACATTACTAAGTAAAAGAGGCTGATCTGAAAAGGCTACATTCTATATAGCTAACTATATGACATTTTGGAAAACGCAATATGGAGGCAATTAAAAGATCAATTGTTTTCAGGGGAGGAAGGAATGAATAGGTAAAACGTGGAGGATTTTCAGGCAGTTAAACTGTTTTGTATGATACTATAATGCTAGATGTATGTCATTATACATTTGTCAAAACCCTTAGAACATACGATGCCAAGTAAACTATGGACTTTGGTTGATAATCACCTGTCAACACAGGTGGATCAGTTGTAACAAACGGACCACTCTGGGAAGGTGTCGATAATGAGGGAGGCTCTGTACGTGTGGGGTGGGGGGACAGGAATATGTGGGGATTTTCTGTACTTTCTACTCTATTTTGCTATCAACCTCAATGATTCTAAAAAGTTAGTCTATTAAAAAGCCAAATGGGGAATTCCCTGGTAGTCCAGTGGTTCATACTCTGCACTTTCAGTGAAGGGGGCATGGGTTCAATTCTTGGTCCTGAAAATAAGATCCCACATGCTACATGGCATCGCCAACAGATGAAAGAAAGAAAAAGAAAAAATTTTAAAAAGACAAATGAGGGCATGAATGGATGAATGAGTGAATAAATTAATAGAGCTCATCCAGGTCTCTCTTTCCAGTGTTTCCCATGACACTTAAGGTAAAATCTAAATTCTTTTTCCACCATTAAGAGGACTTCATGTGATCAGCAGTCTGCCATCATTTTCCTCCTGCTCACTAAACTCCTGGGACCCTGACCCCATTTATGGTTTTCATCACACCAATTCTGGCTTTACTTACTCTAAGAAGAATCTTCCTCTAGTCATCATATGGCTGCCATCTTCCACTTTTCAGGTAATAAAATTAATTTGAAGATCTCAGCCTAGAAAATGGAGGCCATCTCAGTGGCCCAGACATCTGAGACACAAATCTCAACATAAGCCAACCTCTACTTACAGGAAATGCCTCACTGTCAAGGAAACTGAACACCAATCATGACCCTTTAAATTAGCTTTAGCTAGCTTACCTCACCCTAGAAAACAGGGCTTGCTCGACTTATAAAGACATCCCCCACTTCCTGGCCAATCATGCCCTATTTTCACATTGCCTCTTCTAATGCCATAAAACTCACTCTTGCCCAAAATTCCTCCAGAAAGTGTCCACTGCTCATGAAGAACTGTAGCCCTTCCAATCAACTGACTGTTTTCCTTTGAATAAAGTATGTCAAATTTACAACTAAATTATTTTTAGTTTTGTCATTTGATATAGATGTTGAGTATTACGAAGTCTTCCCTGACCATCAAACCCTAAATACCCACCAGTCCCCCTGATTACCTAATTTAAAACAGCTCCCTTCCACTTTGCTTTATTTTATTTATAGCACTGAACTCTGAGAAATCTGTGACATTTTAATTATGTATTTCTTTTCTTGCTATCTTACCTACTAGACAGTAAATTCCAGAAAAGCAGGGTCTTTATTTGTCTCCTTCACTGTGGTACACCCCGCATCCAGGCAGGTAGTAGGTACTCCATAAACATTTGTTTAAAGAATAAATAAATGCACTTTACTGCTTTTTATTCTCTTGCACTCTTTCCTTTATTTCTTCTATTCTTTCCCCTTTTCCTTGCAAAACTTAAATCTTCATGATGTCCACATTTATCTCTAATATTGGTTTATTAAACTCAATCTTTTGTTGAAGGCTTTGCACCTTCTAAGGTTTTTTTTTTTAAAACAAACCAGTTTTTTATTAAGAAAAAATAATCCTTATAACAGATGTTTAAAAACATGTTTAAGATATTTTTTCTGTATAAGTTTCACAAATGCCTAAAAACACTTTATTTATAAAGAAGTTTAATCTAAGACATGATGGGAGTACTTGGTTTCATTCAGCTGTAAGCAGTAGTTGTGCTCCAAATATAACTTTTTGTTAATATAATCTGAAGCATACAGAGTAGTGTAATTGGTTATTTTTTCTTACTTATGTAATTTTAATTTTAGCCGTGAAATTAAAAGATGCTTGCTCCTTGGAAGGAAAATTATGATAAAACTAAACAACGTATTAAAAAGCAGAGACATTACTTTGCTGACAAAGCTCTGTATAGTTAAAGCTATGGTTTCTCCAGTAGTCATATACGGATATGAGAGTTGGACCATAAAGAAGGCTGAGTGCCACAGTTTTCAAACTGTGGTGCTGGAGAAGACTGTTGAGAATCCCTTGGACTGCAAGAAGATCAAACCAGTCAATCCTAAAGAAAATCAACCCTGAATATTCACGGGAAGGACTGATGTTAAGGCTGAAGCTCCAATACTTTGGCCATCTGATGGGAAGAGTCGACTCATTGGAAAAAACCCTGATGCTGGGGAAGATTGAAGGCAAAAGGAGAAGGGGGCACCAAAGGATGAGATGGCTCAATTAGCACCACCAACTCTGTGGACTTGAATCTGAGCAAACTCCAGGAGATAGTGAAGGACAAGGGAGTCTGGCGTGCTGCAGTCCTGGGTCACAGTCAGACATGACTAAGTGACTGAACAAATGTTATTGGAAAAAGTTGATGTGGCCCTAGCATGTATTAGACATTAAGATAGAAAAACAAAGCAAATTCTACCCATGTGGGATCTATAGTCTGAGGAAGGGATTTCTATGCTAAATTTTTCTTCATAAATAAAATAGCAATTTTTCTTCTATATCTCTTCCATTTACATTTGTTTATATCCATATCTTCATACAAGTTTCCACAAATCAAGACACAACTGGACTTAGACATTTTTTTTCAATGTAGCTTGATCTTTCTTTTTTCTCTTTGAGACAATCACATGATCTCAGGAATTTTGTTTCTTTACACACAAAACTGGAGAATTATTAGTCTTCCTGTCAATTCAAGAATACTTAAAATATAGTAACACACTAAGAACATATAGAACCAGTAAAATGATGGTAAGATTTATAACGCTGAGACATTCTTTGTTTTCTGGCACAAGTTTCTCTGGAGTTGCTTTTTAATCCAAACAATCCACTGATGTTATTGCAAACTTTTCCTATTTCCATTTGCTGATAAACTTTGGTAGCAATTGTTCATTTACTCATCTGTTCCATCGTTTCCCAATTCTTGGGCACATACCATGCACAGAAATTCTTAAGGCTTAAGTTAGCACACACAAAACATCACAGTCTTAAATGAGTGTACCTCCTATCCATAAATATATAATCCACAAAAGGCTGAGTATTTTCATTTAAACAGATCTTTAAGTAAACACTCACTTATGACTTTAGTCCTTGAATAGCCTAACTTAGGCTGTAATGAAATGCAAATAACTATGTTAATGCAAACACTAAAGCTACAAATTCAGACATAAAAAAGTCAAGAAATGCAAAACTTAAGGTTCTCCTAGAAACATGAACTCACTCAAATTGTACATATAGAATATTTCCAATTATACAGAAGACAGAAAAATGCAATCCCTTAATGTACTGTATGTACAACCCAGGTAAGTTAATGCCATTATGAGAACGTTAAATTTTACAACCCCTGACTTTGTTTCAAAAGTTAGCCTGAATATTGCATCATTCCAATCCTTATAACACCATCTTACTAAAACGGAAAGAAAACAGAAGAGGAACAAGTGTCATTGCATTTTGTATCAATAGAGGATTCTAAATTTAGGCAACACTCAGTTAATAGATGAAAAAAATACTTTTTTGGAACTTTCTGAAGTTTTCAATTAAAAATTTTCCACTTTGCTTGGATTAACTAAATGGTATATTGAGAAATTATTCCAGACCATGCTGCTAAGTCACTTCAGTCGTGTCCGACTCTGTGCGACCCCATAGACAGCAGCCCACCAGGCTCCCCTGTCCCTGGGATTCTCCAGGCAAGAATACTGGAGTGGGTTGCCATTTCCTTCTCCAGTGCATGAAAGTGAAAAGTGAAAGTGAAGTTGCTCAGTCGTGTCCAACTCTTAGCGACCCCATGGACTGCAGCCTACCAGGCTCCTCCATCCATGGGATTTTAGGAAACAGTACTTGGAGTGGGGTGCCATTGCCTTCTCCACTCCAGACCATAGGTTTGTAGAAATGTATAAGAAACATGTGTGAAGTTGTATTTGTTCTTATTTATGTGTAATATATAATGGAGAAGGAAATGACAGCCCACTCCAGTACTCTTGCCTAGAGAATCCTGTGGACAGAGGAGTGTGGTGGGCTGCCGTCTATGGGATCACACAGAGTCAGACAGGACTGAAGTGACTTAGCAGCAGCAGCAGCAGCAGCATGTGTAATATGTAAACTAGTCAAAGAAAACATTTTTTCAGCCAAAAAAAAAAGAGAACTTTTATAAAATATTGATTTGGGAGGGAAATTTTCAAATAATTTTTTAAATAAAATTCAATTACTTTTCCCCCTCATCTAGAACTGTGGCCATTTTTAGTATAATTTCCTTCAGGACTTTCTAATTTTGGAGGCAAGCAGAATGTTTTGTTTAAATATTTTTGAAAGCTGAAAATAATGTACAGCTGGTCTTCTGTATCCACAGCTTCTGCAGCAAGGATTCAGCAACCAAAAATATTCAGAAAAGATTTCTAGAAATTCCATAAAACAGAACTTTAATTTGCCACACACTGGCAATTATTTATATAATATTTACATTGTGTTGAAAGTGGAAGTGTTAGTTGCCTAGTTGTGTCCGACTCTTTGCAACCCCATGGACTGTAGCCCACCAGGTTCCTCTATCCAAAGAAGTCTCCAGGCAAGAATACTGAAGCGGGTTGCCATTCTCTTTTCCAAAGGATCTTCCAAAACCAGGGACTGAACTCAGGTCTCCCCACATTGCAGGCAGATTTTTTTACCGTCTGAGCCACCAGTGAAGCATTAGGTATTGTACATAATCTAGAGATGAAAAAGTATAGGATGGGTGTAGTTATAAGCCAATAATACACCATTTTTAATAAGGAATTTGAGACTGGAGTTGCTGGGATGAGAGTACCATTTCCCCACAGATACTAAAAGATGAATCTATTTCACTATGTTCTAATCGAGCTAGCCTCTCCTATAGATAATCAGTGATGCAATAAATATCTTAGTTGCATAAAGTTTGACTGCATAACTCTGTCTTAGGTAAATTGAAATGTTGCAAAAATAAGAGAAGTGAAAGAAAGACAATAAATGTGCAAGCCAGAAAAATCTGCAGAATTGTTGTTTGGAAGGGCAATCTCTTTAGTGAAGACTGACAAGGGTCCTGTATATCCTAAGGTCTCCAAGTGTCACTTTTGGAACTCAGTGCATGAGACTCCACACGACACAGCTCCCATACAGGGAGATGCTCTAGTGGATGAGTCTTTAAAACTGGAAAGGAAGTGCAGGCTTGATGACCAAAGGCCCCCGAACACAATGTAACCAAAGTACACAGTGTTGTAAATTGATTACTCATTTCCAGTTAGTTCTTTGCCGAAAGCCCTTCATTACTACAGTTTTCTACAGTGTTAGGAACCCATTTACTCTTTTAAAAATTAGTCAGTTTTGAAGTCCCCATATTAACCTGTATTTTCTTGTCTTCTGCTAATAATTATTCAATCAGACTTCTTTTGTGAAGACTGGGAGATAAACACCCGCACAGTTGGAAAACTATAGTGTCATGCCTGAATAGATTGATCTGAGACTTTATGCTACAAATAAATTGGTATGTTCTTAAATAATTACCAGGGAGTTTGCCGCCTCTCCTGACTGCTGAAAAGCCTCACATTTTCTCTAGCCTGACAGCCAGAGTCTCCTAGTCCCACCCCACGCCTGTTTGCTCTTTGCAGGACTTTTGCACAGAATGGTTAAAATCTGGCTGGGAGATGGGAATTCAAGCTCTAAACAATCCACTTAACCTCTCTGCTCTTTGCCCATAAAATCAGTGTCATAGTATGGATTTTCTAACAGACTGTATTTATCAATGTTTGTTCATGCAAGGGAAATCCCAATTTGTATCATTTATTAATTTCTTACTTGTTCATTTGTTTCCTGCCCCCTTCATTTGAAGCCTGGACTGTTTGACTGTTCATGGCAGTCTTTTTCTTTTTTTTGCAAAATATTTATCCTAGTATTGAAGGGTTAATGGTATACTGCTTGGAATTGTTCAGGGGCTGCCACAATTTTAACGACTTAAAGTGATGTCAAAAGTGGAGATATCACAAAATAGAAGCAAACCAAAAAAAAAAGAAAGAAAGAAAGAAAAGGAGTTAATAAACAAAGAGGCAAAGGGTAAAAATCTTTTCCTCCATTTCTAGTTGGAACTGCTATTTTTCACAGCTAACTGAAATATTGCAACATTTGAAAAACATCAAAATAGCTAGAATTCATAAGTCTGAGAAGAGGAAAAGAAAGCACTTTGCAAAAGTGCAGGAAGTTCAGCATTTGCAATGTAATTCAAATTGTACTTGTAATTCAGGTCCTGGAATTAACCCACTCAACCAAAGCTTGAAAAGATTCAGATTTACTCAGACTAGCAACAATACAATACTCCCTCACAATTGCCCAACCACCCTGTCTTTTGGTGATACATCCAATACACTCTAAATTATAATTCTCAAACTCAGTTTGTTGTTAAAAAATACATCTGTGCATCATATCAGAGTTTGTCTTGCTGCAATGTAAAGGGGGAGGAGGAGACACACCACCCATTTTAATCAGACTAGGATAACACCTGAGCTCTTCCTATAATCACTTTTTGAAAAATGACTTTTACCAGAATTTTTAACAGAATTTTTAATAGAATCCTGGTATTTTCAGCCAATTGACTACAATGAAAAGAATAACTTTCAAGGTATTGTGGTGTTTGGAGTACATTTCAGGTCATCTGAGCTGCCATTTTATTTTTCCAAGGTTGATTGCACCAGGGTTACATCTCGTGGGAGGGCAACGAGCGGGGAGAGATGGATTCACGGTACTGCGTGTTAGACTGCCTGTCCATGAAAGTTATTTGAAGGTTTTCCATACAAGCAGTTTAGGAAAAGTCAGCCATTTTTACCTTTATCTAGTTTGGCAACAGTTCAAAGCACACAGAAAAAGTTTGTTTTTTTTTTTAAAAGAAAAAAAAAATTGTCAAGTCTTTTAAAGGGTAGTTCTAATTTCCTCACTTTTTTTAAATCATGGACATTTTTTAACAACTACAAACAAAATGTAAGGCTATCATGTATTTTATAATGAAGAAAAAAACTGTAAAATTTTAAAACAAGGCTTTGAGTGGAACTCATTTATTTTCATTTACTAGCATGCAAAAATAGAGAAGATGTTACTGATATCATAGTAGTGAAGACAATCAGGTTGGTACTTACCCACCAGGTACACCAATCAAGTTAGAAATACNAATGCAAACACTAAAGCTACAAATTCAGACATAAAAAAGTCAAGAAATGCAAAACTTAAGGTTCTCCTAGAAACATGAACTCACTCAAATTGTACATATAGAATATTTCCAATTATACAGAAGACAGAAAAATGCAATCCCTTAATGTACTGTATGTACAACCCAGGTAAGTTAATGCCATTATGAGAACGTTAAATTTTACAACCCCTGACTTTGTTTCAAAAGTTAGCCTGAATATTGCATCATTCCAATCCTTATAACACCATCTTACTAAAACGGAAAGAAAACAGAAGAGGAACAAGTGTCATTGCATTTTGTATCAATAGAGGATTCTAAATTTAGGCAACACTCAGTTAATAGATGAAAAAAATACTTTTTTGGAACTTTCTGAAGTTTTCAATTAAAAATTTTCCACTTTGCTTGGATTAACTAAATGGTATATTGAGAAATTATTCCAGACCATGCTGCTAAGTCACTTCAGTCGTGTCCGACTCTGTGCGACCCCATAGACAGCAGCCCACCAGGCTCCCCTGTCCCTGGGATTCTCCAGGCAAGAATACTGGAGTGGGTTGCCATTTCCTTCTCCAGTGCATGAAAGTGAAAAGTGAAAGTGAAGTTGCTCAGTCGTGTCCAACTCTTAGCGACCCCATGGACTGCAGCCTACCAGGCTCCTCCATCCATGGGATTTTAGGAAACAGTACTTGGAGTGGGGTGCCATTGCCTTCTCCACTCCAGACCATAGGTTTGTAGAAATGTATAAGAAACATGTGTGAAGTTGTATTTGTTCTTATTTATGTGTAATATATAATGGAGAAGGAAATGACAGCCCACTCCAGTACTCTTGCCTAGAGAATCCTGTGGACAGAGGAGTGTGGTGGGCTGCCGTCTATGGGATCACACAGAGTCAGACAGGACTGAAGTGACTTAGCAGCAGCAGCAGCAGCAGCATGTGTAATATGTAAACTAGTCAAAGAAAACATTTTTTCAGCCAAAAAAAAAAGAGAACTTTTATAAAATATTGATTTGGGAGGGAAATTTTCAAATAATTTTTTAAATAAAATTCAATTACTTTTCCCCCTCATCTAGAACTGTGGCCATTTTTAGTATAATTTCCTTCAGGACTTTCTAATTTTGGAGGCAAGCAGAATGTTTTGTTTAAATATTTTTGAAAGCTGAAAATAATGTACAGCTGGTCTTCTGTATCCACAGCTTCTGCAGCAAGGATTCAGCAACCAAAAATATTCAGAAAAGATTTCTAGAAATTCCATAAAACAGAACTTTAATTTGCCACACACTGGCAATTATTTATATAATATTTACATTGTGTTGAAAGTGGAAGTGTTAGTTGCCTAGTTGTGTCCGACTCTTTGCAACCCCATGGACTGTAGCCCACCAGGTTCCTCTATCCAAAGAAGTCTCCAGGCAAGAATACTGAAGCGGGTTGCCATTCTCTTTTCCAAAGGATCTTCCAAAACCAGGGACTGAACTCAGGTCTCCCCACATTGCAGGCAGATTTTTTTACCGTCTGAGCCACCAGTGAAGCATTAGGTATTGTACATAATCTAGAGATGAAAAAGTATAGGATGGGTGTAGTTATAAGCCAATAATACACCATTTTTAATAAGGAATTTGAGACTGGAGTTGCTGGGATGAGAGTACCATTTCCCCACAGATACTAAAAGATGAATCTATTTCACTATGTTCTAATCGAGCTAGCCTCTCCTATAGATAATCAGTGATGCAATAAATATCTTAGTTGCATAAAGTTTGACTGCATAACTCTGTCTTAGGTAAATTGAAATGTTGCAAAAATAAGAGAAGTGAAAGAAAGACAATAAATGTGCAAGCCAGAAAAATCTGCAGAATTGTTGTTTGGAAGGGCAATCTCTTTAGTGAAGACTGACAAGGGTCCTGTATATCCTAAGGTCTCCAAGTGTCACTTTTGGAACTCAGTGCATGAGACTCCACACGACACAGCTCCCATACAGGGAGATGCTCTAGTGGATGAGTCTTTAAAACTGGAAAGGAAGTGCAGGCTTGATGACCAAAGGCCCCCGAACACAATGTAACCAAAGTACACAGTGTTGTAAATTGATTACTCATTTCCAGTTAGTTCTTTGCCGAAAGCCCTTCATTACTACAGTTTTCTACAGTGTTAGGAACCCATTTACTCTTTTAAAAATTAGTCAGTTTTGAAGTCCCCATATTAACCTGTATTTTCTTGTCTTCTGCTAATAATTATTCAATCAGACTTCTTTTGTGAAGACTGGGAGATAAACACCCGCACAGTTGGAAAACTATAGTGTCATGCCTGAATAGATTGATCTGAGACTTTATGCTACAAATAAATTGGTATGTTCTTAAATAATTACCAGGGAGTTTGCCGCCTCTCCTGACTGCTGAAAAGCCTCACATTTTCTCTAGCCTGACAGCCAGAGTCTCCTAGTCCCACCCCACGCCTGTTTGCTCTTTGCAGGACTTTTGCACAGAATGGTTAAAATCTGGCTGGGAGATGGGAATTCAAGCTCTAAACAATCCACTTAACCTCTCTGCTCTTTGCCCATAAAATCAGTGTCATAGTATGGATTTTCTAACAGACTGTATTTATCAATGTTTGTTCATGCAAGGGAAATCCCAATTTGTATCATTTATTAATTTCTTACTTGTTCATTTGTTTCCTGCCCCCTTCATTTGAAGCCTGGACTGTTTGACTGTTCATGGCAGTCTTTTTCTTTTTTTTGCAAAATATTTATCCTAGTATTGAAGGGTTAATGGTATACTGCTTGGAATTGTTCAGGGGCTGCCACAATTTTAACGACTTAAAGTGATGTCAAAAGTGGAGATATCACAAAATAGAAGCAAACCAAAAAAAAAAGAAAGAAAGAAAGAAAAGGAGTTAATAAACAAAGAGGCAAAGGGTAAAAATCTTTTCCTCCATTTCTAGTTGGAACTGCTATTTTTCACAGCTAACTGAAATATTGCAACATTTGAAAAACATCAAAATAGCTAGAATTCATAAGTCTGAGAAGAGGAAAAGAAAGCACTTTGCAAAAGTGCAGGAAGTTCAGCATTTGCAATGTAATTCAAATTGTACTTGTAATTCAGGTCCTGGAATTAACCCACTCAACCAAAGCTTGAAAAGATTCAGATTTACTCAGACTAGCAACAATACAATACTCCCTCACAATTGCCCAACCACCCTGTCTTTTGGTGATACATCCAATACACTCTAAATTATAATTCTCAAACTCAGTTTGTTGTTAAAAAATACATCTGTGCATCATATCAGAGTTTGTCTTGCTGCAATGTAAAGGGGGAGGAGGAGACACACCACCCATTTTAATCAGACTAGGATAACACCTGAGCTCTTCCTATAATCACTTTTTGAAAAATGACTTTTACCAGAATTTTTAACAGAATTTTTAATAGAATCCTGGTATTTTCAGCCAATTGACTACAATGAAAAGAATAACTTTCAAGGTATTGTGGTGTTTGGAGTACATTTCAGGTCATCTGAGCTGCCATTTTATTTTTCCAAGGTTGATTGCACCAGGGTTACATCTCGTGGGAGGGCAACGAGCGGGGAGAGATGGATTCACGGTACTGCGTGTTAGACTGCCTGTCCATGAAAGTTATTTGAAGGTTTTCCATACAAGCAGTTTAGGAAAAGTCAGCCATTTTTACCTTTATCTAGTTTGGCAACAGTTCAAAGCACACAGAAAAAGTTTGTTTTTTTTTTTAAAAGAAAAAAAAAATTGTCAAGTCTTTTAAAGGGTAGTTCTAATTTCCTCACTTTTTTTAAATCATGGACATTTTTTAACAACTACAAACAAAATGTAAGGCTATCATGTATTTTATAATGAAGAAAAAAACTGTAAAATTTTAAAACAAGGCTTTGAGTGGAACTCATTTATTTTCATTTACTAGCATGCAAAAATAGAGAAGATGTTACTGATATCATAGTAGTGAAGACAATCAGGTTGGTACTTACCCACCAGGTACACCAATCAAGTTAGAAATACAGAGGCAATATTTTGAACTTTATCTTGCAAGGTTTGTTGTTTTTTTTTAAAAAAAAAAGGCCAAAAAAGCAGCATTTTTGTGATATTCTCAAAGACTGATATTTGATAGTATAAAATACCTTCACCTTCTAAATCACTTCTTTGGTAGAGAAGAAAAAAAAATCTCTAATTTTCCTTTTTTAATCCTATGCAAAGCAACATAGTCTCATATTTATTTAGCTCAGTGCTTTCTTTCTCTTTAAAGCATTTATTAACCAGAGAGACCTCAGTGACATGTAAATTTCATTTTCTATGCCCTGTAGATTAAAATACATCTGTTTCAGCCATCATTCAGGAAAGAAATAATTTTAATAGTTCATTTTATTAAAAAAAGATTTATGTCAGCATTCAGTTATGACAAGAGAAGGCAAGTGACTTGCACATAATGCTAAGAAGCAGCTTTTATCCTTCCAGAATTTTATCCACATTGAACAGAACTATGTCCCTAAAATATATGAAGGGAGGCAAGTAACTTTGCCTCCTGGTATGTTGTCAGTAATGGTGATTCTTCAATAAAGCAGCAGGTAAATTCCTCTTTGTTAGGCTTCATCTGTGACATTCTAGTATTTGCATTATTCCCTACTTAAAATAACACTTATTTGAATGGACTTTCCTCTTGTGTTAAGGGAAAAAATTTGAGGATGCATCTTTGAGTCTGGCATTTAATGAACTTTGTTTGCTTCTAATTATGTGCAGTATAGTTTAAAAGTAAACAATGTTTACATAAAACATCCAAAACTGGCAAATCTCCAGAGGCAGATCAGTGTTTCCCTGGGGCTAACATGGGACAATTGACTGAAAGAAGGTGGCTGCTAATGGGTGGAGGATTTCTTCATGAAGTGATGAAAAGTTCTAATATTGCTCATAATGACGGTCGTACAACTCTATGAATAAGCTCAAGGCCACTGAATTGTACACACAAATGAGTGAATCATTTGATATGAATTTACATCTCAGTAAAACTTTTATATTACAAAAACATACCAATGAAATCTAAATCCAGCTCCATGGCCTGATTCCCAAAAGAACTGTCTGCTGAGTGGGCATTCAGATGTGTAAACATATAATTAAAATGGCAATCTGATAAACCTGAATCCACAAAAAAAATACAACTCTTTGAAAGCTGTATTGAAAGAGTTTCCTGCCTAAAACCACATCTCAATATCAGGGATGAGAAGGAAGAGCTTTTCAGGCTGAGAGAACAGTATATGGAAAGGTTGGAAGGCAAAGCAGAAGAAAACAGCGCCAGGTTTCAAGAAAGATGTGAATACTTTAGCTGTGAACCTCAAGGAGTGGGTATCTGGGAAGAGGCAAGAAGTTTCAGGGAAGCTCCGGGAAAAGGAATTGCCTGAATGTTCCCATCTTTGTTTAAAGTTATAAAGGGAAGCGAGGGAAAGAATTAACATCTGTAACAGTTGAAGGTTAATGATACAAGCATCAAACTGTAATTAGGTGCTTATTTTCTTTATTATCTTGTTCTAATTGCATATTCTATACAGGAAAATTAGTAGCCTTGGCCTATGTTTATGCTTAGTTATTTTAATAAGGAATTCTATTTTTCTTCAAATGCATTAGTAATAGTTACATGGGAAAAGCCTGTCCAATTGCTTCTTTCTTTCTCTTGGGAGATTAACCGTTTAACCACACTCATGATGAAGTTGGCCCCTTGAATCATGAGACCACACGTGAGACCCCATAGTTCTCTTCACAGCAGCGTATTTTCAAAACACGGAGACATAAACAGCCTACTAAGTACCGCTCCAACAAAACCCAAGCCTTTTCCATTCTGGCAAATGTAATTGGAGTTTTTAAAATATCAATTTGAAAGGAGAAGCACAGTCTGAGAAGAAATGTCTTTCACAATAGCAAAGCTAAAATGACTATAATAATATAACAAAAGAATGTTAATACCCGGATCAGAAAAGGTTTATTCCATGTGGATCACTTCAGTGTTGATAGTTAACACCTACCTGACTCACCACAGTACCTGGAGAATGAGACCTAGACACAGGATACGGCTTACTCCAAATCCTTTGCTAGGGTCAGAGTCTTTCCACTTTTGGTCCCTACTCGTGTTCTGTTTCGCAACACTGGGATCAGTGAAAAGATATACATGGAAATGGAATCTCACCTGTTGTCAAAAGCATCTCATGAGCCCTGTGATAAGCTCTTCACGTGCACCGTCCTTCTATATGAAGCTCCACTTTTTGAAAGCAAGCAGCCACCCACACAAGGTCCTTATCATTAAGTATTCATGTCAGGCGTCTTCTCACTCATATTTCAGCAACCCTACTAAGGAAGCATAATTATTATCAATCCAAATACATAGATGAGGAAAATGAGACTGAACTAGACTAAGCAGCTTGCTTGGAATCAGACACATGGAGAAGGCAGACCCTGGACCGCTCGTGCCCAGGTGGGTCTGAAGCCCACATCTGAATCCTCAACCATCTCACTGCTCTGCTTATTACCCAGAAAACCAAGGCTTCATGGCAACCCAAGCAGAGGGCAACTGGGAGATGAAGAAATCCCCAAGGAACTGGAAGCAGAGAAGCTAGAAATAGCCAAACACTTCAAGATGGGGTTATTTACCAAGGAAGCTAGACAATGCAATGACATGTGGGGTGTGGTTACTCTTTGGTGCCGTCCCTCACGCCCACCTCCAAGCTTTCAGGGCCAGAAAAACTGGGGCTTCCTTGCCTGCTATGGTTGAAGATCGGCATTGCCTCACTGCGACAGCTCCTTCCTCTCTGGTCACATTCTTTCCCTCCTTTCACTTTTTTCATTTGATATCATCATTCCACAAATACTTATTAAGACCTACCATGTGCCAGATTCTCCTCTAAGCATAACAGTGAATAAAACAAACTGTGGGTTACTGTCACACACCCTACATTGCCATGGCATTAGATCACACACAAACGGACAACAGTATGTATCTCATCTGCCTCTGGGTCACAAGAGTATCTGAAGATGTCATGAGGGAATTTCCTGGCAACCCAGTGGTTAAGACTCGATGCTTTCACTCCTGGGGCCTGGGTTCAACCCCTGGTCAAGGAACTAAGATCTCACAATCATGTGGTGTGGCCAGAAAAGGGGGGGAAAGTCATGAATTCTTGTAAGATCAGATATCCAGATTTCTTAAGTTTTAATAAAGAATATACAGGAAAATCCCTGGAGAAGAGCATGGCAACCCACTCCAGTATTCTTGCCTGGAGAATCCAATGGACAGAGGAGCCTGGTGGGCTAGAGTCCATAGAGTCGCAGAGTCAGAAATGAATGAAGCGACTTAGCACACACACATGCATATACTACTTTAAAAATCTAGAGTCAAATTATAAAATATGTGCTCATTAATCTTTCTTAATCATCCTATAACAGAACTGGGAGCCTAGAACTACTTTTAGATACTCCATGGATCTATTTGTTTTTAAAAGCCAACAGAAGGCCACTTCTCATGGATTATTAAACCCGGCTATTACTATTCACGCGCACAGACCTATATAGTCACCATCGTTGAGAGAATCAATCAAATCATTAGGCTTCATCAGGTTTTGTTTTTCATTTTAAATCAGCTTATTGATCTCAAATGGAATGACTACTGATCTACATTTTCCCCATTATTAGCACATTTAAATATACCAGTCTTCTAACAATTGAGAGGTACTAAACAGACATAACTTCCAAGAAATTCACTTCTTAAAGTTAAGAGACAATCATTTCAAGCTTAAAACAGATGGTGTCAATATTGTACTAAGTGATATATGACCAACTCTGGGAAAATTTTGATAAGTAAAGTGTAGACACACAAAAAGTTTGTCTGAACTGTTTCCCATACAAACTGAGGAGAAAAGTCTATTTATTATGGAGCAGACATGATTTATATTCTTTCTTCTACGATAGTCATAAAAAGAACTTTGTTTTCAAAATGTTAGACAGAGGAATCTGATGATCTTCTATCCAACTGTACCTACTGTCAGGAAAGATTAAAGAAAATTGGAATCCACTTCCTGAAAAACAGATTTGCTAAAAATTGGAGTATAAGGTTCAGAAATATTTTCATGCTTACCATCTCTTGCCCTCTCCCACCTCATTTTCATTTCAAGGTAAATTTTGGTGGAAAACT
The DNA here is from genome assembly GCA_006410735.1 of Raphicerus campestris. Classification (NCBI taxonomy): domain Eukaryota; kingdom Metazoa; phylum Chordata; class Mammalia; order Artiodactyla; family Bovidae; genus Raphicerus; species Raphicerus campestris. The sequence continues at coordinate 209,051 of SJYW01031533.1, read as the reverse complement.
GCAACAAGAAAAAATGCTACAAAGTAATTTTTCTGACATAGCAAGGTTGACATTTCAAAAAAAAGAGCATATTTTTGAATGAACAGGGACCTATATAAGCTGAACTTAATATAAAAGAGGAAATTCAATGAAATGAGGTTATTAACTTATTAATAGTTTAGTAAAAGATTAAAGAATTGCTTTTTAAATTTTACAAATCAATTACTTCAGTTAAATTTTAAACCAGGTCTTATAGTCAAAAATCAAAGATTTTTTTTTTTTTTAAGAGATCAAAATCCAACAGTCATGTTGGGAACCAATTAAGTTTCATTTTGAAGGCACAAGAGACATTCTTGCTTTTTTTTTAATTTAGAGGCGATTCATTAAATGTTACGTTAGGCAGCTTCTCCTGTTTTCAATGTTACTTTTGCTAAAAAGCTGTTATGAGGAGACATTTGTGATAAGAAGACATGTAGCACAATTGAAGGGCCATTTCATTGAACAGATCAGAGAAAAGTCAAAACATCCAGACCACAGTTTTGTGCTTTTGTTTCTATAAAATGTTAATATCTCTGAATTAAATTGCTGGGGGATTTTAGTTAGATGATGACACGATTAATTCTGATCAAATAGGCTGAAATATCCACAACTGCCCTCTGCCATGGGCATTTTGTTTGGGGAGCAAAATAAAGTGGAATTCTTACTCCATTCAACTTTCAGCTGCTGTTAGCCAATACTTTTAGCAATAGTAACAATGTATGGAAGTACTTTTCTGCGTCAGGCCCTGTGATACACACCTAGAATTTCCTCATTTACTCTCAAGTGTACGCATGCTCAGTGGCTCAGGCACGTCCGACTCTAGGCGACCCCTGTATTGTAGCCTGCCAGGGTCCTCTGCCCACGGAATTTTTCAGGAAAGAGTACATTTTTATTCTCATTTTTAAAGGAAAATGCCCCCTAGGGGTAGCAGATCACCCCAAGGTCACATCACCAATTCATGGCAGGGCCCAGATACGAGCCATGTTCCTGACTTCAGAGGCTGCACTGTTAACCACTGACATGGATTAGCTTCTCCTGTAAGCCAATGAAAATCACTAATTGTCTTTATTATTGCCTCTTTGTCAAAATAGATCAAATAGGAGCCATCTGTTTATTACAAAAATAAAAATAAAAAACTCACCATAGACTTTTTTTTATAATTTAGGAAGGAGAGTTTAACTTTATGACTGCTCCCACCAAAGCAAGCGATGAAAGCCAAGGCTGAAATATGGAATTGCATCTTAAAACGTCACTTAAAAAAATAGATGAAAAAGAACAAAGGCTATTAATTTCTTAAGTGGGGCTAATTTTTAAGCACTACAGTGATAGCACTTAATTTCTCTTTTTCCTAGCTTTGGGCTAGCACAATGTACTGTGGTAATATTTGGAGTTTGTGCTTCAGAAATTTCCATGGACACATTAGCTTAGATGGTTTCATTACCCACCCTCATTATTAAGTAGCATTCAATTACCGAGTGTTGTAATGCCAAAGAGCATAAAAGAGAGACAAAATCTCGGTAAGATCTAAGGGTGAAATGGCATTTTTATATTGCTATAAAGATTACTTAACTCTAGTGCAGTACTAATGATCATTTCTGTGACTAAAAACATCCCCTTATGATTAATTATGTAAACTCTCATCATTTCAAGCCCAATAAAGACTTTAAAACATTTTTCATGCATCTTGTATCCTGGTGTATTATTTTTTCCCCATTTACCCACAAAAGAATCAACTTTAAGAATTAAAGTAACTACTTTCCATAACACTAAAATAGTGTATCACCTGGGAGTGTGCAGGTATACATGTATAATTCAGGTAAATATACGCAGGGAGTATTTTAACATGGGGAGATCTTTTGTATTCTTCATAAATGTTGAGTTTTGTTCTTGATGCTTATGAAAGACATAGCTTTCTCATACTGGAAAGAATTTCTCAGCAGTCAAGTTCTTCAAACTGAATATATGTGAAAATTAGAATATACAGGTAAAATCACTTTCAAATGTTGACTATAATTTTGTTTGTATCATCAATAAAATTGATGGTGGGGAGGCTTCTGTTCAACGTTACGAGATTGTTTACAATAGAATACAAAGCAGCTATTAAATGTGAAGTTATATATGTGTTTACTAATATAAAAACTGTAATATAGCATTTTGTGAAAATAGAAGCCATTAAACAGGATGACTCCTATTTTTGTAAAAATGTCATATTTTAATATATATCTTTGATCGAAAGATAAACAGAATGACATTAACAGAGATTTTGTCTAAGGTGACAAGATTACAAATAATTAAATTTTTTTTCTCTTGACCCACCCACATTTACTGCCCTTCCCTGGTAGCTCAGTCAGTTAAGAATTGGCCTGCAGTACAGGAGACCTGGGTTCGATCCCTGGGTAGAGAAGACCCCCTGGAGCAAGAAATGGCAACCCATTACAGTATCCTTGCCTGGAAAATCCCATGGACAGAGGAGCCTCGTGGGCTGCAGTAAATGGGGTCGCAAAGAGTCGGGCACAACTGAGAGACAAACACACCCACACTTATGAGAATCCTTCTCTCTAATGAAGATGAGTTTAAGAAAATGAACTATTAGGAAAAACACACCAGGAAACCAAATAATATCCTTTGAGGAAATGATCTTTCAGAATCTGCAATTGGAGACATTTCTTGGCTAAGACTCCATATTCACACAAATTGGTTCAGAGTTACATCCACAGGACAAAATCCCTTAGCCATACCAGGCCTGGAAGCCTATTTCTCAGGCCAGATAGAGAGACAGCAGACAAGTGTCCACCCTGCGCTCGCTGCCTGCGGTCTGTGGGCTTTTGCCTATCTGGCTGCCCTGTGGGTTGAAACTGTGGGGACAGGTAAGGGCAGGAAGAAGGGAAATCCATACCGCTCTTTATTATGCAACTATGAAGCTGAAAAGCAGAACATGAAATGGGAAAGCAGAGACCAGCCTCTGCCTGAACCTTTAAATCATGCAGGTTCAGAAGGTTTGAGGTGGGGACTGCAGGGCCTCCAGGCTGGCTCACTAGAGTGTCACTTCCACCGGCATGAAGGCTCACAGTTTACAATTTTCCTTTCTTCTATTCCTTCCTTCCTTCCCCTTCAACTGGCCCCCTCTGGAAGCACAAGAGTCCCTATCTACTTGGAACAGGATTTCAGTTCTCAGAAATGTAGTTCTGGGTACCTTCTGAACAGAGACTGGCTATAATCCCAAACTGCGTGTTTTATTATGTGGGCTTTATTTGTGTTTCTTATGAAATGAGCTGAAACACTCAAACTCATTTCAGATAGCAGCCAAAGCTAAATGGCCACATTGTCCCTGGACAGAAGGTCAACACATCACAGGCAAAACTGTCCAGCGCCCAAGTTTTCTCAAAAACTTATTCACGAACACGAGCTGCTTCAGTCATTGTCTTCGGCATTGCCTGAACGGCAATGACTGCCTTGACAAATAAAAGAAAACAAAAGCTTTTACCACATACTTCTAGATTTCTCTATAAGGTCAAATTGTGATGAAACATAAAAATCACTTTGGAATTTCATTCATAACTAAAAAAGACAAGAAGCTTTAGCTTTCACTCCTATAGTTTTGTCAATCAAAGAGATCTAAATCGCTTGTTCTATGGAAATAAAACAGTTGGGTTCTCTTGTTGGCTGCAGTGGAGCCATTTCTGATGAGGGTTTCCTCTTTTGATCAGTTCTAAGGTATAATGACAGTCTTCACAACCAGCCACACCCAGTGGGGCAATGTGAATAAACACTGGTAGCTTCTGCCAGAAATAAACACCAGATTAATAGCATACAGCCTGCACATCAGGGGTGCTTCCACCTCCCTGGGACCCCCAGATGAGAAATTAATTAAGCTAATACATTTAAAACTAAATCCATTTTACTCCAAATTACCATCCCCAAAAAGTTCAGCAAAAAAACGTGAAATGCCAAAATTGTAAACTGCATTCTATGTGTATTCAGACCCTTGGTAAAGCAGATTCAAATAAAGAAAACCTGAGATAAAGAAAGCCAACAAGCCATGATCGACTCAAGATCTCCATCTAGTGACATTATGCTGAATAGCAGGTTGTTTTCCACATTTTGGGGTAGCCTGGTGGCTGTTGCTGTTCAGTAGCTCCGTCGTGTCCGACTCTTTGAGACCTCATGGACTGCAGCACACCAGGCTTCCCTGTCCTTCACCGTCTCCTGGAACTTGCTCAAATTTATGTCTGTTGAGTCAGTGATGCCATCCAACCACTCATCCTCTGTCAGTCCCTTCTCCTGCCTTCAATCTTTCCCTGCATCAGGGTCTTTTCCAATGAGTCAGCTCTTCGCATCAGGTGGCCAAAGTACTGGAGCTTCAGCTTCAGCATCAGTCCTTCCAATGAATATTCAGGACTGATCTCCTTCAGAATCGACTGGTTGGATCTCCTTGCTGTCCAAGGGACCCTCAAGAGTCTTCTCCAACACCACAGTTCAAAAGCATCAATTCTTCGACACTCAGCCTTCTTTATGGTCCAACCCTCACTTTCATACATGACCACTGGAAAAACCATAGCTTTGACCAGACGGACCTTTGTTGGCAAAGTAACATCTCTGCTTTTTAATATGCTGTCTAGGTTTTTCATAACTTTTCTTCCAAGGAGCAAGCGTCTTTTAATTTCATGGCTGCAGTCACCATTTGCAGTGATTTTGAAGCCCAAGAAAATAAAGTCTGTAGCCCGGTTAAGTCAAAAAATTAGGCATTTACTTGATTCCCTGTTGGGAAGTGAGCTGCCTACTCTTATACGCCTTTGTAAAAAAGTATCCTCTCTTGGGGGGCCAAGTTACTCCTTTTATGAAATTATTGTGATTCACCGCTGGGTCTGGTTCATCNCAACTGGCCCCCTCTGGAAGCACAAGAGTCCCTATCTACTTGGAACAGGATTTCAGTTCTCAGAAATGTAGTTCTGGGTACCTTCTGAACAGAGACTGGCTATAATCCCAAACTGCGTGTTTTATTATGTGGGCTTTATTTGTGTTTCTTATGAAATGAGCTGAAACACTCAAACTCATTTCAGATAGCAGCCAAAGCTAAATGGCCACATTGTCCCTGGACAGAAGGTCAACACATCACAGGCAAAACTGTCCAGCGCCCAAGTTTTCTCAAAAACTTATTCACGAACACGAGCTGCTTCAGTCATTGTCTTCGGCATTGCCTGAACGGCAATGACTGCCTTGACAAATAAAAGAAAACAAAAGCTTTTACCACATACTTCTAGATTTCTCTATAAGGTCAAATTGTGATGAAACATAAAAATCACTTTGGAATTTCATTCATAACTAAAAAAGACAAGAAGCTTTAGCTTTCACTCCTATAGTTTTGTCAATCAAAGAGATCTAAATCGCTTGTTCTATGGAAATAAAACAGTTGGGTTCTCTTGTTGGCTGCAGTGGAGCCATTTCTGATGAGGGTTTCCTCTTTTGATCAGTTCTAAGGTATAATGACAGTCTTCACAACCAGCCACACCCAGTGGGGCAATGTGAATAAACACTGGTAGCTTCTGCCAGAAATAAACACCAGATTAATAGCATACAGCCTGCACATCAGGGGTGCTTCCACCTCCCTGGGACCCCCAGATGAGAAATTAATTAAGCTAATACATTTAAAACTAAATCCATTTTACTCCAAATTACCATCCCCAAAAAGTTCAGCAAAAAAACGTGAAATGCCAAAATTGTAAACTGCATTCTATGTGTATTCAGACCCTTGGTAAAGCAGATTCAAATAAAGAAAACCTGAGATAAAGAAAGCCAACAAGCCATGATCGACTCAAGATCTCCATCTAGTGACATTATGCTGAATAGCAGGTTGTTTTCCACATTTTGGGGTAGCCTGGTGGCTGTTGCTGTTCAGTAGCTCCGTCGTGTCCGACTCTTTGAGACCTCATGGACTGCAGCACACCAGGCTTCCCTGTCCTTCACCGTCTCCTGGAACTTGCTCAAATTTATGTCTGTTGAGTCAGTGATGCCATCCAACCACTCATCCTCTGTCAGTCCCTTCTCCTGCCTTCAATCTTTCCCTGCATCAGGGTCTTTTCCAATGAGTCAGCTCTTCGCATCAGGTGGCCAAAGTACTGGAGCTTCAGCTTCAGCATCAGTCCTTCCAATGAATATTCAGGACTGATCTCCTTCAGAATCGACTGGTTGGATCTCCTTGCTGTCCAAGGGACCCTCAAGAGTCTTCTCCAACACCACAGTTCAAAAGCATCAATTCTTCGACACTCAGCCTTCTTTATGGTCCAACCCTCACTTTCATACATGACCACTGGAAAAACCATAGCTTTGACCAGACGGACCTTTGTTGGCAAAGTAACATCTCTGCTTTTTAATATGCTGTCTAGGTTTTTCATAACTTTTCTTCCAAGGAGCAAGCGTCTTTTAATTTCATGGCTGCAGTCACCATTTGCAGTGATTTTGAAGCCCAAGAAAATAAAGTCTGTAGCCCGGTTAAGTCAAAAAATTAGGCATTTACTTGATTCCCTGTTGGGAAGTGAGCTGCCTACTCTTATACGCCTTTGTAAAAAAGTATCCTCTCTTGGGGGGCCAAGTTACTCCTTTTATGAAATTATTGTGATTCACCGCTGGGTCTGGTTCATCTGTTTTCAGCAAGGCCTATTTCACTGGATTCACCGTTTATTTTCTAACTCTTGTGGAACTTGATCTAAGAGACTGGAGACTCTTGATGTGAGTCTAAGTCAGGTGAGTAAATTGTACAGTTGCGTGTGACAGTGCGTCTGGCAGTCACACAGCACGTACTTCATGTCAAGAACTGTGCTGATGGCACTAATTATAGCGAGTAAGCACAGAGGTATCGACCAGACAGCAAAACAACCTGCTATTCAGCATTACTTCACATTACAGTGAAGTGAACCGAAGGACCTCTCCCCCCAGAGCCAAAATGTGCATGCCGCTGGAACCCATCATATGAGGCTTAAAAACAGACAAACCCACCAGTGGTGATAGAAGTCAAAATCGCCGCCCTCTGCAGGTGAGAGTGAAGGGAAAATTGATTAGAAAAGGGAACGAGACGATGTTCTGAGGTGCCAGAATATTCTATGTCCCAATCCGTGGTGATTACATAGGCGTGAACACGCATACAACACTGAACTGTGTGTTTGCAATCAACGTACTTAATTCATGTTATACATTTCTGGTATGCATGGTTTATCACAGTAATAAGTTTTTTGTTTGTTTTTTTTAATGAGACACCATCACTGTTCTCTTTCCCCTAATCCTGAGAGATAATAGCCAAAGGATAACACTTTTGTAGTCTAGTACGAGCCAAGTCCCACACTCAGGATATGGATACTCAAGAAATTAGGTAAGAAGTTGAATATCTATCATACCTCTGTGTGCTCAGTCATGTCCCGACTCTTAGCAGCCCCATGGACAGAGGAGCCTGGAGGGCTAGAGTCCATGGGATTTTTCAGGCAAGAATACTGGATTGGGGTTGTCTTTCCTTCTCCAAGGGATCTTCCTGACCCAGGAAACAAACCCGTGTCTCTTACGTCTCTTGCATTAGCACCTAGGAAGCCCATCTATCAAGCTTAGACATCATTAAGTAAAGAACTTTGGAGACTTGCCTCTTCTGTAATTTAGCTGAAAATTTTAGGGGTACCCCTTAGGCCAGATTATAAGCACAAGAAAACAAGCTTGTAAGCACACAGATTTGGGGCACATAGATTCTCATCACACATGAAGACAAGTAATTTCGGCGAGGAGCTATGAGGACATCTGATACTAGTTGGATGAAAGGGCAGAAACAAAGGCAAGTGGAAAATTGAACAGGTGGGTTAGTTTGTAACACAACCACCACAAACAAAGCCTGCTGAGCTGCTTCAGGGTGTGTGCTTCTATCATTTATAAGATATGGAATGTGAGAGCAGGAAGGAAACTTTGCCATCTCCTTGATGATACCCGTGTTTCAAGAGGAAGTCTCGAGAGCTTACATTCAAGCAAAGCCACAGGATTGGTTCATGACAACGAGCTCTCCTCCGCCCCATCTCTCTAACCACTAGTCTTGCATGTCCTCAAGGCCCCAAACAGTCCCTAAAGCTCTGTAGGGATAACACAGTGAGTGCAAGGCCTTCAAACTCTCTGCAACTACTTTCAGAGACAGTACCTGCTAAATTCCTCCATCGGTTTTCTTTCACGTTTTCTCCCTCTTGCCTTCTTCATTCCTTCGTTCTTTTGATCCTTCCTTTCTCCCTCCCTTTCTTCTTTCATTTTGCCAATTCTTTATTTCCGCACATATTTCCATTATTTTCTCTTTCTTCCCTCTCTTTTAATGATATCCAATCAGCCCTCCATGCTCATGAGTTCTTCATCCTCAGATTCAATCAACCACAGATCAAAAATATTTGGAAAAAAAAATTACAGAAATTTCCAGAAAACAAAACTTGACTTTGCTGTATTCTGGCAACTATCTACATAGCATTTACACTGTATTAACAATGATTTACATGTAATTTGCATTATATTAGGTATTATAAATAATCTTAAAATGACAAAGTATACAAGAGGATGTGCATATTGTTGTTGTTCAGTTGCTAAGTCATGTCTGACTCTCGGCAACCCAATGGACTGCAGCATCCAGACTTCCCTGTCCTTCACCGTCGCCAGCTTGCTCAAACTCCTGTCCATTGAGTCAATGATGCCATCCAGCCATCTTTCCCTCTGTTGCCACCCTTCTCCTCCTGCCTTCAATCTTTCCCAGCATCAGGGTCTTTTTGAGTAACTGAAGTATTGGAGCTTCAGCTTCAGCATCAGTCCTTTCAATGAATAGTCAAGGTTGATTTCCTTTAGGATTGACTGGTTTGATCTCTATGCTGTCCAAGGGACTCTCAAGAGTCTTCTCCAGCACCACAGTTCAAAAGCATCAGTTCTTTGATTCTCAGCCTTCTTTTGGTCCAACTCTCACATCCATATATGACTACTGGAAAAACCATAGCTTTGACTATACAGACCTTTGTTTACAAAGTGATGCCTCTGCTTTTTAATATGCAAATACTGCATGATTTTCTATAAGGTAGTTGAGCATCCTCAGATTTGGGGATCTGTGGGTTTCTGAAAGTAATCCCCCAAGGATACTGAGGGATGACTTTACTTGCATGTGTGTGGGTTGTGAGCTTAGTCGCTTCAGTCCTGTCCAACGCTTTGCAAAGCTCTGGACTGAAGCCCTCCAGGCCCCTCTGTGTATGGAATTCTCCAGGCAAGAATACTGGAGTGGATTGTCCCCCTCCAGGGGATCTTCCTGACTCAAGGATCAAACCCGAATCTTTTATGTCTCCTGCATTAGGAGGTTGGTTCTTTACCACTAGCGCCACCTGGAATACCCATGACTATACTTACCTGCAACCAAAGTTTTCATCCCAATTTGCTAATCAGAAGTCAGGGAGGGACTACCCTGGTCTTCTAGTGGTTAAGAATCTGCCTTGAAATGCAGGAGATGTGGGTTTGGTCCCTGGTCAGTAGGTCCCTCAGCATGTAGGTCACTATGATCCTACATGCTGAGAATCGGCTAAGCCCTCGTGCCACAACTACTGAGGCTTAGCACTGCAACTGGAGAGTTTGTGCACTGCTACGCAAGATCCTGAGTGCCACAGATAAGACCCAACACAGCCAAATAAATAAATATTTTAAAAAGAAAAAAAAAACAGTCGGAGAGCAAGTATGAAATTCAGACCACTGGTTTCCAGATTTTAACCATGAATCTGGCTCAGGGTGATATAGCCCCCACTCTCTCTCCTGCCCAAGCAAAATATCATGGCATCTGGTCCCATCACTTCATGGCAAATAGTGGAAACAGTGGCAGACTTTATTTTCTTGGGCTCCAAAATCACTGCAGATGGTGACTGTAGCCATGAAATAAAAAGATGCTTACTCCTTGGAAGAAAAGTTATGAACAACCTAGACAGCATGTTAAAAAGCAGAGACATTACTTTGCCAACAAAGGTCCATCTGGTCAAGGCTATGGTTTTTGCAGTAGTCATGTATGGATGTGAGAGTTGGACTATAAAGAAAGCTGAGCGCTGAAGAATTGATGCTTTTGAAGTGTGGTGTTGGAGAAGACTCTTTGGACTGCAAGGAGATCCAACTAGTCAATCCTAAAGGAAATCAGTCCTGAATGTTCATTGGAAGGACTGATGTTGAAGCTGAAACTCCAATACTTTGGCCACTTGATGCAAAGAACTGACTCACTGTAAAAGACCCTGATGCTGGGAAAGATTGAAGGCAGGAGAAGGGGACGACAGAGGATGAGATGCTTGAATGGCATCATTGACTCAATGGACTTGAGTTTGAGTTTGAGTCATCCAGGAGTTGGTAATGGACAGGGAGGCCTGGTATGCTGCAGTCCATGGGGTCACAAAGAGTCAGACACAACTGAGTGACTGAACTGAACTAAACCACAGCAGACCAGCAGATGTTCAGCATTCCATAGGGTCAGCTTCTCAGGCCAGTGCAAAAGCAGCTTCTGTGTCTACTGCTAGGAAGGAGACAAGAGAAGTCTCCCAGGACAGAGTGTTTGCTGGGCTTTATCTTGTAACAGGGCTCTGAAGTTCTGACCATCATATGGTGATTGGCTCCAGGTCTTCAAGCTCCACTTGAGAAACACCATCTGACTCCAAGAGGGTCTTCTTCCTCCACCATCTGTCTACACCCAAATCCATCCACAAAGGATTATTTATCCCTTCTGGGTTCTCAGAAGTGTCTAAGAATAGAGGTCAATCAAGTAAGTTCTTAGTGATGCTTGGTTTCTATCCTCAAATAATTTAAAATCTAGTTGAATTCACAAAGACGCTGGGGAAACAGCAGAGGACAGACTCATCACCCACGATAGCTTTAACAGAAAAGCTTTCTTGAATGCCTGCCGTGGAAAGAACTTGGGGGTTAACTGCCCCAGGAGTTTAGACAAGAGAAAAAAATACTTTGGGAAGAGGGCAGAGTTCATCACGGCAGGGAAGGAAGGACCTGATCCAACGCCCCATGGTACTTAGATAAATATAAATATAAAATTCATTCTCATTCTAAAAAGTCTTTAATATAATTCTTTAAATTGAAAAGGAGAAAGTAAAGATAACTTTAGTTTTAAAATTACCAATGCCCCCAAAACATCCACCTTTAGTATTTTGGTGTAATGACCTCCTGACTTTTCTCTATGCATATTTTAAACTTTATGCAGATCAGGAGTAATTGACAAATATAATTGTATATATTTAAAGTCTACAAGATTATAGATATATACGAGTTCAAGATAGTTAATACAACCATGACCTCATATAGTTTATATAGGCAACTCTTAGTGTGTGTATGTGCATGTGTGAGTGGTAAGAATACTTAAGATCTACCAACAACTTTCAGTCTAAAAGACTGTATTACTAACTATAGTCATTGTGCTATATATTACATTCTTAGCTTCTTATCTGTCTGCATATTTTATAAAGAGGGAAAAAATAATTGTGCTATGACTGTAGCAATTTGGAAGGTTAAAAAATGCACTTTCTAATCTTTTCTAACAAAAAATATACAAGGCTTGTAATTAGTTGTGGTCATTCACATTTTTTCCCTGTGAGATTCTTTCTCTGTGTATTTCCAGTTTATTTACCAAATATGCTAATTCGAGTCTGCTTTTATGACTTAACAAATATCTTAAAGAGCATACTATGCTAATGTTGATGTAAATCTATATCATCATTGCAAGGTCTCCATCATATCTCTGGGTTCATTTGCATATAGATTGATGATTGGTATATGGATGCTCCATAATTTATTCACTTCAGTTTTTATGACTATATTTGTGCTTTCCCATGTTTCATCTGTAAACCCATCTGAGATCAACTTCCTCACACAAATATATTCATACTCATCCTTCCCTTTGGAAAAATTCCTAGAAAAATTGCCGACTCAGAAGGGAATAGTCTCCCTTTTGATCCATGGTACTAAACTGCCCTCCAGTAGGAACTGAACACTTGTTAATGTTCCCATCAGCTTTCCTCACCAACACTAGATATTATCTTTCTTTTCTTATCTTTGCTGATCTGATCATCATAAAATGGTAAATGTGGTTTTAATTTACATTTTTTGATGGCTTGGTAATATTTTTCACTTGTGAACACTCCCACCAACTTTTCTACCTGATTCGTCCCAGGAAACTGCCTCTCTAATCATTTCTCCCATGACTTTCTCCTCCTGGTGCTATATGGGACTTCTCCAGGTGAATTTCTATTTGATTCCAAAGCTGGTGAAATTGTCTTGAAGGCATCCCTGGCTCCATCTGCCACTCACAAAAATGCTGGAAGTAACTGTCCATTTCCCTCCTGCATGTGAAGTCACCTCAAGAATTGTGAGGCTGAAGACCAGAAGGTCTGCCGTCATTAGAAAAGTGATTCCTGAAAAAACAGTGAAAGAGGAGCTGGCCCATCGTGGGGCTGAACTGGCCATTCTTCAACTCCACCAGCCTAGTTCAATTCTCCCCCAAAATTATTTCCCAACTCTGATGATTTTTGTTTAAACTGAACCTAACTCCAAAATCACTGCAGATGGTGACTGCAGCCATGAAATTAAAAGACACTTACTCTTTGGAAGGAAAGTTATAACCAACCTAGACAGCACATTAAAAAGCAGAGATATTACTTTGTCAACAAAAGTCCACCTAGTCAAGGCTATAGTTTTTCCAGTAGTCATGTATGGATGTGAGAGTTGGACTATAAAGAAAGCTGAGCCCTTAAGAATTGATGCTTTAGAACTGTAGTGTTGGATAAGACTCTTGAGAGTCCCTTGGACTGCAAGGAGATCCAACCTGTCAATCCTAAAGGAAATCAGTCCTGGGTGTTCACTGGAAGGACTGATGCTAAAGCTGAAACTCCAATATTTTGGCCACCTGATGAGAAGAGCTGACTCATTTGAAAAGACTCTGATGTTGGGAAAGATTGAGGGCAGGAGGAGAAGGGGATGACGGAGGATGAGATGGTTAGATGGCATCACCAACTCAATGGACATGAGTTTGGGTAAACTCCGGGAGTTGGTGACGGACAGGGAGGCCTGGTGTGCTGCGGTTCATGGGGTCGTAAAGAGTCAGACACAACTGAGCAACTGAACTGAACTGAACTTTGGCATTGAACCCCATTTGAGAGGCAAAAACTCCCTCCAGCTCATGGGATCTAGGTTGAGTTGGGTGAGCGGGGTCTGCTGTACACAGTGTTCTGGTCTGGGGGTGGGTCTCCAGTTGGCTGAGCTCCCCCAGGGGCATTGGCATCTGCCTAGACGTTTCCCTCCTCATGGGGATCTGGTTGTCAGTCCACACAGCACAAAGTTTTGTCGTCCACATTCCCAGCCGCAGGGCCACTGGAGTCTGACAGCACTCGGGTCATCCTGTCCACTCTGCTCTGCAAGAGACACCTATTTACCCCACACCTTCCAAGCTGCAGGTGCTGCTTTGGGACCCTTATCAGCTCAGAGCATCATCAGCCTGCCCCCATGGCAAGCAGAAGCACAGGGGACTCTTGTCTGGGGCCCAGGCCATCCCTGCTCTCAGACTCCCCAGATGAATCTGGATTGCAGGAGCATACCTCACCGCCCCCCCACCAGACACAGGCTCTGGAGGGCCAGCTTCTTAGGGACCCATCCACCTAAAACCTCCACCTTTCTGATTCCCCTTCTGTCCTCCTCACCCACCCTGGGAAACATGATCTATTAGTATTTTTATTTCACAACCTACATAGCATGCAGTTGTCTAACTATCTTATTTTTCCCCCAAGTCAGTCTTTTGAAATAAATCCCAAGTAGTGACTTCTGCCATTGGACCTGGGCGTGAAAATGGCTGGCCTAACTGCCAGAACTGGGGGCAGGGCTAGAAAGATTTAATGAGAAATGGGGAAGGGAGCATTTGCTTGTTTCATTGGTGGGAAGAGAGCATCCAGGTGTGAGAAATAGTACAGATGAGAGATGGGAATGTGCTGGAGTCTGGGTCTGGCTCTGCTGGAGCAGAGACCTCCTCTGTGATCTAGGGGATGACAGAAACCTACGTGATCTGTACGCAGATGTGTGGAAATGGCAGCCCACTCCAGTATTCTTGCCTGGAGAATCCCACAGACAGAGGAGCCTGGTGGATTATAGTCCATGGAGTCACAAAGAGTCAGACATGACTGAAGTGACGCATGAGCATGTGTGAGGTGGGCCCAGACCTTGCAGAATGCTTTCAAGTTAACAGAGTGATGGTGGGCATGCCAGTTTATCTCAGTGCCACTTAAAGTTCCGTTTAACTTGATCACAAGGCAGTTTTCTTGTTTGTTTTTTACTACTGAAGGAAAATGAGAGAGAGAACAAGACATGGGCTTTGAAATCAGCCAATCCTGGGGCTGAAGCTAGACTCAGCTGCTTACCACTTTTCAGGTTGGGCAGCAGCCCAGTGAGAATAATAAGACCTTTTCCATCAATTGCATGCATATGCTGCTGCCGCTGCTACTGCTGCATTGCTTCAGTCGTGTCCAACTCTGTGGGACTCCATAGACGGCAGCCCACCAGTCTCCCCCGCTCCTGGGATTCTCCAAGCAAGAACACTGGAGTGGGTTGCCATGTCCTTCTCCAATGCATGAAAGTGAAAAGTGAAAGTGAAGTCACTCAGTCATGTCTGACTCTTCACCAGGCACCCCCAGTCCGTGGGATTTTCCAGGCAAGAGTACTGGAGTGAGGTGCCATTGCCTTCTCCCTAACATGCCTTATTCTGACCGAAATGAAATGACTGCTGATATTCCTTGGATTACTGGAAATGCATTCATGAATATGTATGAACTGTACACATTGGTCTGAATCCAGGTAGATCAAGTGTTTCTTCCACAAGAAACTCTGATATGCTTTTGAACAGTGAGATTTTAAAGAAATATTGATGAAAACATAAATTAGTTGGCCTTACAAAGCTTCTACAGGCTCTTCTGTCCTTTGAGCTCCAGCCTCCTCTCTTCACAATTATTTCTCCCTCCTCACTGTCCACCACCCTGCAAGAAACCCTAGGAGGACCACAGCCAAGGGCGCCCTCAGGCAGTCATCCGTGCTGGGGAGCAGAGCTGTAGACAGGCCTGTTAAGAAGGCTGAAGCCCTGGCTTTGGTGAGAAGAGGCCTCCCTGGCTTGGCCATTTGGAGAAGGTATCTTCCATGGAGCTGCTGAGGTGGTAAAGACCAAAGATAAAGAATCTTCTCTCCCAGGAGACGCCCCTGCTTGGGAAGACCACAGATGGGTGATCAGCTCTGCTCCAGAGCAAAAGCTCGAAAGGTGGAGACTCGTGGTTCACTTTTCCTTAAGGCCCTCTCTTCACCACGGGAGAGATAAGAGTGCAAACCCAAGTTTAGGATCTGGATCTAGCGAATTCTGTCCCTAGCAACATCCACTTAAGTCTGATTAGGCAAATCCTAATCGTAACCATGAGAATAATTAATAATAATAACCGCAGCAGCAGCAGCTGTAGTTAATCTGTGTCAAGCAATGACTCCATGCCAGGAATCGCTCTAAGTGCTTACGGCTTTCTTTAAGCCTCACCACAGCCTTAGGAGGTAAGTGCTGCTGCTGTATCTTCCCCACAGATGAGAAAACTGAGGTGCAGTGCGCTCGTGTAAGCTGCCTGAGATTACGAAGGCGGGAAATTAAGGAGGCTGGATTCAGGGGCAGGCAGTCTGACCTCTAGAGTCTTCATGTAGCCCAACCCCACTCACCAGAAGAAAGGACCCAGTGTCGAAGGTGCCTCAAGGATCCTCTCCTCAAGAACATATGAGTGTCTTAAAAGAGCTGGGAAGGGCTGGGAATCCTTGATGCCAGAAATCTCTCACCCTCTCATCCTTTTCCACCTGTGAACCAGTGGCCAAGGAACATCGGCCTCCCTACAGTTGTGTGGCTTGGCTTGGAGCACAGTGCTCCCTTGGAGAAAATTTTGAGAATCTCTCATAAGACAAGAATCTCAGGACTCTTCTTCTACTTCCTCATCCCCTGAGGAATACAAGCATCCTGATGCATCTTTGCCACAGCAGAGACAAGATGGAACGTAACTTGCAAGGAGATTTGTAAGGGCCTCATGGCTTCCCAACAGTGTGACACACACTGTCTGCCCATCCATGACAACATGATTTGCATTATCCACATCGATGAACTCTGATCTTTCACAAGGAACCTCAGGAAAGGTGTGACTTATCCCCTCCCCACCCCTCCAGGAGTCTCTACAGTTGGCTGTTTTAAAACAGACCCAACCCATTCCTTCTTTATGTCTCTCTCCTCTACAATGACAGCTAAGGCTCAGGAATTCTCAAACTTGGAGCATGGAAAGCTGTCAGCAACAGTCAAGGCTATAGAATTCTCATTCTGGCCCAGAGGAAGGGAGAGAGTCTCTCACCTCAGTCATTAAACAGAAAATAGTGCCTGTATACGCAATCACTCAGTTGTGTTTGACTCCTTACAACCCCAAGGACTGTAGCCCACCAGGCTCCTCTGTCCAGGGGATTACCCAGGCGAGAAAACTGGAGTGGGTTGCCATGCCCTCCTCCAGGAAATCTTCCCGATCCAGGGATCAAACCTGAGGCTCTTACCTCTCTTGCATTGCCAGGTGGGTTCTTTACAACTAGTGCCACCTGGGAAACCCGTGTGTGTGTGGTCTGATTGTATTTAACACCCACAACAGTACTTTAAGGTATGATATCATTCCCATTGGAGGCAATGTTGTTGATGTCCTACCTGTATCCCCTGAGTTCTCACTGTTATCACACATGTCCACCGCATCCTCCTGCAAGTGCCAGCCCTTCTCTGCCTCAGGAGAAGTCTGCAATTGCACAGGACAGCCAGAGCTGCTGCAGAGTTAACGTCACCAGAAGTAGCTCTCAGTCATATAGAATGGTGCTCAATAAATAAGTGCCTATCAAATACTTGGAAAATAAGTACTTGATAAATCAACATCTTCCCTGCTCCTGGGTTAACTCTGAGGCATGTTCTACATATGCCAGAGTCAGAGGATCCCAGTGGGATCAAGGCTCAACTGCCCACAGTGGTCACCTACCTGTGGACACACATGTGTGCAGGCTTCCTTTCCATCCTGTCTCACTTTCCCTCCACCTCTCCTTCCTAGGATCCCAACACTGTTTACACGCACATTTTTGTCTCAGGGTCTGCTTCTGAGGGTGTCTACTCAAGACTTCTATTTAACAGGTAGAGCAACTGGGGCTTAACAAGTAAGTCACTTACCGCTAGTAAGTGAATAAGGACTGATTCCAACCCATAATTGACCTCACTTAATCAGTGTACAAATGTGACCCCAAACACAGCATATGCACCACTGGTAGTCCTTGAGAAGCTTGAAGATTTCCTGAATAGATTGTTTTGTTTTTAATGTAACATGTATGAGAAAAGCAATACAATATGTCATCACATTTAAGACACTTGCAATTGTAACACTCTCAATTTCAACCAGGATTTTATGTACTGCTAAGAAAACAAACAAGCAAGCAAACAGCACATCACGACCCAAAGTTATCATTTACTATTTCTATTTTACTCTTGCTAAAAGAACTCTTAAGCTTCTTTGGATAGAGTATTTTAAAATAAATTACATGTAAGCATACATATAAAGAAACATGAGCAAATTTAATTGGCTAAAAGATTTCTTAAATTTCTTTACAGTCAAATGTCAAATTCTTCTGAATTGCTTATAAACTCAAGATCAACAATGTCCATGGTTTCCCCCATGATATTATCATCCAACAATGTCCATGGGTTCCCCCATGATGTCATCATCCATGCCTTAGAGCGCATGCCCCAATAAATCTGTGTTTCTTCAAGGATTCTCCCCCACTGTCTGCAAGATTTTCATGTCCGTCACTGACAAAGTGAAAGTGAAAGTGTTAGTCACTCAGTCATGTCCAACCCTTTGTGAACCCATGGACTGTAGCCCACCGGGCTGCTCTATCCATGGAATTCTCCAAGCAACAATATTGGAGTGGGTTGCCACTCCCTTCTCCAGGGGATGTTCCCCACCCAGGGATCAAACCCCAGTCTCCTGCATTGCAAGCAGATTCTTTACCGTCTAAGCCACATCCATTCTTCAAATTTTATCCAGTGCCTTCTTCTTGCCAGAAGGTGTCAGGCAAAAACAATTGCATCCTGAGGGCTGACTGGTCAGCAGAAAGCACATGGATGATCCCTGGTATTCATTGTCAGAGACATCACAACCTCAGACTTGTTCAGTTCAGTTCAGTCGCTCAGTCGTGTCCGATTCTTTGCGACCCCATGAATCGCAGCACGCCAGGCCTCAGACATGTTAACAATGTGAAAAAATGGGGTCATAGATCTGACAAAACAACGTATGTGCTGTGCTGTGCCTAGTCACTCAGTCATGTTTGAGTTTTTGCAACACCATGGACTGTTGCCTGCAAGGCTCCTCTGTCCATGGGGATTCTCCAGGCAAGAATACTGGAGTGGATAGCCATTGCCTTCTCCAGGGGATCTTCCCAACCCAGAGACTGAACCCAGGCCTCCCACATTGCAGGCAAATTCTTTACTGTCTGAGCCACCAGGGAAGCCCAAGAATATTGGAGTGGGTAGCCTATCCCTTCTCCAGGGTATCTTCCCCACCCAGGAATTGAACCATGGTCTCCTGCACTGCAGGCAGATTCTTTACCAGCTGAGCTACCAGGGAAGCTCAAAATAATATATACAAAGGGCATATCACATCTCCCATACATAGATAGTACTACTTAAGAGGAGGCTAGAGTAGTATGTAAATTTTTAAAATAGTTAATGTAAGGGAAATTTTTAAATTAGAAATTGTATAGGCTGGGAAAGATTGAGGCCCGAAGGAGAAGAGGGCATCAGAGGATGAGATGGCTGAGTGGCATCGCTGATGCAATGGACATGAACTTGGGCAAACTGTGGGAGATGGTGCTGCAATTCATGAGGTCGCAAAGAGTCGGACACAACTGAGCGACTGAACTGAACTGAACTGAAGGACAGAAAGGCCTGGTGTGCTGCAGACCATGGGGTCAAAAAGAGTTGGACACAACTACGTGGCTGAACAGCAACAGGCAACACACTGAAGGGGCACAGCTTGTGAAGCGAGTCAATACCTGAACTTTGAGGAGCCCAGCATTATACCACGCCCAGGTCCACAAAGAGACCTGCACAGCCACAGTCATCTGTGTGCCCAGCAATGACCGAAGCCCGTCCACTGTTGGCGAACACTCATGATACCACCCACTGGGTCTGATTCCAGGAGTCCCTCGACAATTGCACCTACAGCATGGAATTTAATCACTTTAAATTAAAATATTAATTAGTTTAGAATCAGGGAGTAGGGTAGAGGAACATACCAAAAAAACAGAATCAGAACAACTTGATAGACCAGTTCTAATTAAGATTAATGTTTGTGAGTCTGAAACAATGGCCAACAACTTTCCTTTAAAGTCAAGTTTACATTTCTTTTCAGCTGGATGTGTTTTTATGGAATTGCAGGCTCTTTAATGGATGGTAAGATCACCTTTCATCATTGAAGTGGAATTGTACAACATACTTGCCGCGTAGTACATAGTCTTAGTACTTTCCCATGACAGATGTTTCCAAGGCAGAGGGACTTACTTAGACTAATAAATAGTTATGCTCATTATCCTTAATAATCAAACTCAAACAGAACCCCAATTAAGAGATTTTTCTCACCGTTGTCCCTTCAAGACATTAACTCAAGTTCAGAAAGTGTAACAGACATATGTTCAAGTTGAAATCTAAACCAAGCACCCACCAAAATGCATGATTGTCTAAATCTACGGTGATGCCTGAAGGAGATAAGGACTGGGAAAGCAAATGATTCAGTGTGTGAATGTCCCATCTGCCAGATACATTAAGGTCTACTCCCTAGAGCTAATTAAAGGAAACCAAAGGATGGAAAAGAAAATGATCAGGTGGCACGCCTTCCTCAGATTTTAGGTAAGTTTCATGTTGTAAACTTCTTAAGGCTCCTGGGTAAGATAGAAACTTCTCATTTCTTCTCGACTGAAAGCATTCTGGTCGGCTTACAAAGATTTCTTCCCAGATCCTTCAACTGTTGATGTGAATCACGACAAGGCCTAAGATGGAGCAATTGTAGGATTTAGAACTACATTTTTCTTCCTCTCTCCTTGCCCTCAAAGCAACCCAGCTGAAAGTGGGAAGTTTTGTCTATCAGAGTCTGGGTTCTTGCTTTCCCCTCCTCACTGCCTTTCTGCAGCAATCACCTTTTTCTGCATCCGGCCCACTGTCACTGAATATTCAGCCATTCAAGTGGCATTCGGTGAATTAACAACCAAATGATGAACAGCAGGGTGAACAAGGAGTTTATTCTGCTCGCTTCTCCCTTCATTACACCAAATAAGCATGTTGAACTTAGAACTATAATCACAGAACGTAGTCAGGGGCTTGGAAAGTTGCACCAGTTGCAGTTTTACTTAACTCTTAAGCCTTCTCCTTTGTTTTCGTTTTTAAATACATAAAAAGGGAGTGTGCTGCTTCTCCAGTCAAGTCACCCCAACTAGACTAAATTCTTAGAGGAAACATTCCCCCACCTTCCTCACTTTTAAAACTTTAAAGGCTCCTGGCACAGCTCTCTACTCAGAACAAGCACTCAGCACATGTTTATAGGAGAATGGTTTCCCAGGTAGCACTAGTGGTAAAGAACCCACCTGCCAATGGGGGAGACGTAAAGAGACGTGAGTTTGACCCCT
Source organism: Raphicerus campestris (assembly GCA_006410735.1). Classification (NCBI taxonomy): domain Eukaryota; kingdom Metazoa; phylum Chordata; class Mammalia; order Artiodactyla; family Bovidae; genus Raphicerus; species Raphicerus campestris. The sequence goes on along the minus strand of SJYW01031533.1, from coordinate 188,270 downwards.
GGGTGGGGAAGATGTCCTGGAGGAAGGCATGGCAACCCACTCCAGTATCTTGCCTGGAGAATCCCATGGACAAAGGAGCCTGGAGGGCTACAGTTTACAGAGTTGCACAGTTGGGTACAACTGAAGCCACTTAGCATAGCACAAAGAAGGAATGAGCAGGGGAAGAAAAAGAATGAAAATTGTTATCATTTCACCAATCGATAAAATAGATACTTAAAATCAAAGGAATGTCACTGACTCCTTCCTGTCCTTTCTGGCAAAACTCCATGAAGTTTTACAAAATCTGTGCATTATTTTCTCAGGCTATAAATCTCATGGCACTCAGCCACATTACACAATACAGGAGAATGTCTATAATGGATATTTCTACATCTTCATTTTGGCACACAAATTCACATGTGAACAGGGTCTAAGAAAACTCTCTAGTTCCCACCAGTGAATTTGGCTACATAGTTGCACAAATACAGTTTGTAAACCTCAGATGTATTGGCTGCAGAAACAGTTCTTTTTGACAGAGCTGAAAGTCAGGATGATGTCTGTGACTTGGAGGTGAGAGAGCTCTAGAAAGCATGCCTGGTCCGAGTTAAGTTTCTTTGTAGAAGTAATGATACATGCTGTACATTGCCCTGAAAGACAGGGCCCACATTACTATATGGGTCTATTCTCTAGGGATCAATTCCCAATGATGGCCTGGAAACTATGCAAACACCAAGCTGCTTTTCCCTTGTCTTACCATTGCCCAGTACAATATACCTGTCTGTGCATAAAATTTTGCCCAGGAGATCCACTTCTCTGCATCCCAAACCACATGTATTCATTCATTTCTTCACCAAATATTTTTTAAGCATCTACTGTATTCTAAGGATTGTGCTAAGGATACAAAGGCAGATTAGACCTGATCCTTACCCGCGAGAGATTTAAAGCTAATGAAAGTACTGTTAAAACAGAAATATTACTGAAAACAATGGCATATTAAACTGCCATCAATACCATCTTGTTATAGGTCGGGTTTTTTGGTTTTTATGTCTCTGAAAACAACAACAATAACAACCTGCCTGTTAGATGCTGAAATACTTTTATCTGGATCCTGTTTGCCTGCAGTTTGAGGTTTGTAACACCAGATGGCATAATTGAGTCTCAAACCAAGTCATTAAGTTCTGAAACATGAAAAGGAAAACAGCAGGGCTGAACATGGGTCCTTTTAAATATCATTTATCCACATAAGTTGAACAAAATAAAAAATATATATCTTCATATGAGATAATTAAGTATTAAGATATCAGAATTAGAATTCAACAACTATACCATACGCCCTTCGAGAGGACTTTTAATCTCCTGATCACACTATTCTTTAATTTGGTTCATTTGGAAACTCCCAGGTCTTTCCTGATTAGGCGCCAGTCTTTCCCTCATCCCTTCCTTGGCTCTTTAGCACTTGGTGCTGGTTATGCTGTGCTTTTCTGCCTATGTCCCTGGCCTGCAATCCTGTTTCAGGTTCAGTACAGTTCAGTTCAGTCGCTCAGTCGTCTGACTCTTTGTGACCCCATGGACTGTAACACGCCAGGCTTCCCTGACCATCACCAACTCCTGGAGCTTGCTCAATCTCATGTTCATCAAGTCTCTCACTGATGCCATCCAACCATCTTTTTTCTTTTCAGGTTACTNCATTTGGAAACTCCCAGGTCTTTCCTGATTAGGCGCCAGTCTTTCCCTCATCCCTTCCTTGGCTCTTTAGCACTTGGTGCTGGTTATGCTGTGCTTTTCTGCCTATGTCCCTGGCCTGCAATCCTGTTTCAGGTTCAGTACAGTTCAGTTCAGTCGCTCAGTCGTCTGACTCTTTGTGACCCCATGGACTGTAACACGCCAGGCTTCCCTGACCATCACCAACTCCTGGAGCTTGCTCAATCTCATGTTCATCAAGTCTCTCACTGATGCCATCCAACCATCTTTTTTCTTTTCAGGTTACTATCCTATAAACCTGATTCATTTATTAAGCTCTGTTTCCATTAGGGCTTATATTCTCCATTCTATTCTTGACATTTTCTGACTCTAAAGCATATGAACTCTGCTTTAAATTTATTTTATAATTGGAAGAAATTTGCTCTACATTGCTGCGTTGGTTTCTGCCATACAACAATGCGAATCAGTCATAGTTATACATATATCACCCCCCCTTCTTGGGCCTCCTTCCTCTCCCCTTATCCCACCCCTCTAGGTCATGATGAAGTGCCAGGCTGGCCTCCCTGTGTTATACAGAAACTTCCCGCCAGCCCTCTGTGTTACACAGGGTAGTGGACATACGTCAGTGACCCTCTCTCCATTCAGCCCACCCTCTCCCTTCCCTGCTGTGTACACAGTCTGTTCTCTATGTCTGTGTCTCCATCCCTTCCCTACAAAGAGGTTCATCAATACCATTTCTCTAGATTCCACACATATGCATTAATATACAAACTTGTTTTTCCCTTTCGAACTTCATGTGAAAATGTTTGTCGCTCAGTCGTGTCTGACTCTTTGCAACCCCATGGACTGTATAGTCCACCATGGGATTCTCCAGGCAAGAATACTGGAGTGGTTTGCCATTCCCTTCTCCAGGGGATCGCCCGACCCAGTGATCAATCCCGGGTCTCCTGCGTTGCCGGCAGATTCTTTACCATCTGAGCCACCAGGGAGCTTATTTCATATACACTCTTTAATCAGTGTTTCTTGAACAGTTTTGCCCCCCAGAGGACACTGGCAACCTCTGCAGACATTTCTGATGGCCCCAAGTGCAAAGGGGAGGGAGGGATGGGAATGCTGATGTCATGGAGAGGGGAGAGGCCAGAAATGCGGCAGAACATCCTAAAACGCACAGGGCAGTTCCCACCACAAAGAGCTCACCAGCCCTCATTATCAGAAGTTGAGACACTCTGACTCTGCAGAGGCTACCGGAGGCCCTATGACCACAGGCATCCCATCAACCCTGGACATGCCAAGAGAATGCACACGTCTTCCCTCTGTGGTAGAGATTTCCACGTAACAGTCCGAGTGAATTGTCATCTGTCAGGAACTTCGCTTTGAAAGATTACCATTAAAATGGGCTTCTCCTTCCTTTAAAAGTCATAACATAGTCTAAATGTAACTGCACAAATATCATTTTTATGCAGATCAGAACCTTAAGTGTTTCACACTTTATTAAGAATTAGTTGATGACTAGTGGGGAACAAGATAGGGTGCCAGCTGTGTGAAAGGAAGCCTTTGACTGCAGGAGAGTGTTGTGCTTACTGAAACAAGTCGGAGAAAGACAAATCCTGTAGGTTTTCACTTAATGTGGAAACTAATAAAGCAAATGAATAAATACAATAAAACAAAAAGAGACTCACAGATACAGAGATCAAATTAGGGGTTACCCTTGGGGGGAAGGGTGGGGGAGGGAGAAATATGTGANTGGGTTTGATCCCTGGGTTGGGAAGATCCCTTGGAGGACGGCATGGCAACTCACTCCAGCATTCTTGCCTGGCGAATCCCCATGGACAGAGGAGCCTGGAGGGCCCCAGTCCATGGAGTCACATAGTGTCGGACACGACTGAGCAACTGCACTTGGTCATAGCATGGTTTCTTGCTTATGCTGGCATTCAATATATATTAGCCTTGCAATGAATTAATTGATGAATGAATTGATGAAATCATCATTTCCCCTGGCCACAGATACCTGGGTATGCAGGTATGTATACAGACCCAGATACCACAGTCACTGAAAGGCCTGCAAAACTTTTTACTCTTAAAGTCATATTGTTATTCTTCTAGGCTCTAAATGGTTACTACTGACATTTGCTGTCGGCATTTGTTCTTAGGTCTGAGGGAAGGAGCAATTATAAAATAAAGGCAAGGGTTGTAAAAAAGGTTGTAGTTCAGGGGAAAAGGTTAATGTTAGAGGTTAGTGAGGGCTTCCCTGGTGGCTCAGATGGTAAAGAATCCTCCTGCAATGCAGGAGACCAAGGTTCAGTCCCTGGGTTGGGAAGATCCCCTGGAGGAAGAAATGACAACCCACTCCAGTATTCTTGCCTGGACAATTCCATGGACAGGGGAGCCTGGAGGGCTATAGTCTATGGCGTTGCAAAAAGTCAGACATGATCGAGCAACTAACACTTTCACGTTTTTCTTAGTGCAGGCCATAATAGGATCCATGGAGAACAAAATAAAAACACAGAATAAACTCCAAACTTTTCACCAGATGTTACAGTAGGTCAAGATGGGATCCACTTTCCTGTTTTCTGATCAAGGATGGGTATTCAATATCCAGTACACCTGAATGTATTCTTATACCACACTCTTTGGCTTAGTGGTTCTCAAATGTCAGGTATGTAAGAATAATTAGTAGTATTCATGTTACAGAATTACCATTCATTTACATAGCAGTTACTCAATGCCAGGCTTTTGGAAAAGACAGTTAAAATATAGATTCCCTGGCTCTATCCCTAGGGACTTACAGAACACTCTGTAGTTCTGGAGCTGGAGCTCAGAAATCTATATTTTTAATAAAAGGTGCAAGTGATTCTGATGAGGGTGGTCCTGGAACCACACCTGGAGGAGGATGTTTCAGCTCCATTTGTTTCATGACCTTAATTGATCTGTCCATGTCATTTCAAATTCAATGAATCATATTCCCACAGTGGGAAAGGGTCTTTTAAATCACCATAGCCTAATCGTAATGCTTTACAAATGAGAAAACCGTGGTGCAGTTTGTTGTTCTTAACCAAAATTGCAGTTATTTAAAGGCAAGACTATGCAATACATACATACACACACACACACACACACACACACACACACATATATATATATATATACACACACGCACACACATACATAATGTATGTGTGTGTATATATATATTTAATTTTTGGCTTTTTAAATTTAAATTCTCTTCTCTGGCATCAAAATAGCCTCCTACACTGTTTTGAATTTAAGAGTAATTTTGTGGTTCATAATTTGCTCCTCTGATTGAATATTCTATCAGGATTTCAGCTTCCAAAATATGCATGAGGGAAGCTAAGTCTTGGGTGGGAATATCCTGTAGGGTGATATTTCATCAATTTGTATCTTTATGATACTTGTTTCGTCTCTTTGAATTACATCTTCAGAATGGGGATTAAAAAGGCCTACCTCTCAGAAATATTATGATTAAAAATTTTTAAATATTTGACTCATAGGAAAGTGAAAGTGTCAATTTCTCAGTCGTATCCAACTCTTGGTGACCTCATGTATTGGAGCCCACCAGGCTCCTCTATCCATGGAATTCTCCAGGCAAGAATACTGAATTGGGTTGCCATTCCTTTCTCCAAGATATTGTCCTGACCCAAGGATAGAACCTCAATAAGTATAAGATCCACTACTAGTGCATCATCATGGAGCCACAGCTATAACGTGATTTAGTAAGTGGCAAAACAACACTTTACTATCAAAGTTCTATTGCTAAGCACTTGCGTTGAGACAATGAATCAATTTCTTTCACAATATTTCCTTCCCTCTTTCTCTCTCTTCCCACCCTACCCCATGCTCATCTATATGTGATATAAAGCTGAACCATACACAACTGATGCTATCAATTATTTTCAATGTATGACAAAAGCACAGATTTCATACAGTTTCATTTTATATATAAGTGAATACTTATATATATAGTATAGAAGCTAGGTACAGTTTCACTTAATATATAAAATATGTATGGCTATGATTTCAATGACATCATATTCTCATCCACCCCACTAAAATTTTACAATACTAGGTGAAGCTCCAATTGTCAGACTTTATCATAATTTACAAGGTATCATCACTTATACAATTAATTAGTAGATGACAATTCAATACAGTTTCTCATCCTCAATTGTCTTCTAGACAGTTTTAGATTTTGAACTCAAAGTCCTTCGTGCTTTAGTCAGAAGCATCATGTTTCCAACTGTCAAAGTCAGTTTGGGCAGTTCTTTCAAATCTCTTGTGTCTGGTCCTTAAAGCAAAAGAAAACAGTGACTCTAAAGGTCACAAGAATATCATCCTCAGCTATTGACTCTGAAATCCAAACAGCTGTCAGATTGCAAGAGACATCAATTCTCTCAAATGACACTAGCCAAAATTCCTGTCAAAGGGTCAATAAGTTGTATAAAAGCAGGAACCCTTATGAAATGTAATTAGAAATCACAAATCAAAGGGCAAGGCAGGCCAAAGGTAGCTTGCCAAGGCTAAGAAGCACTGAGCTAATTCTCACATTTAAGCAGAGAGAGACTGAAGGAAGCAACACTTAAACTGGAAGGTGATTATAATGTTTATTAATAGTAAAGTATTACAACACAAACTCATACCAGCGAGCAATGGCTCCTGGTGATAGAGGAGGCAGAGGAGATAGTCCTTTTTCACAATACTCACTAAGAACTAAGATATAGGACTAGCCCTTCAGATTTCTTACTTTCTTTTGCTCCTTCTTAAATCAACTTTAAGTATCAATGATAAAAAGACAGGAAAATTGGTGCAATGGTAGATAGCCAATATAAATGTCTAAAATCTGATACATTTATGGTAAATGACAAAAATTCCTGAACATTTTTGTTTATAGAAAGTCACATATAATCATACTCTCAAATCTATGAATTTGGATAAATAATAAATGACTTGGCTTTATGGCAACATACAATATAGCTTTGCCAGGGTCAAGAGCAAGTCAAGTCCATAACAAAATGAGACAAGAAGTATGGAATTCTGTGTTCACTTACAAGTCAGGAGATTTTGAGACAGTGTCATCTACATGCCCACTCCTGTCTCATGAACAATTTATCACTCACCCTACTGTGGGTTTCCCTGGTGGCTCAGACCAGTATTCTTGCCTAGAGAATTCCATGGACAGAGGAACCCAGTGGGCTACCATCCATGGTGTTGCAAAGAGTCAGACAGGACTTAGCGACTAAACAACGGTGTAAACATATATCTTATTCGATTTAGTGTAAACCAGAAACTAACATAATATTGTAAAGCAACTATACTCCAATAAACAAATAAATTTAAGTAAAGGGGGGTAGGATGCATGGGAGAGGGAGTGCTCTCTTAAACCAGATCTGGGAAGACCTTCTAGGGAGAGATGTTTGGGCAGTGACTTGAGCAAAGACTATTTCAGCTCTCAGACTCAATTCTGGGGGCTTCTATTTGTATATTCAAAGATGCCTCACCTGGGTGATTCTGTCTCCTTCTGGTCAAGATACAGTCTCTTCAGAGACCCTTCTCTCCCTACATAACTTTCCAAGCAGTAAAGGACAGAGCAGCAAGAGTCTAATCTGGGTTTTAGATCTGGGGCTTATTTGGTATATTCCTTTAAAGGATGAGGCTCACAACCAAATGACAATACCCCAGGTGTATTCTGATCCCTGCAGAAAGGCACCATCATCCATCCGCCACTTATTTTAAATACTGGCTTCTAAGGCAGCACAAGATCAAATTAAACTTCTTGGCAATCTTGTCCTGTTGACTCACCCTGAGTTTACAGTAAACTGCCTTGAGCCTTTTTTTTTTTGCATGTAGCCACTGCTTTCACACTATTTCACAAATGGACTTGCTCTCTTAATCAGAGCCACTTCTCTGGCCACTGGAGCCTGCTGGATATCATGCTTTAAAAAACAATGTGATGATAATAAAAATCCCACAGAAATGTACATTGCTTTTCTACTTTCTGATTAGATTATGGGATAGGGGTGGGGTGGGGAGAAAAAAATCCTTGGCTGAAGGGGCTGCAACAGATCTGTAGAAATCTCCATGTTCTCTAGTTCTCTGGAATTGTACCTTGTAGCATTTGAGATTAGCTTTGTCCCTCATGCTGCTGAATATTCTTCTTTCTCTCTCTCTTTTTATTTTTTAATTAATTTATTTATTTGTCATCTTTTGGCTGTGTTGGGTCTTCATTGCTGTGCACGGGATTTCTCGCCTTGCAGTGTGTGGGCTTCTCATTGCAGTGGCTTCCCTTGTTGCAGAGCACGGACTCTAGAGCTTGTGGGCTTCAGTAGTTGTAGCAACTGGGCTCAGTAGTTGCAACTGGACTGCTCTAGAATGCAAGCGCTACAGTTGTGGCCCACAGGCTCAATTGCCCCAGGTCACGTGGGATCTTCCCTGACCAAGGATGGAACCTGGATCCCCTGCATTGGCAGGTGGATTCTTAACCACTGGATACCAGGGAAGTCCCCTCTTTAGATTTTTAGTTGGGTTCAAATTCTCTCCCTAGACAAACTGAATAGCTTCCAAATGGATACAAATAACCAACAGTCTATTTTGTACCTTCCCTATTGAAAAATTCTCAAAAGAGATTTAGGATTTTCTCCTGGTTGGTGTTACATAGAAGCAATGGCTGGGTGCCTGCTGATTTAGAAGGAATCACATACAAAGAAGGCGATGGCACCCCACTCCAGTCCTCTTACCTGGAAATCCGATGGACGGAGGAGCCTGGTAGGCTGCAGTCCACGGGGTCGCTAAGAGTTGGGCACAACTGAGTGACTTCACTTTCGCTTTTCACTTTCATGCATTGGAGAAGGCAACGGCAACCCAGTCCAGTGTTCTTGCCTGGAGAACCCCAGGGACAGGGGAGCCTGGTAGGCTGCCGTCTTTGGGGGTCACATGGAGTCGGACACGACTGAAGTGACTTAGCAGCAGCAGAACATACTGCAAACATGTGAATGTAAAGACAACCATCCTTGGACAACACACAAAGAGAGTGCCTTTCAAGTGTTTTGGAGGTTCTTCCAGGGGCTTCCCCGGGTGTCTTAGAGGTAAAGAATTCACCTGCCAATGCAGGAGATGCAGGACGATCCCCTAGAGAAAGAAATGGCAGCCCACTCCAGTGTTCTTGCCTGGGAAATCCAATGGCCAGAGGAGCCTGGCGGGCTGCAGTCCATGTCTTAGTGAAGAGTTGGATACAACTGAGCGACTGAACACACACGCACAGAGGATCTTCCAAATAATGATTTCGATTTTGTCCTTTCTTCTTTCTCCCACACACTCTACACACACCTATATCATATAAATCATCATATCATTAGTTTTCAAGCTGTTCCCATCACCAAATTGTAAGCTGAAAAGGGCAGCTACTGGTCCCATTCAATTTAGTAGCATGGACTAGAAGCTTGAGCAGCTGCATATCAGCATCACCCAAGGGCCCCTTAGATCACAGATTGCTGGGCCCCAACCCAGAGGTTCTAATTCAGCCAGTCTGGGGTGGGCCTGAAAATGTGTATATTTAACAATGTCTCAGTTTCCCTCAAAGTCAGTCTCTCCCATCAGGAAGCTTCCATACGCCTCTAATCTTTATCTATCAGAAGACAGACAGAACAAAAACCATAATCACAGAAAACTAACCAAACTGATTATATGGACAGAGCCTTGTCTAACTCAATGAAACTATGAGCCATGTGCTGTGGGGCCACCCAAGACAGTCAGGTCATAGTGGAGAGTTCTAACAAAACGAGGGCCACTGGAGAAGGGAACGGCAAACCACTTCAGTATTCTTGTCTTGAGAACCCCATGAACAGTATGAAAAGGCAAAGAGATAGGACACTGAAAGATGAGCTCCCCAGGTAGATGCCCAGTATATGCTACTGGAGATCAGTGGAGAAATAACTCCAGAAAGAATAAAAAGATGGAGCCAAAGCAAAAACAACGCCCAGGTGTGCATGCATCTAGTGATGAAAGCAAAGTCCCGTGCTGTAAAGAAAAATACTGCATAAGAACGTGGAATGTCAGATCCATGAATCAAGGCAATTGGAAGTGATCAAATGGGAGATGGCAAGAGTGAACATTGACATTTTAGGAATCAGTGAACTAAAATGGATTGGCATGGGCGAATGTAATTCAGATGACCATTATATCTACTACTGTGGGCAAGAATCCCTTAGAAGAAATGGACCAGCCTTCATAACCAACAAAAGTGTCCAAAATGCAGTACTTGGATGCCATCTCAAAAATAACAGAATGATCTGTTTGTTTTCAAGGCAAATCATTCAGTATCACAGTAATCCAAGGCTATGCCCCAACTACTAATGCTGAAGAAGCTGAAGTTGAATGGTTTTGTGAAGACCTACAAGACCTTCTAAAACTAACAGCCAAAAATGATGTCTTTTTCATTATAGGGGGTTGGAATGCAAAAGTAGGAAGTCAACAAATACCTGGAGTAACAGGCAGATTTGGCCTTGGAGTACAGAATGAAGCAAGGCAAAGGCTAATTGAATTTTGCCAAGAAAATGCACTGGTCATAGCAAACGCCCTCTTCCAATAACACAAGAGAAGACTCTACACATGGATATCACCAGATGGTCAATACCAAAATCAAGTTGATTATATTTTTTGCAGCTGAAGATGGAGAAGCTGTATACAGTCAGCAAAAACAAGACCAGCAGCTGACTGTGTCTCAGACCCTGCTCATGCACATTCAGTCATTTCAGTCATGTCCAACTATTTAGGACCTTATGGACTGTAGCCTGCCAGGCTCCTTTATCCATGGGATTCTCCCAGTAGAATACTGGAGTGGGTGGCCATTTCCTCTTGCAGAGGATCTTCCCAAGCCAGGGATCAAATCCATGTCTACTGTATTGCAGGCAGATTCTTTACCACTGAACCAGTGGGGAAGCCCAAATCATGGACTTCTTACTGCAAAATTCAGAACATTCAAGTAAGACCTAAGTCAAATTCCTTATGATTATACCCTTTAAGTGACAAATAGATTCAAGGGATTATATTTGTTAGACAGAATGCCTGAAGAAATATGGACAGAGGTTCCTGACATTGAACAGCAGGCAATGATCAAGACTATCCCCAAGAAAAAGAAATGAAAAGGGGCAAAATGGTTGTCTGAGGAGGACTTACTAACAGCTGAGAAAAGAAGAGAAGTGAAAAGCAAAGGAGAAAAGGAAAGATATACCCATCTGAATGCACAATTCCAAAGAATATAAAGGAGAGAAAAGAAAGCCTTTCTCAGTGATCACTGAAAAGAAAGAGGAAAACTATAGAATGGGAAAGACTAGAGATCTTTTCAAGAAAATTAGAGATACCAAGGGAACTTTTCAAGTGAATATGGGCACAATAAAGGACAGAAGTAGTATGGACCTAACAGAAGCAGAAGATATTAAGAAGAGGTGGCAAGAATACACAGAAGTATACAAAACAGAGTTTAATGACCCAGATAACCACGATGGTTTGATCACGCACCTAGAGTCAGACAGCCTGGAGTGTGAAGTCAAGTAGGCCTTAGGAAGCATCACTACAAACAAAGCTAATGGAGGAGATGGAATTCCAGCTAAACTATTTAAAGTCCCGAAAGATGATGCTGTTAAAGTGCTTCAAGAATGCCAGCCACTTTGAAAAGTCAGCAGTGGCCACAGGACTGGAAAAGGTCAGTTTTCATTCCAATTCCAAAGAAAGGCAATGACAAATAATATTCAAAGTACAGCACAATTGCACTCATCTCACATGCTAGAAAAGCAATGCTCAAAATTCTCCAAGCCAGGCTTCAACAGTATGTGAGCCATGAACTTCCAGATGTCCAAGTTGGGTTTAGAAAAGGCAAAGGAACCAGAGATCAAATTTCTAACATCTGTTGGATCCTAGAAAAAGCAAGAGTTTCAGAAAAATATCTACTTCTGCCTTATTGAGTATTCCAAAGTCTTTGACTGTGTAGATCATGATAAACTGAAAAAATCTTCAAGAGATGGGAATAGCAGACCACCTCATTTGCCTCCTGAGAAATCTGCATGTAGGTCAAGAAGTAACAGTTACAACTGGACCTGGAACAACAGACTGGTTCCAAATTGTGAAAGGAGTACTTCAAGGCTGTCTATTGTTACACTGCTTATTTAACTTACATGCGGAGTACATCATGAGAAATGCCACGCTGAATGAAGCAAAGGCAGGAGAAATATCAATAACCTCAGAAATGCAGATGACACCACCCTAATGTCCGAAAGTGAAGAAGAACTGAAGAGCCTTTACACATGGACATCACCAGATGGTCAACACCGAAATCAGATTGATTATATTGTTTGCAGCCAAAGATGGAGAAGCTCTATACAGTCAACAAAAACAAGACCAGGAGCTGACTGTGCCTCAGATCATGAACTGCTTATTACCAAATTCAGACTCAAATTGAAGAAAGTAGGGAAAACCGCTAGACCATTCAGGTATGACCTAAATCAAATCCCTTATGATTATACAGTGGAAGTGAAAAATAGATTTAAGGGACTAGATCTGATAGATAGAGTGCCTGATGAACTATGGAATGAGGTTCGTGACATTGTACAGGAGACAGGGATCAAGACCATTCCCATGGAAAAGAACGCAAAAAAGCAAAATGGCTGTCTGGGGAGGTCTTACAAATGGCTGTGAAAAGAAGAGAGGTGAAAAGCAAAGGAGAAAATGAAAGATATAAGCATCTGAATGCAGAATTCCAAAGAATAGCAAGAAGAGATAAGAACGCCTTCTTCAGTGATCAATGCAAAGAAATAGAGGAAAAGAACAGAATGGGAAAGACTAGAGATCTCTTCAAGAAAATTGGAGATACCAGGGGAACCTTTCATGCAAAAATAGGCTCAATAAAGAACAGAAATGGGAGGGACCTAACAGAAGCAGAAGATATTAAAAAGAGGTGGCAAGAGTACACAGAAGAACTGTACAAAAAAGATCTTCATGACCTGGATAATCACGATGGTGTGATCACTCGCCAAGTATCAGATATCCTGGAATGTGAAGTCAAGTGGGCCTTAGAAAGCATCACTATGAACAAAGCTAGTGGAGGTGATGGCATTCCAGTTGAGCTATTTCAAATCCTGAAAGATGATGCTGTGAAAGTGCTGCACTCAATATGCCAGCAAATTTGGAAAACTCAGCAGTGGCCACAGGACTGGAAAAGGTCAGTTTTTATTCCAGTCCCAAAGAAAGGCAAAACCAAAGAATGCTCAAACTACCGCACAATTGCACTCATCTCACATGCTAGTAAAGTAATGCTCAAAATTCTCCAAGCCAGGTTTCAGCAATACATGAACTGTGAACTTCCTGATGTTCAAGCTGATTTTAGAAAATGCAGAGGAACCAGAGATCAAATTGTCAACATCTGCTGGATCATGGCAAAAGCAAGAGAGTTCCAGAAAAACATCTATTTCTGCTTTATTGACTATGCCAAAGCCTTTGACTGTGTGGGTCACAATAAACTTTGGAAAATTCTGAAAGAGATG
>SJYW01031533.1:142412-158645 GCA_006410735.1 Raphicerus campestris | reverse complement strand
GCGTGGTGGTTATTATCTCACAGTCTGGTGCCAGTCCATGCCAGACTGCCCTGGCCACGCACGGACCCGATTCTGGCCGCGTTACGATCCGATTCTCGCGAAAATCCCCGGTCTGTTTTTCCCCACGGCCCGCCTGCCAGGAAACTGCGGCTGCCGGGTCGCGGCTGGCAGGTCCTGCTCCTCCCTGCACAGCCCCGCTCGCTGGTGCCGGGGGCCAGGCGCTTGCGCTGCCTCTCCGCCGAGAGACCCGCTGCTGGATTCGTATTCCCCTGGTTTTAATCACCCATTTTTCCTTCCTGTCATGTTGCCGTCCGTGCTTCCCAGGTTCGACCTAGACACGGCTGTGTGAGAGTTTCCTGGAGATTGGAGCTCTCTCTTCTTGACAGTCTCTTCCCAGGACAGGCTTCCCTTCCCGGGATGGGGCTCCCTCCCTACCTCCTTTGTCTTTTTTCTCGTCCCTTAGATTTGTTCCTACCTGTTTTTGTAGCCGATGATCTGCTTTGCTGGATGCCTGATGTCCTCTGCCAGCATTCAGAAGTTGTTTTGTGGAGTTTATTCAGCTTGAAATGTTCTTTTGATGAAGTAGTGAGGGAGGGAGTGTTCACCCCGTCCTATTCCTTCGCCATCTTTTTCCACCCCCCCCCTTTTGTTAAACTCTTATTGCTGCTATGTGTAATTCAGTGGGACAGTCTGAACAGCACTGTTACTTTATTCCTTAGTCTCCTTTTCACTAAAGGCATAATTGTACAGCCCACTTTACCTCTCCTTAGGACTGATGTTCAGCTTCACCAGCTGCCTTCTGTTCTCACTGTTAGTGGACTGTGTCACACCAATAGTTAAGTAGCTTGAAGATCTTACCTGACATGCTTGTTTGCATATTTGTCTTGTTCTCTTCTCCTTTGGCTTTCTAGGTGGTACAGTGATAAAGTATTCACCTGCAAAGCAAGAGACATGGGTTCCATACCTGGGTTGGGAAGATCCCCTGGAGGAGGGCATGGCAACCCACTCCAGTATTCTTTGCCTGGAAAATCCGACAGAGAAGCCTAGTAGGCTACAGCCCATAGTGTCGCAAAGAGCTGGACACAACTGAGTGACTGAACATGCATACACTTCTCCTTTTATCAAATCTTATAAATCTCTTTTGAAACAGGGGCTGCGCCTAACTTTTCCGGGGTACTTGGGCAATGTTCACACAAGTATCTTGCATGCAGTAGGCACATAATCAATTACACTGAACCAAACCGAAGATGGCAGAAGGCTAATTATTACCATTCATTTTAATAAGTAACTTCATGGAAACTTACTGTTTATTAGTAAGCAGGAGATAGTGGCTGTGGAGAGAGAAATTAGGAGCTTGGGAATAATGGATATACACTATTATATATAAAACAGATAAACAATAAGAATCTATTGTACAGCACAGGGAACGACATTCAATATCTTGTAATAACATATAATGGAAAAAGAATCTGTATCAGGATAACTGAATCACTTTGCTGTATACCTGAGACTAACACTACACTGTAAGTAAATTATACTTCAATTTTAAAACGGTTAAAAAAGAAAACTTCCTATTTAAAAGTACTGTTTTAAAGGAAACTATCTCATCTTTATTCTCACAAGAAATTTTTAATAAAAGTCAAAACACAAATCAAGTTAAAACTAGAAATCATGTCTCCAGAATGCTTTTCAATTAGGCAATCAATCCAAAAATATTTACTGAGGACCCACTATGTGCTGGGTTTCCTTGGTGGAGCAGCGGTAAAGAATCTGTCTGTAGGGAAGGAGATACAGGAGATGCAGGTTCGATCACTGAGTTGGGAAGATCCTCTGGAGGAGGGCTTGGCATCCCTCTCCAGTATTCTTGCCTGGAGAATCCCAGGGACAGAGAAGTTTGGCAGGGTTCGGACAGGACTGAAGCGACTGAGCAGGCACGCACAATGGGCAAAGCCCTCTTGACTGGGCTTTGGAAAATATGACAGATAGATTGATAGATAGAAAGGGATACAGAGATATAAATACATCTCCCCACAGAGGAAGAACAGACATTGAATATAATTAAGTAATCATCAATTTACTAACCGCTGGAAGAAGTTCAGGGAGCCACAGAAGCAGTGTATAAGCAGGCTCTTATTAGAATTAGTGAAATCCAGCTTCCCACCTGCTCTCTACAAAAGTACCTTTTAGATGTCTCTCTGCTATTGCCGTGGGTCCATATTAGTAATATGTCTGGAGAAGAAAATGTGCTCTAGGAAAATACCAGAGCTGAAGAGGAGCCAAATAATGGGAACAAATATTCGGTCAAAGATCTATTTAACAACTTAGCCTGTCTCATTGGGGGAGGACAAGGTTCCAATACAGCCTCATCAACATGAGAGTGTTTCTCCTTTATTATCTTGGCTGCTATGGACTTGAATTTTGATGGGGCAATTTTCAGCGCTTAAACACTTGATTGCTACTAATAACTAAAGTAATAGCACAATAGTGTTTAGGTTTAATTTATGGGCATTTAACATAACTTCAAGTATGGGTTTCTCCAAAAGCACCTGCTGTTTTATTGGAGCTAACTTACAAGGACATCCAATCCTTTCCTTTCGGAATAATCACAAACAATGCAAATGATCCTACACACTTATCTCGACCCTACAGATTTCCAGTAATACAGAGCTTGATGACCACCCAGTTTGACAGGTACTTTCCCCCTGCAGTCTTGTTTTAGTAAGACTTCAGTAGTGAGGACAAGCTGCATTTGTTTTTCTTTAGCCACCCCTGGCTTTTTAAATGAGCCCTCTTACCTTCATTGCCTCACTGCTTGTCTGCCGGTGGACAAGCGAACTTCTCCAGAGTCCACCAGGGGCCGCTGTTCTGCAAGCAGTGACAGCAGCGGCGACCTTGCCTTCCACCGCCAAACAGGACAAAATGCTGGTGGGTGCAACAAAAATACTCCTTTCAAAACACGTTTTTCAAACTTGAAAACACTATGCTAAGCGAAGGAAGACAGACACAAAGGTCACATGTCGTATGATTCCTTTTCTGCGAAATATCTAGAGAAAGCAAATCGGTAGAGACAGAAAGCAGATTCAGCTTTTAGGGCCCGGAGGTGTTGGGGTGAGAAAGCCAATGACTGCTTATTAATAGCTTCAGGGTTTCCTTTTGAGGTGGCGAGGTGATGGTTGCTCCACACGGTGATTATATTTAATTCCACTGAATTGCAAAATTTTAAATTAAGATGGTCAGTTTTGTCTAGTGTACACCTCGTGAGAATTTAAAAATTATTTTCCAGTGTTGCTTGTCCTCTGGAGTTTATACCTGTCCTGCTTCATATAGGGGGCTTCCCTGGTGGCTCAGAGGGTAAAGAATCTGGCTGCAATGCAGGAGACCCGAGTTCGATTCCTGGGTCAGGGAGATCCCCTGGAGTTCGGCATGACAACCCACCCCAGATTCTTGCCTGGAGAATCCCATGGACAGAGGAGCCTGGCAGACTACAGTCTATGGGGATCCAAAGAGTCAGACAAGACTGAGCGGCTAACACTTCCTTCATATAAATCTCCTATTTAGACATCATAAATGGATCCCACGGGAAATGACATTGGGTCTGTGTTTGTTAAACTCGCTTCCTTCTGGAGGAAGTGCCTAACCTGAGTCCCATGTCCTGACACCTCTCATCCCCACCTCACACCATCTGACACCCTTTTGCCCACCTCTGGCTCCAGCCCTGCCTGCGTGGTCAGTGGCCAACATCCTGCCTCAGCTACACCCGGAGCTTGTCCACTCCACCGAGTGGCCCCACGGGATCCTGCCCAGCACAGGCACCCCCAACGTGCCAGGACTGGTGGGCAATGCCACCTGCCCGTGTCCTTCACCAGGCAGTCCTGAGGTACATTCCAGTGGCTCCTCCAGAGACGTCAGTGGAATCAAGCAGAGCGCCAGTTTCTCACAGCCGTGACCCACTCAAGACCACAGCTCTAGATGGTGCCCCCTCCTTCCCGCTTCACTCTCTGCAGTCCCCACCTCTGTTCGCTGGAGTCCTCCCCCATGAATAAGTGCAGAAACACAAGCCAGTTGCCTCGGGTTCTGCTTTCCAAAAGGGAAGACCAGGACTTCAGAGAGTCTGCTGTTGACAGAAAACAGGTGGAAGAAGATCACTGAGGTTTTCAGCTTCTAATTCAGCTCCTCACCTTGGCATTGGATGCTAGCTAGAGTCATCGTCCACGATTTCTGTCACATAACCTACCACTCAACACATACACACATTCCCATCCTTATTTCTTTCATTTTTAAAAAATTTTTATTGAAGTATAGTTAAATTATAGTGTTCTGTTGGTTTCAGGTGTACAACAAAGTGATTCAGTAATACACACACACACACACACACACACACACATATGTATGTATCTAAACATATATATTGGGGAAGGGCATGGCAACCCACTCTGGTATGCTTGCCTAGAGAATCTCATGGACAGAGGAGCCTGGTGAGCTACAGTCCACGGGGTCGCAAAGAGTCGGACAGACTGAGCAACTTCCCTCACTCACTCACTTCCATTATTGATTATTTCAGGATACAAACTATAGTTCCTTGGGCTATACAGAAGGTCTGAGTTACCTATTAATATATATGTTAATCCCCCTCTCCTAATTTATCCCTCACCCCACCCACTGCTAACCTTTCTGGTAACCATAAATGTAAGTATGTGTTAGATTAACCTCTCTCTTCCTCATATTACTGATCTGTATATCAGGAGTTCTGTCACAGGATCCTTTTTCTAACGGACATGATACTATACAGATCAAAATGGAGAAATCCTAGTGGAAGAAGAGGATGGACCTTCTGAGGCTCCCACAAGCCCACCCCCCTCAATAAGCCTTTGATGCACCTGTAAGGGACCCCTAGACTAGATCACGTCTGCACTTGTAGGCAGAGCTGACATACCTGCCTACTTCCTTGGTGCTCAGAGGGCAGTTCCACCAAGGAATTCATGTGGCCCTGAAGGGCCCAAACGTCTGAAATGAATGGGACTTGGGTGTAGACATCACCTACCTCTTCATTGTGTCATCCTGGAGAACAGCATGGGGAATATGAGATGCGAGCCAGAAAAAACTCAAGAAATGACAACTCTGTGTGTAACATCAACAAAAGTGTAGCTTGAAAATTATCAGAAAATAAAGTTGAAGACAAGTGGGAAGGAGACACAGAGGGATGTCTTTGCTTTTCCATCTTGAAATGCCACATTGTGGGTGATGGGATCTGTATGCAGATGGACCTGCTGAGTCTAGTGTGGACTGGATTGTTAGGACTCTGGCTGGCTACACAAAATGGCAAATCCAACATCCAGTGGTTTAGCAAATCACGCAAGCACAAGTCAGGAGGTCAACAGAGTAGGGCTGGTATGTTGGCTCCATTATGCTATTAGGAAGGATTTTTACTTGGCTGCCCTTGACATATGACCTTTGTCCTCACTTCCGTCATTTTATGACACAATTTTGGCATCATAGCTGGGTTCAGTGTAAAATTAAACAAGGCGATTTCTGGTCTCTTTCTTTTACCAAGAGGCCAAAGGCTGTTGCAGGAGCCCTGAGAATACTTCTCTTCAGTGTCTTCTTCAGCATGCATAGCACATTCCTTTTAAAACTCTCACTCAGGACAGCTCTTCATTTATAAATCCAAGCAGCTGTCTTTTATTGAGTAACTACTGTGATCCAGGAATTCTGATAAACACTTTGCATGTATGACCTCATATCTTCCTCATCTTTTCCTCCAACAATTTAGTAAATGCCTACTATGTAAAAACAATAAAACTTAGACTAAGTGCCCAGAAACACAGTCAATCGTGACCCAGAAATTTCACATTTCTAAAAATGTTCACTCCTAAGAGCTACATCATAAATGAATGGCAGGGCCTTCTCAAAAGTTTTCTATCCTGAGATAAACCACAAAAGAAGGGGAAAAAAGCCAGGAACATTCTGTTAGGGAGGAGGTGTTGTTTTTCAAATTTATTTTAGTCAAAGACAGAACTTTCTGTTTTCAAAAACTGACCCAAAATGTATTTAATCAAAATTGCTGACAATCATATAATAATTTTCACCTACACGTATCACGTTCTATCTTTATTCTGAGAGCCAACTAATTGGAAAGCTCAGCTATTTTGCATACACTTTACATCTGCAAAGAAAAAAGATAGACTGCAACATAGTCCAAGTGGTTTTCCTTTGAAGTACGTGCCAGGAATTGAACAAAGCAGACAAGGATTCTGCCCCTAAGAAGCCTATATTTGGTTGAGTACCCAGAGTCTGGTTACATTTACATGCATTTTTGTGTAAAAATTACAGTGTTATTATTCTATATTCACACCTCATATATGTCACTACTACTGTTTATTAAAGCATCCTAAGTAATAGTATTAACTAATTGGACTAGTTGATTCCCAAAGCACTTACAAATGCATCCAGGCATTCATCTACACATTGACCGTCAAGGTAAGTATCACTTTGTTATTCAGTTGCTCAGTCATGTCTGATTCTTTGGGACTGTAGCCCACCAGGCCCCTCTGTCCATGGGACTTCCCAGGCAAGAATACTGGAGTGGGTTTCCATTTCCTCCTCCAGGGGAAACTTCCTGACCCAGGGATTGAACCCTCATCTCCTACCATTCTTTACCATTGAGCCACTAGGAAAGCCCAAGTATCATGAATCCAATTTTACAAATGAAGAAAGTGAGGCTCAGAGAAGCTTAGGGATGTCTTAGGATCAGAAAGCCGGTAATCAGGGGAGTGGAGATTGCACCTGGATCTCCCAGCTCCTTGTCCAGAGCTCCTTCTGTCCTCTCTCTTCCAAGGATGCAACCTGGGACCTCCAGGCTGCCCCAGTTTTACAAATCCTGTCCCCTTGTCCCCACTGATCCGCTCACACTTGACTCATCAGGTAACCCAATTTTCAGTTCAGATAAAGTGGTCACAGGCTTGACTGTGCGCCCAGCAATGCTAACCACTGAGTCCTCAGGCAATGCTGCCTCACAACAAAGAGAAGTGGCAGCAAGCTTTCCAAATCAAGCCACTCTCGTCAGAACTGGAAGAGAAAAAAGGGAAAGGCAGCAATATCCCAGAGGCCATTTGCTCTGCTGGTTGGTTTAGTCTGTTTATATTCCACTGACAGGGCTTTTAAAGCTCTACTTGATGAACCAAGGTCACGGGGCCAAAGGCAGAAAATATCCGCTTGTTCCTCTCAGTCTCACCATTTTTTCCTGCTGGCCTCATTCGAGCAGTGTTTTCCTCTCTGGCAGGCTTTTTCAACAGCAGCACAGTGGCCAGATCATTCTTTGCTCCTGGGAACTGTCCTGTGCACGGGAGAGTGTCGCCTAGCATCCCTGACCTTCACCTACGAGATTCCAGCAGTTCCCTTCCAGCGGTGATATCCAAAAATGCTGTAGACGGAACCCAGTTCCCCTGGGGAGCAAAATCACTCCCAGTGTGAAATACTGGTCTACCTACAACTAGGACAGAAGATAGGAAAGCACAGCTAGACTGGCTTATCTCAGTAAAGACCAAGGGTGAAGCCGATCAGGGCCCCGTGGTCCTTGCCCACACCCGCTTCCCAAGTCCGCTGCCGCCTTTTGTCTGTAGAAAGTTTTACTCAAAGAATAAGTTTAATCAGAGAAATGAGAAATGCTGAAACAAAGGAAAACAAAGGAGACTAAATAATAATAATGTAGTCATTAAGCATAGTCAAGGACATTAGGTCTTTCTCAAGGGCTCTAGATAATATTCTGAGTCATATCCTGTGAGCTGTCTTATAGATATCAAAACACCAGGTGGAGAAGTTAACTACATGATGACTGGACTATACCCAGGACGTGAGCTGTTGCGATTCCGAGAATTAACTGCAAAGAAGTGGGAACAAATGGACCCTGGGACTGAAGATCAACTGTACCTAAAACAATCAAGCTGATTCTGGTCAGACTATTGATGACCAGTTTGAAGATGACTGTTAGAGATGACTGTGGTATTTCTGCATGTAACCGTGCCCTCTCAACTCTGTCTATAAAAGCGCTCATCTACTGCTTGTCGGGGTTGGGGGGAGTCAGCCTTTGGACAGATGTCTGCCATCCCATCCCTGCAGTTGCCAGCATGTAAAATAAAGCACACTTTCCTTTCCAACTTGGCTCATCTATTGGCTTTTATTAGCCAGATCCCACCCCTGCCCCTGCCACATCTTTCAATAACAAGGGCAAAGTGGTTCTCCCCCATCTACTTAGCTGTGACAAGGCTACAATGCACGAACTAAGATTTACACATCTACTGTACACCAGGTACTCTTCTAATGCTTTATTTAAATATCTCTCATTTTTACCACATTCCTGCCAAGAGCATATTTCCAGCCCCCTCTTCAAAAGTGAGAAGAAAAAGAAAGGCTATGTATAGAGTTCAAATATCTTGCCCTAAACTAACTGAAAAGCAGCAGATTCATTTCAAATTTTGGTTCTCTACCTCTAAATCCCATACACCCTCAAATATACCCTCTGACTTTAATCAGTTGGTTCATCTCTGCCGCCTGTCAGCTCGTGGCTCCTAAAAGCTGAGTGTCTTACCCAAAGCCACAATGCTTAGAAGGTCAGTGTGCATGCTCAGTTGCTCAGTCAAGTCTGACTCTTTGCGACCCTAGGGACTGTAGCCTGCCAGGCTCCTCTGTCCATGGGATTTTCCCAGCAAGAATATCGCAGTGGGTTGCCATTTCCTTCTCCATGTATCTTCCAATCCAGGAATCAAACCCCCATTTCCTGTGTCTCCTGCATTGCCATGGCTCTTTACCACTAAGCCGTGGGGGAAGCCCAAGGAGGTCGGTGCTGGGGCACAAATGCTCTTTGTACAACCCAACTCAAGAGAAGCTTATAAACCTCAAGCTCTGAGCTTCCCATATCCCTTATTTTTGGACACCCCACCTGAGCATGTGATGAGAAAAGCAGCCAAAAACAAGAGTGTTTGGTAGAGGTTCTGACGCCGAGGTCAGACAGGCCTGGAGCTAAGCCCCATCTCTTCCACTTTCCAAGTACATGAACTTGAGCAAGTTCTCTCCCTCTCTTTGTCTTAGTCCCTTCATACGTTCCATAGGTGATTGAGTTTATTAAATCAGGCAATTTGAATAAAGCACCTCACGTGATGTCTGGTATATAGGAAGAGTTGAAAAGCTGTTAGCTCTTATAATTAAATTTAATTAATATTCCATTTCTCCTGAGTCAGCTTTATCATCAGTGCTCCATAATGCTGCTTGAAAATCCTGTACTCTACCCATGGGCTGCTCCTGTTCACACTATCACAGAAGTTCAATATTTCTGTTAGGGGAACCACTCACCGAAACCACCCATCCTGGCCAGGCACCATAGTAACCGTTTACATGAGTTATTTTACAACAAGAGGTCCTGGTAACGCAGAATTAACAAACCACCAACCACCAGAATTCAGGCAAGATCAACAGGAGGCACAAGTCCGTATGTCCTAACAACTTCCCAGAATTCTCCTCAGCGGAATCCATCTTGGCTGAGGGATGTGTGCAACTACAGGAAGGACCCTGAGTCAGAACGGCTGGCCAGACACAACCTGGAAAGCAATCGCATCACCGTAAAATCTGAGACTGCAAGTCACACAGCGGAGACGTTCTCCTGGGCTCCGGGCCTTGCTGCTCTCCACCCTTCCCAATAAAGTCTTTTGCTTTGTCAGTACATGTGTGTGTTTGCATGTCCTCAAACAATTCACCTCCAACTGTTAGAGAAGAGCCCACTCTCAGGCCCCAGAAGGGGTCCCCCTTCCCACAGTATTTCCACAGATCTCTTCAGACCTCTAACTCCTCACTTACTATCCCTTTTATTTAAGCCAGACTGTGCCATTTGCTTCACAATGCAGATGAAGGCCATGAGAAGTATTTTCTCCTCTGCCCCATCCACTCAAAACATATTTGCAGCCCCTTAGCAACAGATATCAATATCTGTATATTTCCACATTACCGCCTTTAATTTTTTCTTAGAGGCAAAATGACTCTCCTCTCCGAAACCAAGCCCACTCTCTTATGCCACCTTCTAGAACCTCTCCCCATCCATAGGTCCCTTCCTTGTCCCCCAAATCTTTCCTCTCATCCTCTCTGCTCGGTTTCTCCTCTTCAGCAGCAAATGCAGGAGCTAAGAGACTAGCCTTCAGGCTAAATTTACCAGGCAATCGTAATTTTTTACCTGTATTGTATGTTTATTTGGGATGTTTTGTGAGGATATTCAGACTGGGGAAGAGATAAATCATGCCCTGAGGTCACTCTCCGTAGAAATAAACTTCAAGAATCTTCTTGAAAGAGAAATGTGCATTTGCTCTCTTAGCTGCTCTCTCTCTGTCATTCACCACTCAATACAGTAGAAAACATTTAGGAGAAGTGCCCCAGTCACAGTTATCCCCTCAGTGATCCTGTTTGACCTGCCCTGGGCTTTTAGAGAGACATTTCTCCCTATCTCAGCCCTTCTTCTCTCCAACGTGGGAGCCACCATCTTCTTACAGGAGCACATCTACTTAGTCCCAGGGTTTATTATACCGTCCTATGGACTATGGCCATATGAACAAGGCCAATTGATCCTATGGCCAATGAACAAGGCCCTGGCTGCAGTGACTGGTTCAACTGACAGTCAGTCACATGACCCAAATAAGACCAATCAAAAGCCTTCCTTAGAATTTTCAAACTGAAGCTGCACGAGCAAAGGTTTTTTTCCATTGAAGAGCTGAACATGACTGAGTATGCATGCACAGAAGTAGGAAGCTGAAGTTGCCAGCAGCCTAGTCCTCAAAGAGATGTTTGCTAAGTGAATAAAACTGACACACACAGAAAACCTGAGCTGAGAGACCAAAGATGGATCCATCTGAGTTCTCATGCACTGTTTCTTAGGCTGCTGCATTCCTGCCCTACCCATGTTTTACATGAGCCGGTAACTCTAAACCAATTTTTTATATCCTTTGTGAACTAAAAAAGAAAAAACAAAACAAAACAAAAAACTGTTGTTTTCCAGTCATTAAGTAGCGTCTGACTTTTTGCAACCCCGTGGACTGCCGCAGGTCAGGCTTCCTCCACTACCTTCCAGAGTTGGCTCAAATTTATGTCCATTGAATCGGTGATGCTATCCAAGCATCTCATCCTCTGTCGTTCCCTTCTCCTTTTTGCCTTCAATCTTTCCCAGCATCAGGGCCTTTTCCATTGAGTTGGCTCTTCACATCAGGTAGCCAAACTATTGGAGCTTCAGCATCATCAGTCCTCCCAATGAATATTCAGGGTTGGTTTCCTGTAGGATTGATTGGCTTGATCTCCTTGCGGTCCAAGGAACTCTCAAGCATCTTCTCCGGCACCACAGTTCGAAAGCATCCATTCTTTATGGTCCAACTCTCACACCCATACCTGACTACAGGAAAAAGCATAGCTTTGATTAGATGGACCTTTGTCAGCAAAGTGATGTTTCTGCTTTTTAATATGCTGTCTAGGTTTTTCATCACTTTTCTTCTAACAAGCATGCGCCTTTTAATTTCATGGCTGCAGTCACCATCCCAGTGACTTTGCAGCCCAAGAAAAGACAATCTGTCACTGCTTCCACTTTTTCCTTTTCTATTTGCCATCAAGTGATGGGACTGGATGTGATGATTTTAGTGTTTTGAATATTGAGTTTCAAGCCAGCTTTCTCACTGGGAAAAAAAAAAAAATCACAATGTAACAGTTGAAAATTATGGGTTTGTTGAGGACTTAAGCCCAGGGTACAGCTTCTCAGAAGCTCTGAGGGACTGCCCCAAAGAGATAAGGAAGGGGCCAGGATATATAGTGGGGTTTACACACACACACACACACACACACACCCAAAATAAAAACAAAAACCAGATAGTCATAATATCAAAAGATTGCTGTTAAAAAAACAAGACACCTAAAATTGATAAATTTTTATGCTTTTCTACGTGTGGTAAGATTCAAGAATCTGGGCTGATTGAAATTATCCTTTGATATGCACTTTAACTACCTAGAGCCAGTATCCTGCTTTTCTGCACCCTGAATCCCTCAGGATACACAGTCAGTAGGCTGCCTTGGCTGATGGCTTGATGGCTGCAACATCTTTCATTTACTGATGTGGCAGATGGCATTCTGCATCCACACCTAAAGCTAGTTTGGGTGAGTTTCTGCCACTTCTGAATAGGAGATTCCAGCTTCTCTTCTGGTTACTGCTCTCCTTCTCCTTCTCTTTGTCCCTTTGCTTCTTGACATAGAAACCTACATTTGCTATCTCTAATCTTTCACCTTCCATTCAGGGCCAAACTGGTTACAATATGACTCCCATCCCTATATCTCTAGTCAAGTGGGACTAGCCAAAATGATTGAAGACCTCCTAATTTAGAAATCCAATAGTCTGTTTGAGGATTTGATCCAATCTGATCTCAGCACAGAGTTGACTGTGGGAAAGATTGAGGACAAGAAGAGAAGCAGGTGGCAGAGGATGAGATGGTTAGGTAGCATCACTGACTCAATGCACCTGAGTTTGGGCAAGCTCCGGGAGATAGTGAAGGACTGGGAAGCCTGGCGGGCTGCAGTCCATAGGATTGCAAAGTGGTGGACACAGCTGAGTGACTGAACAAGAACAACAGAGTTGACACCATGTATCAAGTTTCTTCTAATCTTCCTTTCCAGCTTGTCTAGATCCCAGTGCTGGCTGTCACTGCTTCTCAAGATTTTCCACGAGTCCCACACTACCAACGTTTTAAGGTCTCGTGCCTCTTGGAAGTCCACCATTAGTTCTCTCCTCACTTAATGTTTTCTCCCTCAAAACATCTCATCTCAGCTTCAACTTCTCTAAATTCCTGTTTTTAATCTCAGCTTTGTTCTGGCCTCTAAGCACCAAATCTCCACAGTGAACATTTCTACCTGCAAGTTGCAAAGACAGCCAACAGTAACCTCATCAACGAGTTCGTGACACTAAAGTCCATCTCATTCACTTGATAAATGTTTGTTGACTATCTACTAAATAACCACTTTTCTTGATACTGAGGGTATTTCCTTGAACGAGGTTCTTACTCCAGTGAACTATGTTTTCTGGCTACAGACTTCATTTCCTTCTTCTTTCTCTCTTTCCAATCCAATTGGTTTCCATCCTATACATTTTAATTTCAGAACCTATTCTAAATTCTGTCCTTCCTGTCACTACTGCTATTTCATTCTCTCACTTTTCAATAGTCTCTTGTTCACCTTTGAGGACCTTGATCTTGCAATTTATTTTCCACACTGATGCCAAAGTTTTCCTCATAAACAGAAAAAATTGTTTATTTTCACTCCTTTGCTTCAAAATCCCTGCAGGCTCACTAGCACTGGATGATAAAGTTCAAATTCCCTAATTAGGTACATACAGTGCTACACAATCTGGTCAGAATCTAACTCTTCAAATTCATCACTGCTCCCCATCCTACAGCCACTCTGCTCCCTCCCAGCTCCACCCAAGAGCAACCCTAACAGCATGCACACATCTTGGCCCCTTCACAAATACTGGGTCCCATCATTTGAAAATGCACCTCTTCTCCCCTTTCACGGCTTCCCTTCTTTCCACCTATTGATTTCCAGCTCTTCACTCGCAGCACTATAAAATCCCATCTGTCTGATTCAGCCCATCAAGCCACTGTGATTTACCTCATCCCTTGGTTCTCAAGGCCTTCCCTGGTGGCTCAGATGGTAAAGAATCTACCTGCAATGTGGGAGACTAACGTTTGATCCCTGGGTCAAGAAGATCCCCTGGAGAAGGGACTGGATACCCACTCCAGTATTCTGGCCTGGAGAATACCATGGACAGAAAAGCCTGCAAGGCTACAGTCCATGGGGTCACAAAGAGTCGGCCATGACTGAGTGACTAACATTTACACTTTCGCTTCGATTCTCAAAGCACTTCGGGGATAACATGAGGCTTAGATCATCTTAAAGTGTATCCACTTGCAAGTGTGTCTCTTCCGCAAGACAATAAGCTCCCCAGGAACAGGACTGTGCCCCATTCCTTGTTTCATTCCCTACAACCTTTATAGAATCTGCATCTAGATCAGCATTATATTGTCATAATGAGCAGGAAGACAAGCTGCACTCAGTCTCATTTCAATTACAGTTTTAAGTAGCAGAAATTGTTATTACCAATTTCAACATAAAGAGATATACTCCAGGTATGTAGGACTTCCACATGTACTGGAAGGGCTAGAGGCGCGAACTCTAGACTAAACTTCCAGGCACAGCTACCAGCCCCCAGAACTCCCATCGTAAGGAAAGTGAGTGCTGCTACTGTAGGAAGCCACTCCTTCCAGGAGCAGCTGACAGCTGTCACCTTCTCTCTATTACAGTGTGTCAGCAAAACAGGCACTTTACTTCCTGAAATCTCTCTCTCTCTCCTTAACTCTGTTCCATATTCAAGTGTTATTTGGGTGCATGTAGTTGTTGAAACTAAAATCAAACCCAGAACTTCAGCTGCAAGAGAGTCTGAGAAATGTCTTTTTCAGCTTTCTACCCTCTGCAATAGTTCATCAGGCACTCTATCTATCAGATCTAGGCCCTTAAATCTATTTCTCACTTTCATGTATAATCATAAGGGATTTTATTTAGGTCATACCTGAATGGTCTCGTGGTTTTCCCTACTTTCTTCAATTTAAGTCTGAATTTGGTAATAGGGAGTTCATGATCTGAGCCACAGTCAGCTCCTGGTCTTGTTTTTGTTGACTGTATAGAGCTTCTCCATCTTTGGCTGCATAGAATATATCAGTCTGATTTCGGTGTTGACCATCTGGTAATGTCCATTTGTAGAGTCTTCTCTTGTGTTGTTGGAAGAGGGTGTTTGCTATGACCAGTGCATTTTCTTGGCAAAACTCTATTAGTCTTTGCCCTGCTTCATTCCGCATTCCAAGGCCAAATTTTCCTGTTACTCCAAGTGTTTCTTGACTTCCTACTTTTGCATTTCAGTCCCCTATGATGAAAAGGACATCTTTTTAGGGTGTTAGTTCTAAAAGTCTTGTAGGTCTTCATAAAACCGTGCAACTTCAGTTTCTTCAGCATTACTGGTTGGGGCATAGACTTGGATAACTGTATTATTGAATGGTTTGCCTTGGAAACGAACAGAGATCATTCTGTCATTTTTTGAGACTGCATCCAAGTACTGTGTTTCAGACTTGTTGACCGTGATGGCTATGAAGAACCTAGGTTAAAATTTAAGTCTCCTTTTGTGTTAAAACCCTGGAGGCAGGCCATGCCTCATGGAAAATAGCTTTCCCCTTATCTGGTGACTCAGAGCCTCCTGATCCTCCTTGACAAGCCCCACTATAGTAGTGAGCGTGAGTTTTTCTATTAGTTTTTAACTGATGACCTATAACCTAGTTTCCTGGCCTTGCAAAAAGACCCCCTCTCAACGATGTATTTTCTGTCAGACTTTTCCGGGTAATTGTTCTTCTAAGGACTGGCCAACCGCCGCAGGGTGGTCGGCCAGCCGCTTCGACTTAATTACCTGCAGACCTATCCCACCAATCAAACGTCCTCACCCCACCTGCACCCACCTATGGCCCTCTAGCACATTGTTCCCAACATCCTGACCCCACTCCCACCTGCCTGTGATTTTTCGGTATAAAAACCCTTCATGACCAGTGTTCGGGGTTCACTCCTCCCGAGGAGACTGAACCCCGGCGCGCCGGCCTAATAAATCCTCTTGCCTATTGCATCGAGTTCGAGTCACTGTGGTCTTTGGAGCGACAGATCCTGAGAAAAGGCCGCGAGGTCTTACAGCTACTTCATTTCTTCTGAGGGATTCCTGCTCACAGTAGTAGATACAATGGTCATCTGAGTTAAATTCACCCATTCCAGTCCATTTTAGTTCACTGATTCCTAGAATGTCAACGTTCACCCTTGCCATCAACCATCCCCATGGAAAAGAAATGCAAAAAAAGCAAAATGGCTGTCTGGGGAGGCCTTACAAATAGCTGTGAAAAGAAGAGAGGTGAAAAGCAAAGGAGAAAAGGAAAGATATAAGCATCTGAATGCAGAGTTCCAAAGAATAGCAAGAAGAGATAAGAAAGCCTTCTTCAGCGATCAATGCAAAGAAATAGAGGAAAACAACAGAATGGGAAAGACTAGAGATCTCTTCAAGAAAATTAGAGATACCAAGGGAACATTTCATGCAAAGATGGGCTCGATAAAGGACAGAAATGGTATGGACCTAACAGAAGC
>SJYW01031533.1:113970-141770 GCA_006410735.1 Raphicerus campestris | reverse complement strand
TGACCAACCTAGATAGCATATTCAAAAGCAGAGACATCACTTTGCTGACTAAGGTCCGTCTAGTCAAGGCTATAGTTTTTCCAGTAGTCATGTATGGATGTGAGAGTTGGACTGTGAAGAAGGCTGAGCGCCAAAGAACTGATGCTTTTGAACTGTGATGTTGGAGAAGACTCTTGAGAGTCCCTTGGACTGCAAGGAGATCCAACCAGTCCATTCTAAAGGAGATCAGCCCTGGGTTTTCTTTGGAAGGAATGATGCTAAAGCTGAAACTCCAGTACTTTGGCCACCTCATGAGAAGAGCTGACTCATTGGAAAAGACTCTGATGCTGGGAGGGATTGGGGGCAGGAGGAGAAGGGGATGACCGAGGATGAAGTGGCTGGATGGCATCACGGACTCGATGCACGTGAGTCTGAGTGAACTCCGGGAGATGGTAATGAACAGAGAGGCCTGGAGTGCTGCAATTCATGGGGTCG
Organism: Raphicerus campestris; assembly: GCA_006410735.1. Taxonomy (NCBI): domain Eukaryota; kingdom Metazoa; phylum Chordata; class Mammalia; order Artiodactyla; family Bovidae; genus Raphicerus; species Raphicerus campestris. The sequence continues at coordinate 141,296 of SJYW01031533.1, read as the reverse complement.
CAAAGAGTTGGACACTACTGAGCAACTGAACTGAGGTCTTCATAAAACCATTCAACTTCAGCTTCTTCATCGTTACTGGTTGGGGCATAGACTTGGATAACTGTGATATTGAATGGTTTGCCTTGGAGATGAACAGAGATTGTTCTGTCATTTTTGAGATTGCATCCAAGTACTGCTCTGCCATTGGCTTACAGTCTCGGGTTTTATGATGATGGGCTTAGTTTCAGGTTGTCTTTGGCCAATCAACCTAACTCATAGTCCTTCCAAGCACTGTTGTACTAAACACTGTACTTTTCAAGGTACTGTACTGTAAGATTAAAAATGTTTTATTTTCATGTTTGTTTTTTCACGTATTCAGTTCAGTTTGGTTCAGTTCACTCACTCAGTCGTGTCTGACTCTTTGCGACCCCATGAATCGCAGCACGCCAGGCCTCCCTGTCCATCACCATCTCCTGGAGTTCACTCAGACTCACGTCCATCGAGTCAGTGATGCCATCCAGCCATCTCATCCTCTGTCGTCCCTTTCTCCTCCTGCTCCCAATCCCTGCCAGCATCAGAGTCTTTTCCAATGAGTCAACTCTTCTCACGAGGTGCCCAAAGTGTTGGAGTTTCAGCTTCAGCATCATTCCTTCCAAAGAAATCCCAGGGCTGTGTGAAAAGTATTGCAAACCTATCACAGTACATTTATATGTCGCCAGTTATGTTAGTTGAATACCTATGTTGCAGGAAGGGGGACCCCTTCCAGGGCCCAAAACTCGGCTCTTGTCTAACACTCGGAAATGAATGGTCCGAGGAGACCCATGTGCTGACAAAGCAGGAGATTTTCTTGGGAAAGGGCACCCGGGTGGAGAGCAGTAGGGTAAGGGAACCCAGGAGAACTGCTGTGCCATGTGGCTTGCAGTCTCGGGTTTTATGATGATGGGCTTAGTTTCAGGTTGTCTTTGGCCAATCATTCTGACTCATAGTCCTTCCTGATGGTGGTGCATGCATTGCTCATCCAAGATGGATTCCAGCGAGAAGGATTCTGAGAGGTAGATGGACACATGGCATCTCCTCTTGACCTTTCCAGAACTCTTACAGTTGGCGTGTTCCTTACTAGGATCTCCTGTCATAAAATAACTCACGCAAAAGTTTACTATGGTGCCTGGCCAGGATGGGTGGTTTCAGTCAGTGGGTTTCCCCTAACAGCTGAGCCCACCTCATTGACTCCTTCATACCTCTCATGGAACCCAGAGATGGACACTGCACAAATGGAAAGAGTAGTATCAACAAAAATTCATAGTCAACAAATCTAATTTAAAAAATCTAATAAAATCAGAGATGGGTCTAGGCATATGTGCTTGAAAGCTCTACAGATGACTCTGTGGTGACAAGAAGACCTCTCAGAGAAGTTGCTCTCTCCTGCCCCCTCTTTTTTTTCTCTACCACTCTCTCTCAAATAATTACCAGGTCCGTCTAGTCAAGGCTATAGTTTTTCCTGTGGTCATGTATGGATGTAAGAGCTGGACTGTGAAGAAGGCTGAGCACCAAAGAACTGATGCTTTTGAACTGTGGTGCTGGAGAAGACTCTTGAGAGTCTCTTGGACTGCAAGGAGATCCAACCAGTCCATTCTGAAGGAGATCAGCCCTGGGATTTCTTTGGAAAGAATGATGCTGAAGCTGAAACTCCAGTACTTTGGCCATCTCATGTGAAGAGTTGACTCATTGGAAAAGACTCTGATGCTGGGAGGGATCGGGGGCAGGAGAAGAGGGTGACCGAGGATGAAGTGGCTGGATGGCATCACGGACTCGATGGACGTGAGTCTGAGTGAACTCCGGGAGATGGTGATGGACAGGGAGGCCTGGTGTGCTGCGATTCATGGGGTCGCAAAGAGTTGGACACAACTGAGAGACTGAACTGAACTGAACTGAAACTCCTAGTTGCTTCAGTAATCTTTATCTGAAGATAAGCATGTAAGGAAGACAACAGTATGAAAAAGAGTCCCCAAAGGAGCAGCAGCGTCCAAAAGCCCTGGGGTGTCCCTGAACAGCCAGCACCCTGGGGGCTGTGGGAGGGAGCACTGGCAAGGATTAATATCACCTCAAAGTGCTGCCAGATCTTCAGACACACAATGGATCCAATCATGGGGTCTTTTTGCAAGCAAATAGGGCCTCTTGGGGCCTTCCCTGGTTAGACCCCTCCCCCACATCCTCTGCTCTAGCTTCTCTCTGAAGTACACAGATAACAGTATCTCATGCATATTTCCTGAGTTTTTCAGATGCTAAAAAACACCAAAAGGAAGAAATTAACTACTTGATGATCAAGAGCACATAGCCCCCAGACCTACTGGTGCCTAAGGATTAATAATAGTCCGCTGCCCTGTTACCTCAATGGCAACCCACTCCAATACTCTCGCAAAACCCTATGGACGGAGGACCCTGGTGGGCTGCAGTCCATGAGGTTGCTAAGAGTCGACACGACTGAGCGACTTCACTTTCCTTTTTCACTTTCATGGATTAGAGAAGGAAATGGCAACCCACTCCAGTGTTCTTTCCTGGAAAATCCCAGTGACGGGGGAGCCTGGTGGGCTTCCGTCTATGGGGTTGCACAGTCGGACAAGACTAAAGCGACTTAGCATTAGCATTAGAGCCCTGTTACCTCAACATCAACCAGTCAGAGAATTGAGTATGAACGGATCAGGACCATGTCCCCTGGGATGGCCCTCCCTCGTTTTGCCTTTAAAAAGGCTCACTGAAACCCTTCAGGGAGTTGGAGGGGTGGGGGGGAAGAGGGGCGGTGGGTGGGGACGGGGATGAATCACAGCATGTCCTGGCTTCCCCTGCAGTAAACATTTCTCTGCTCCAGACTTCAGTGATTTGGTTTGTTTGGCCTTGCTGTGCACAGGGCACAGGAACTTATACTCAGTAACAATTTGATCATTGTGTCCTCTGGGTAAAGCACTCAACCATGACCAATCCAAGTTAGAAACTGCAAGGTGAGAACAGAAGAAAATATTGCTAGAAAATAGGTGAGATTAGTGAATACTGGAATTTAACAAACATTGATGACACCCAGCCTAGATGGGTGTCTGAGGAAAGCAGCCTGGGCAGAGCTTGTCCTAACAGAATGGAGCAGAGGGAGTCAGAAGAGCCTGGCCCACTGCATCTTATTAAGTGTCCCCAAAACAGTTCCATCATGTCCTGAAGAGGAAGACGTGGTAAAATTCAGCAAAACTCAGAATCGACACAAAATACATATCTTAATCAGAACTGGATTAACCCATTGTTGAAAAATTCCAAGGATTTGGACTGGGGAAAGGGCGTTCTAGGATGACTCTGAGACCAACAGGCTCAAACTTTGAAAGAAAAGTAGAAAAAGCATTTGGTGAAGTCTGAGAGGAAAGCAGAGAGCTCTCTACCTCCCAGTGCAAGGTCCTGAACCCCCTTGATCCCTCCCTGTTTTCAGCACTATTTTTAGGGAGTTAGATGAAATCTGAGCCTTTCTTCTTATGTCAACCAGACCCCTCCCCACCAGCACCAATAATCACACGAGCTTTTGATATTGTGTGTTCATAGTCTAATATGTTCAAAACTTTCTGTAACAGATCCAATCTACTTTGGGGAGATTAGCCCTACTATTTAGATACATTGACAGCAAAAGTCAAAAGAGACTCCGCTTCTAACCTAAGCTCTAACACCATCTACCATACCGTCACTACCATTTTTTGAGCCCACCTTTGTGGGCTCAAAAGAGGCCAGGCTCTTCATCTACAGTATCTTATCTAATCCTCACGACAACTCTATGGATTAAACACAAGTATTGTTTTTGTCTTTCAGATGAGGAAATTAAGGCACAGAAAAAGTAAGTCACTTGCAATAAGTCACAATAGCTATCAGAATGTCAGAGGCCAAGTCTGACTGCCTGGTGTCTGTTGTCTTTAATTACCATGGCATATGGCTTCTGATCACTCTGAAAATAATAACAACCACACTGGAAGAAATACAACAACCCTCACTAGGCAGCAAGCTCCCTTTCTTGAAAGATAAAAGAAATCATGGCAGCCCTAAAGCCAAGTAAGCCATAGTTCTAAAGAAGTCATATATATTTTGCCTCTCATACTGCCTCTTGAGTCTGGGTTTTACAAAATCCTGTGCTCTAAACTCAGAAATGTTTATTTTCCATCTGTCTCAGTAACTGATGTACAGGAGAAAGTGGTCAGGATAATAACAGCTCAGTTTGGAGACACTGGCTACATGACCGGTGTGCTTCAGTTAACACGTATTACCTCATTTATTTTTCCAACAACTTTAAGAAGCTGATAGTTGAGAATTCCTGTTTTATAGATAGATATGCAGAGAAAATGGATATACAGAAAGGTTAATAACTTGCCTCACATCATATAGCTAGTAAGGAAAAGAAGAAAGATGCAAACCTGGGCAATTTGATGCCAGAGCCTATGATCTTGCACCTCCTTAAGAAGTTTCTGGGGCAAATGCAAACTGGATATTCCTTCCATGACACTTTTGTTTTCAGCAGAGGTTCCAAATATTCTCACAATCTGTGCAGGTTCCACTGGGACACTGTATTCTGCCCCCTGAGCCCACCCCCCAGCTCCAGTCTGTGTAAGAGACACTCAGAAATTCATTGAGCCTTGCAGGAGGCAAATTCATGGAGGCAGGCAGTGAGGATGACTTGACCCAGGTGAACCTTCCCTCTGGGTTGCCCATCCAGGGCAGAAGGTAAGCAGGCGATCTTGCCCTTTGCCAGGTTAAGCCAAATAAGGGGGCTTCAAAAGAACTATTTAGGGAGTGAAACATGTAGCCTTTGGAGTTAAAGGATGTAGGGACCAGCCCCTCAACTATGTCTGAGAGGTCTAAATAGGAAAGTCTGGACTACCCAAAAGAGCCTCTGACAGCCTATTCCAGAGTTGGGGGCATCCCCAAGGGACTTCTACAGGGAAAAGAATAAAAAAATGCTGGACATTTCTTCTGTCCACAAGAGAGACCAAGTTATAAGTGCGCCTGTCCTCTCTGATCCCTGTAACCAAACCTGCAGAAACCCACAGAGTAGGTGCAGGTAACTGGGGAACCAGAATGAGAAGCTGACTATCCCCACCCAACCCACCCCAGCTTTCCCAGCAAAAGGCAAGACCAAGATGGGAGAAGGACGGAGTTTCAACTTAACAAGACCCCGTGACCATCAGGATGAAGAACAATGCTCTTCAGTGCCCCATGAAGGAATAAGGTATATTTAGATAGAAATTCTGCTCACTTACATGCCTGCCCAGTAATTTTGCACAAGCAATGTGCCATTGTTAATTTTCAGTTTCCTTTAACCAAGAAAAAGGAGGATTTGGGTTTCTTGTGAGGATTAAGTGAGATCCTGCAGGCAACCTCTTCCATTGCCTGCCACACAGTAGGCAACCACTTCATGATGGGTGTTTTTATTATCTCTGCTTGTGATGTGACATTTCAATCTGCCAAGAAGACTGTCAAAAGCTCAAGCAGCTTTCTACAGAATAGCTCAAATTGTAAAAGCAGCATAAAATGATGTGGACTTTGGAGAAACAGTTCTGGGCTCATTGTAGCTTTTCCACTTATGGATTATGTGATCTCAAGCACGGTATTTACTTTCTGAGACTTTGTGTCTTCATCTGGGTTTTTTCTGTCTTATTCACTGTTTTTGCTTTTGTTTTTTTTCTACCAGAGTCTGGATTACTGTAAGAAGGCAGAAAGAATAAGTATTTATTGAATGAACTAATTCTTCCATAAAATCATAATAACAATACCTTTCTCACACTGTGATTTGGAGGATTAGAGAAGCTAAGGCATATGACACCATAATACACTGGCATATTAATTCTGTCTTATTCTTGATTCTCTAGGAAATTCCAGAAAATGAAGAGCTGATTTCCCCCCCTCCCTTCCTCCTCTCTCCCATGTCTTAGCAGAAGAGGCCTTGGTCTTAGACTTCCTGGCCACGGAAGGAGAGAACTTTTTCTTCAGTTGCATGAGCTTCCCTGAAGACAACCCTCACATAGGACAGTCTGGGAGAACTGAATCCTTGGAGGGCAGTTGTGGACAAGAGATAAGAAGGAGGCAGGTGCTTAAATGAGTAAGGAATACCCCAGGCCCACATACTAAAAAGACTGGGGCCCTGAGGAGAACCAGAAACCTGCCCCTAAAGATGGCAGAAACTCCAGTGGATGAGGGAGNGACCATCAGGATGAAGAACAATGCTCTTCAGTGCCCCATGAAGGAATAAGGTATATTTAGATAGAAATTCTGCTCACTTACATGCCTGCCCAGTAATTTTGCACAAGCAATGTGCCATTGTTAATTTTCAGTTTCCTTTAACCAAGAAAAAGGAGGATTTGGGTTTCTTGTGAGGATTAAGTGAGATCCTGCAGGCAACCTCTTCCATTGCCTGCCACACAGTAGGCAACCACTTCATGATGGGTGTTTTTATTATCTCTGCTTGTGATGTGACATTTCAATCTGCCAAGAAGACTGTCAAAAGCTCAAGCAGCTTTCTACAGAATAGCTCAAATTGTAAAAGCAGCATAAAATGATGTGGACTTTGGAGAAACAGTTCTGGGCTCATTGTAGCTTTTCCACTTATGGATTATGTGATCTCAAGCACGGTATTTACTTTCTGAGACTTTGTGTCTTCATCTGGGTTTTTTCTGTCTTATTCACTGTTTTTGCTTTTGTTTTTTTTCTACCAGAGTCTGGATTACTGTAAGAAGGCAGAAAGAATAAGTATTTATTGAATGAACTAATTCTTCCATAAAATCATAATAACAATACCTTTCTCACACTGTGATTTGGAGGATTAGAGAAGCTAAGGCATATGACACCATAATACACTGGCATATTAATTCTGTCTTATTCTTGATTCTCTAGGAAATTCCAGAAAATGAAGAGCTGATTTCCCCCCCTCCCTTCCTCCTCTCTCCCATGTCTTAGCAGAAGAGGCCTTGGTCTTAGACTTCCTGGCCACGGAAGGAGAGAACTTTTTCTTCAGTTGCATGAGCTTCCCTGAAGACAACCCTCACATAGGACAGTCTGGGAGAACTGAATCCTTGGAGGGCAGTTGTGGACAAGAGATAAGAAGGAGGCAGGTGCTTAAATGAGTAAGGAATACCCCAGGCCCACATACTAAAAAGACTGGGGCCCTGAGGAGAACCAGAAACCTGCCCCTAAAGATGGCAGAAACTCCAGTGGATGAGGGAGGATTTGATATCAGCCCCTAACTTCTCTGGTGGCTTAGACAGTAAAGAAACTGCCTGCAATGTGGAATACCTGTGTTCAATCCCTGTGTCAGGAAGATTCCCTAGAAAAGAGAATGGCTACCCATTCCAGTATTCTTGCCTGGAGAACTCCATGGACAGAGGAGCCTGGTAGGCTACACAGTCCATGGGGCTGCAAAGAGTTGGACATGACTGAGTGGAGTGACCCACACTTTCACTTTTTCACCTCAAGGTTGGAAGGCAGTAGCAGCGGCCCAGGGACTAAGCTGGATGAAGAGAGGAGACACAAAATAAATGTCTTAGTAACAATGGGCCAAAGACTAGAGGTCCTTTCTAAGCCTCCTGTCTTGTGCAAATCCTGAAGCTATGGCACACGCATAAGGGACGGTAAGAAGCTTATTCTTCCCCAGTAAAAACTCAAATTGAGTTTCTCACCAGTCCTAACTGGTCTTGTTGTTGTTCAGTGGCTAAGTCGTGTCCAGCTCTTTGTGAGCCCCTGGACTGCAACATACTAGGCTTCCTTGTCCTTCACTATCTCCTGGAGCTTGCTCAAACTCATATCCATTGAGTCAGTGATGCCATCCAACCATCTCATCCTCTGTCATCCCCTTCTCCTCCTGCCTTCAATCTTTTGCAGCATCAGTCTTTTCCAATGAGTCAGCTTTTCGCATTAGGTGGCCAAAGTATTGGAGCTTCAGCTTCAGCATCACTCCTTCCGATGAATATTCAGGGTTGATTTTCTTTAAGATTGACTCGTTCGATCTCCTTGCACTCCCAGGGACTCTCAAGAGTCTTATCCAGCACCACAGTTCGAAAGCATCAACTCTTTAGACCAGTCTATGGCTGGTATGGGCCAATCCAGATCTAATCTAATTTAATAAGAAAATAAATAGAATGATTGGACACATGAGTGTTGTGGAGATAAGTCATTTAAGTCCTGTATATGCACAGCCTCTGATCTAACGTCTGGCACTTGGGAGAAGCTTAAGAGATGCTACTTTCCTCTTCTTACTGACCAGCAAATTCTGTAATGGTCAAATCTATTGATCTTAGAGATGATGGATGAGGTTCCTGTTCAAAATAGGAACCTTATGTTCTTTGTTTCTCAACTTGAGCCAAGTTCTTTGACCTCATTAGCTCTACTCTCTGCCTCTCCACTGTTATGGACAGCTGAATGTTCCCCATAAACTATGCCAGCCAGTCTTCTTATTCCTTAAAGACATTTTCCAAATATCTATCCTTCTGCCTTTTCCCTGCATCCATCTCAGAATATCCTCCTTTCTTTCCATTCCTCTACATCCTGTCCATCCTCCAGGTATCACCTCCTATCTTTATTCCTTTACAGACTTCTCAGTGCCTACTACATGCAGTGCTTACACATAGAAGCTCCCTTCCCTCAGACATGCTTGTTGTTCAAATATTTATTCATTCATTTAACGATATGTTTTTCAAGTGCCTATAGCAGTTCAAGCTCCATCAAAGCCAAAATTGTTTGCCTAATTTTTTCACCGCTACATGCACAATGCCTATTATAATGATTTATATTTTTCAGATGTCGATAAATAATCATTTAATGAATAAATGCTGGGGAAACATTGGTGAACAAAAGAAATAAGACTCTTGCTACTAATTTTGGTTGATTTATTAGTGATAACTGTTGTGAGTTTTTCTTTTCCACATCTCAAAAATGATAAAGTCCACCAAGTTTCTGTTCTAGATGTTTTTTTCTTACTCCAGTGGCAATGCCATCCACTCCTGCAGCTTCAGCATCATTTCTACACAAGTACATCTGTCTGATTAAGGACTGATTTTTCTTCAGTAACTTCTTTTCTGTCCATTTAAGTGGACCTAAACCAGAGACACACATCCTCAAGCTAAGGGTACAACCCAGCTTTCACACCATCAACTAATTGCTCAAGACACAGAGGAGAAGAAAAAAGAAGATCCACAGATGGACAAGTAAGGACTGCAGTTTCTCACCACTCCTACTGGCAGAAGAAAAGGAGTTCCGTGTGAGATTGGGAATGGGCAGGAGAGAGAGGGTGTCCTGGAGCCCATGGCTGAGCACCTGGGCCACAGAAGAAAAGGAACTTCTATTAAGAGTTCCGGAGTGTAACAATAGCCCAGCCAGGTATTTCATGCATATTAACTTAGTAAATACAATCATCCTGATGTTACTGTTCCCAACTTTACAGATAAAAAAATTGAGGCAGAAGGAAGCTCAGTAATACCCCCAATGTTTATGGAATCTGTAAATAACTGGGTAGGACCCAACTGAAGCCAAAGGGAAAACTTATAACCACTCTTAACATATTGTCCTTGTAAATACAAAGTGATAGTTGCCTGGAAGGGCAAAGCTTCCAGGCATGGGATTATCACAGACATATGTCAACCAAGACAAGTACATATTTCTAATCCTGACCTCCTTCCTAAATTCCAGACTATGTTTATATCTTGGGTCTAAAGAATTTCACCAGATTGTCTCTCCAGAAAGTCAAACACAGTATGTCTAAAGCTGAAATCATTACCTTGTCTTCCATACCAGTTTCTCTTCCTGAATTCTCTAGTTCTATTAGCATTACCCCTACTTTTTCATTCATATTGTCTGGACATTAATATCTGCTTTCACTCCTCCCATTCCTTTTCACTTTACCCCCATTAATTGTCATGTCCCATAGACTGACTTCTGTAATATCTTTAAGACATGACCTCTTAACTCCATTGCTACAGCTTCAACCCTGATAACCATTCTTCACTGCATACTAGCTATGATCCTTCCAAGTGTTTACCTGAATCACCCTCTATCACATTTATCCAGAAAATCTTTATTATAGTCATCTTCTCAGAGCACAATTCAAATCACACTGCTACCATAGTCAAAAAAATCAAGCCTTCCATGACACCCTGACCCCCTGACCCCCTATAAATGTATGCAAATGCACCCCTGTGAACAGAAGCTCCCACAGTCCCTCTCTTTCCATTTGATCCTCAGTGTCCGGTCTGTTGCAGTCTTCTAGTGCTTTCCCATATATCTCACACTATGCTATGCTATGCCAGTTCAATACTTTCCTCTGAAATTTTCCTCTGAAACTGTTCCGGCCTTTGCTTCTATCTGATGCGTTCTTGTCCAGGTCACCTCCAGGTGTATGTGAACTCCCACTCCTCAGAACCACATATTGCTTAGCTTGCGTCCCTTTTAAGACACATATCATGTACTACTTCGCATTTTCATGTTATGATGTAGCTACTATTCCATTACCTTGTTGGAAGTTGAGACTGTGCCAAAAAGTGCACTTAACCAGGCACTCTGGCAATCTTGAGCAGCCCCTGTCCACTTCTGGCCATGCTCAGGTGGCAAGGAATTTGCTGCCGTGACAGTATTTTCTCCGGTGATAGAAAGACTGGGGGCAGTGGCTCTCCTCCAAGCTCCCATACAGCAGTGCTCCCAGCATCTGTAACTGGTCTGGCCTTCCAAAGCCATAATCTCTGTTGACTCAGCTCTTTGTGTTTACACACACACTCACACACACACTCACACACACACTCCTTGGCCAAGCAGTGTTCTAGCATCAGCCATGCACTGATGTTCCATGTCTATTTCTAATAAGGACTCTGCCTTGCGCATTGCTCAAGACCGCCTTTCTTCTTAAAGTTAGTTTCCTCTTGAGATCTTCATTTACAAACAGCTGTCCTCCGTCATAGTCACTTCAGTCCATCAGATACAGAACACTGGATTTCAATGCAAAGTGATTCATTCCCTTCCTCCACGAATCCTCCTTGGTCTCTGTCCACATCAGCTCCACATGGCTTTGTTGTTAATGTTGTTTTACGAGGGGGCCGCGCTGCATGGTGTGTGGAATCTTAGTTCCCTGACCAGGGATCAAACCCCATCCTCAGCAGTGAAATCGAGGCGTCTTCACTGCTGGACAGCCAGGGAATCCCCTGCCCAACATCTTAATAACCAAGTGGCTCCACCAACGTTTGTCCTTTCCAAAAACAGAAGGGATGTTGTAGAGTAGCATTTCTACCTCTGGCTACTAATAACTTCTTAATGACAATTTTCTCCTCTTATGATTCTTTTGAGTACCATACACTATGCATCTCCTTCAGTTACTTCACAGGAAATAGACCTTCAAGGAATCAGTGAATTGATAAATCTTTCCTCCTTTGGTTTCTGTGGCCCTCTCACTCATGGCCTCAGAAATTCCCCCTGCACATAAATACCATATTTCGTGGTATTTATATTTAATAAAAGTATGTGGCAGTCTCACATTTGGCCTGTTGATGTTGGGTATGTGGTTCAGGCTTTTTGAAACTCAGGCTGAGGAATCTGTACTTAACTTAGGAAGTGATGAGAGGCACTGAACTTGAGCACTTAATTTCAAAGTAATAAAAGACTAATTCTCTGCTTTTTCAAGATTATATGTTCAGCTTAATATATACCTGAGTTTTTTCAAGCAATGGATCGGCTCTGTCAATTTTTTTTTTCCGTTACTTCTGGAAAGCAATTTATACCTGCAAGGCAGTATCAAGGTTTCAATAAACTCCTGGAAAAAAAAAAAAAAAGCAGCTCCAGATTGAAGAATTTTCAAATACTCCTCATTTTTGCAAATCACATTTCAAAAGGGAGAGAATTTGCATATTCAGGGTGAAAGCCCATGGAACTCTATCTCATGCCCAGTTTTATAGAGTAATTATTTCAACATTTTTGAACTGGCACCACCTTCAAAATATGTCAGCTCAAACTGCACACTAGACATAGGTATTAATTAGCCAGGCTAATTATCCAAACTTGTTTAGACTAATCAAGTGATGAAGCAGCTTCAGTCTGTTGGATTTTTCTTGAACAACTTAGTGAAACATGAACTTGTTATGACTAGTAAATTGCACAAACACAATTTGCAACTGAGAAAGACTTTCCGCACTGCCTGAATAGGGGTTCTTTCTCACAAAGCCCAGTCCACCGGTGGACTCTGCCCCTAAAGGTACTTTGAAAAAAGGCCTTTCTGCCTCCTTCCAGCAGAAAATCAATACTGCACGCTGGAAGGGAAGACGGAGAGTGAAAACGTCCTCTTCACCTGAGTGAGTAAACACCAGCTCTGTGCTAGGGATGGCGCAGCACAGAACTGCAGGCTGGCTGTGAGACAGACTGCAAATACAACCCTTTCCGGAGCTGAGAGCGGCCAGGCCAACGCTGAGCCCTGAAGCTGGCACCACGGAGCCCTTGGCCTCATATAATTTCATTTCTCTGCGACTGAGATCAGTGCGTGCCTGCAAAATTGTATAATGTGCCATTCGCGCAGCTGTTACCCAGCAGACCTATTCTTTGCACACCGATTAGCCCGCCTGCCTCATCAATCCCCAGGCAGGGCGAGAGAAGCAAAGTTTCCAGCATCACACTGCATTCTCGGCCTCTCCTGCATCACAAACCCCCTGCCCCTCCCACAGTGAGAAGAAAATCATAGGCCTGGAAGCTTCAGTGAACAAGAGCTTTGCGTGGGTCCTGTGTTCCCCAGCTTTCAACACTTTCTGGGAAAGATAAACGTTGTTCACATCCTTTGTGTCTTAACCTGGTTCTGTCTCCCTCTCTCCGGGTTTAAAACAAAGCTCCCTTGCCTCCTGGCTGCTTCTCTGTTTTTCCCTGAATTGTTCTGGTATTTCTGGCTTCTCCCCACGTTGAGTCAGATCCGAGTATGGGTGGCAAAAAGCTTCTAACGTCATCACAAAATCCGAAAGGTGGGCAGGCTCTGACAGCTTTTAGCAGCCCACAGCCTCAGGCTAGTATTTTTCCGCTACAATGCTGATAAAAGATAAAGACATTGTTCAAATGTGCCTATGCTGGGAACTGTCTAAGGCAGGGCTTTCAAAATACCAACCGATGCTGGTTCCCAGGGACAGAATTCATATCTTCCTTTGTTCTGCTACAAAGCTCTCAGGCACCCCAGTAGAAGGGAGCCCTCATTACTCAGGGCACTTCTGAGGAGCTGTGAGAAGCACAGAAGGAAGCGGGATTGGGAGCCATGTCCTGGATGCATCCGAAATCAAAAAGAACTGCCAGCATCCTTTCCCTCCAGCACTCCCTGAGCTCTGCTTGGAGGGAACCACTTGCTTTTTTCTACTGATCTTTTTCACTAGTAATTAAACTAGATTACAGAGTAATTTCTGGACTAGTCATCTCTCCTAATATTAAACTATCTATGTATATGTGTTATTTAAGTTATAGCATATAAATAAAGGGAAATGTGCACAGGTAATTGAATTTAAACCATAGGCTTTTTGTGTGTGTTGTGTTGTATTTGATAAATCAAAATCCTTGGGAGCTTTGCCATGTAAAGACGTTTTATTGTATCAAAGTGAAGATGTTAATTGCTCAGTTGTGTCTGACTCTTTGGGACCCCATGGACTGTAGCCTGCCAGGCTCCTCTGTCCATGGGACTGTCCAGGCAAGAATACTGGAGTGGGTTGCCCTGCCCTCCTCTAGGGGATCTTCCTGACCAAGGGATCGATCCAGGGTGTCCCGCATTGTGGGCGGGTTCTTTACCATCTGAACCACCAGGGAAGCCCATTTCATTGTATATCTGCTTTCAAAATCCATAACGCTTCTGGTCGTCTGGTTCTTCTCATGCATTTTTCTCTAGGTGGGATATCTTTTCTCATCTTAAAATGAGCATGAGAGTACATTTCTTCAAACAGAAAATTGTGAAATTTTTCCTAGATTCCTATCAGTGCTCCTCAAGGCTAGATTTTGAATAACCTATGGTCCAAGGTCTGAAATAATCTCAGATAGAACTTCTGCATCCCAAAACATAGCATCTTTGCTCTGGACTGAAGTGTACTTTAACTGTCTTTGCAGCATGGTTGCCTTTTGTCCAGAACTGCAACTGCAGTTTTGGGGTGAACTTTAAATATAAATATGAACTATAAATGAGGAGAAATTTCTGAGGTCCCTGATACCTTTTCATCCTAATCACTGGGCAGAAGTCTCTCTCTCCTCCTCTCTCTTGTACATGTACACGTACATACACAAACACATTTTTTTTAAATCATCTTATTAGTGGGTCAGTTTCTAAGGTACTTCTGCAACATATCTGATGAGTGCTCATCCAAATTTTACCAGAATATCTTCACTGAGAAGAACACCGCCATCTCAGAAGTACGTTTTTATATTATATATGTATATGTTTTGCTGTTGTTGTTTTCCTGCTCAGTTGAGTTCAACTCTTTGCCACCCCATGGAAGGTAGCCCTCCAGGCTCCTCTGTCTGTGGGATTTTCCAGGCAAGAATCCTGGAATGGGTTTTCATTTCCTTCTCCATGTATTTACCATACATGTATTTACTGTATACATATATGTATATGCATAATATACCTAAGATAAAAATTACTATCAGTGACATGTAGCACTTAGAGTGGTGTGCAGCCATCACCACCATCTAGTTCCAGAGGATCTTTATCACCCAAAAAGGAAATCTGTATCCATTAAGGACCCATGACTGCATCCCTATCCTCCCTCCTCTCTTCCCAGACCCTAGCAACAACTAATCTCTTTTCTATCTCTTTCTATGGATTTTTCTGTTCTGGATATTGTATAGATGGAATCCTATGATGTGGTCTTTTGTGTCTGGCTTTATCTTTTGGCATCAGCAGCCCTTCTGGGTACAACTCATCTCTAGTTAATTGCTCTGAGATCCATCTTCCATTTCCCTCCTCTTACCTCCCTCCCCAGGCACGCACCCATACTGTGTGCATCTTATTCAGGGTGCAGCCACAGGCCTGAGATCACCACCCCCGGGGAGCACCTCTGAGACCCCGCACTGACAGCCCTTCTGCCAATACTTTTTTCGGGTCTGGCCAGGGCCTCCTGAGGAGCTGAAAGAGCAGCAAATCACCCTCAAACTTCTCCAAGGTTTCTTTCTATTTAAAATAAAATGTGAGAGGTGCTTTTCCCCTTCCTGACAAATGGGAGTGATAATTAGCTGGTAACAGAAAATCTCCCCTGAAGTGTCACAACGTGCTGGTAGTTAACAGAGCCGGCCTCAGAGCTGCACCACAGAGCCGCTCCAAGCAGGACTTGTGCTCGTGGCCAGAAGAGCTGGCACTGGGGCCCTGGTGCAGGCGTCTAGCCGTACGCAGGGTACGCACACAGCACCTGCAGTGCCCTTGGGCTCACAGGTGCGGCACAAGAAAGAGCAGCCTGTGGTGCGCTGGGGACAGGGCTGGACTTCAAGTGAGAAGATCCAGGTTTGAATCTTACTCGCTGCCATTTACTAGAGTGACCGTGAGCAAAGCATGGACCAACCCAGCCTTCCGTTTAAGAGGAAGGTCACATGGAATGTGCCTAACCTCACCAGATGGCGGTTAAGACTGAAGAGAAGAAAACAACCACGTAAACGTGTCTGTAGTCTCTGTCCAGAGTCTCCAGATGTCCACAGCATGAAAGCATCAAGAAGGCAGGAACTTGGTCCTGATTTCTGCTGCCATGCCTAATGGGTCACTCAACACAGAGTAGACACTCAGTAAGACTTTCATGAATTTGTGAAATGAGGAATCATGTTATTTTTCTCAGTAATCAGAGTCACACAATTGGCTGCCAAGGAGCATCATCTCTAGGTAACTATCCAGATCATTTTTATTCATGGTAACCAAGTTACCATAAGAGACTGTCTTACCCCATTGTAGTTCTTCTAAATGACGCTAGACTTGGAGAGAAACACGGTTCTACTAAAGAAGAAAATAGGAAAGAAAAGGTGTCTTCCATTAGAGATGAGCTCTTTTCTTGAACCTAAGAGAACTGACTCAAAATGTACCTCTTCAAGTATTCATGCTTCTTGGTCTCTACCCACTCTGTGATTATGTTTTACTTCTTGACTCATCACAAAGAGGGTGTATTCACCAGTGTGTATAATATTGTAAATGTGTTTCTAGCTCTGGAAGCTTATATATATACTGGCTTGGAACCATGTAACTTCCTCTTTGTTTCCTTCCGCCTGGCATTCTTTTCTTCCTTTCTTTATTGCTTCAGCAGTAACTTAACTTTTTGTTTTCAAATAAATTAAAAGATGCTTACTCCTTGGAAGAAAAGTTATGACCAACCTAGATAGTATATTCAAAAGCAGAGACATTACTTTGCTGACTAAGGTCTGTCTAGTCAAGGCTATGGTTTTTCCAGTAGTCAAGTATAAATGTGAGAGTTGGACTGTGAAGAAGGCTGAGCGCTGAAGAATTGATGCTTTTGAACTGTGGTGCTGGAGAAGACTCTTGAGAGTCTTTTGGACTGCAAGGAGATCCAACCAGTCCATTCTGAAGGAGATCAGTCCTGGGTGTTCTTTGGAAGGAATGATGCTAAAGCTGAAACTCCAGTGCTTTGGCCACCCCATGCAAAGAGTTGACTCATTGGAAAAGACTCTGATGCTGGGAGGGATTGGGGGCAGGAAGAAAAGGGGATGACAGAGGATGAGATGGCTGGATGGCATCACTGACTCGATGGATGTGAATCTGAGTGAACTCTGGGAATTGGTGATGGACAGGGAGGCCTGGCGTGCTGCAATTCATGGGGTCGCAAAGAGTTGGACACGACTGAACGACTGGACTGAACTGAACTAAACTGAACTGAAAGTTGTTGAGATGTAAATGACAATATTTTCATGTAAATCTTTGACATTGTATTATTTTATTCTAAATACTTCAGATTTTACCATTCTTTTAAAGTTATTTTGTCATACAAGCACAACATAACCACAACATTTTGTCATACAACCACAGCAACAATGTTTTTGTTGTTCAGTCTCTCAGTTGGGTCTGACTCTTTGTGACCTGGTGGACTGCAGCGCGCCAGGCTTCCCTGACCTTTACCATCTCCCAGAACTTGCTCAAACTCATGTCCACTGAGTTGGTGATGCCATTCAACCATCTCATCCTCTGTCACCGCCTTCTCCTCCTGCCCTCAATCTTTCCCAGCATGAGGATCTTTTCCAGTGAATCGGCCCTTGGCATCAGGTGGTCAAATTATTGTAGCTTCAGCTTCAACATCAGTCCTTCCAATGAATATCAAGGGTTGATTTCCTTTCGGATTGACTGATTTGAACTTCTTGCTGTGTAAGGGACTCTCAAGAGTTTTCATACATACATTTCATATGTACATACATAACAATGATTTCTCATTGTATCTAGTATCCACTCCAAGTTCAAAATAATTTAAAAGAATGAAAATGTCCTTTTACATTATTGCTTTATTCAATTCAGGATTTTGTCACAGCCTATTAAGTACTGGGCTTTGTTACCCTACTTCTTGGCCTTACTGCAGCTTCAGTTCAGTTCAATTCAGTCACTCAGTTGTGTCTGACTCTTTGCAACCCCATGAATTGCATGCAGCATGCCAGGCCTCCCTGTCCATCACCAACTCCCGGATTTCACTCAAACTCACATCCATTGAGTCGGTAATGCCATCCAGCCATCTCATCCTCTGTCATCCTCTTTTCTTCCTGCCCCCAATCCCTCCAAGCATCAGACTCTTTTCCAGTGAGTCAACTCTTCGCATGAGGTGACCAAAGTAAAGTACTGGAGTTTCATCTTTAGCATCATTCTTCCCAAAGAACACCCAGGACTGATCTCCTTTACAATGGACTGGTTGGATCTCCTTGTAGTCCAAGGGACTCTCAAGAATAGGTGCTCAGTGGAACACACATTTTTCATGGAACAAACATTTATTGACCCCTTCCATGTGCCAAACAATGTCTTAATTGCTGGTGATGCGAATATAAATAAGATACATTGTTTTTCCTCTAAACCTCAAAATTTGGGTGAACCAAAATGAATATTGAAGTAAGCAAATGAAGACAATCAAGATGAATCTACCAAGCTTCAGTTCAGTTCAGTTCAGTCGCTCAGTCGTGTCCAACTCTTTGTGACCCCATGAATCGCAGCACACCAAGCCTCCCTGTCCATCACCAACTCCCGGAGTTCACTCAGACTTGCATTCATCGAGTCAGTGATGCGATCCAGCCATCTCATGCCTAGTATTTGTTATTTTTCCTTCAGAGAAGCCTTTTCAGGCAGAGTGTGATGACTTTTCCTAACAGCAGCATCACTTTATCATTTCATGTAGCTAAAAATGTGGATTTCAATCTCCACTGTATGAGCAAAACCCCCAGAAACTTTGCTGAATACACATTCTTTTTTGTTGGTGGTGGTTCAGAACTGATATTTATGTTTAATTGTCAGAAAGAAACTGGATATTTAAATATTCGGTTAGCCTGCTCAGTGACAAACCAACCCATCCTGTAGTGGCTTTCTGCCACCTACAAGATAAAGGGTCACCTCCTTTAGCCTCCTTGCCAGACCCTCTATAATCTGATCTTGTCTGTTTCTCCAACCTCATTTCCTGCCTCACATCTTAGGTTCTACCCAAACTGAACAGCTGATTTATCCCACCCCTAAATCCTCCCGAATTCCTCTTAGGACTTACGTACTTGGCCTCCTCCAGGCCTCTGCAAGGAATACGCCCCTGCCCTTTTCATATCCTCTGCCCCAATACCTAGACTCTACACATCATTGAAAACTCAGTTCAGGTGGCCCCTCCTCCAAGAAGCCTTCCATGACCCCCTGAATTTGACTGGGTACCCACTGTGGTCTTCTAGGACACCTTGCATAAATCTCGTTTAGCACGTACATAGCACATGGTGCTGAAACAATCTCCTGGCAGCCTGACATCTCCCTCCTCCCCTCCCTCAGAGCATACATGACCCTCTCCAGGGCCAGGCCTGTGTGCACTGCATCTCAGCTTCCCCAGGGCGTAGCCAAGGCCTGGCCCTCAAGAATTCCTTGGGCAGAATTACCAGAGGATGACCACATGAATTAAGTGCAGAGTTACACATTTTTAAGAGATAAAGATCACAATGTTCTTTTCAATCACTTCCTAATGTTGCCACTGGAAGGATGTAAGGGAATGTTCTAGTGTAGCCCTCTTTTTGGTAATAGAAGATACAGGAGGAGAGAGGACAGGAATGTTCATGGACACCCAGGATGTTATTCAAGTCCCGACAGAAAAGAGGCAATGATGCCCTTTAGCAAAATAATTCCAGGGGAGTTTGTTGTTTGTTTGACAAAAGAACTATTTACAAAAAAAAAAAAAAAAAGAGAGAGAGAGGAGGGTGTAAGGGCAGCACAAGCGGTGTTTTAGTAACCTGAAGCTAGAAATAGCAGAGGAGCTATTAACCATTCCTAGGATGAGGAAACCAGCTCATCCCTGTTTGCCCAGGACTGTCCCAGTTTTAAAACTCAAAATTCCATGTCCTGGGAACACCTCAGTTCCAACAAACCAGGATGGTTGATCACCCCACCTAGAGCGGAGGTAGAAAACAAAAGAATGGTTATCGAAACCTAGGAAGATGGTCCCCTTCAAAAGGAAGCGAGTGATCTTCGGACAAAGCCACATTCAACTCAAAATGCCCACAGAAGGAGGAGGTCAGGGAACAGAAGCCTCACTTTCGACTCCTTCTCACCTCCTGCAGAGGCTCTGCGTTGAGTTCCCTATGAACCAAAGCCAACCAGAAGCCAGGCCTGCACTGGTCAGCATCCAATGCAGGGCAGAGGGCAGAAGAGGCACAAACAGCCCCAGCTCAGCCTGCAGGAAGAGCCTGAGGAAGATGTCCAACTCTGTCTAGCAGGGACCTCAAAAGTCTCAGTGCAAGTAATAGGATGGCATTGATATTACTCAAGCCCTCAGATGCTGTTGTTGCTCAGTTGCTGAGTTGTGTCTGATTCCNCGACTGGACTGAACTGAACTAAACTGAACTGAAAGTTGTTGAGATGTAAATGACAATATTTTCATGTAAATCTTTGACATTGTATTATTTTATTCTAAATACTTCAGATTTTACCATTCTTTTAAAGTTATTTTGTCATACAAGCACAACATAACCACAACATTTTGTCATACAACCACAGCAACAATGTTTTTGTTGTTCAGTCTCTCAGTTGGGTCTGACTCTTTGTGACCTGGTGGACTGCAGCGCGCCAGGCTTCCCTGACCTTTACCATCTCCCAGAACTTGCTCAAACTCATGTCCACTGAGTTGGTGATGCCATTCAACCATCTCATCCTCTGTCACCGCCTTCTCCTCCTGCCCTCAATCTTTCCCAGCATGAGGATCTTTTCCAGTGAATCGGCCCTTGGCATCAGGTGGTCAAATTATTGTAGCTTCAGCTTCAACATCAGTCCTTCCAATGAATATCAAGGGTTGATTTCCTTTCGGATTGACTGATTTGAACTTCTTGCTGTGTAAGGGACTCTCAAGAGTTTTCATACATACATTTCATATGTACATACATAACAATGATTTCTCATTGTATCTAGTATCCACTCCAAGTTCAAAATAATTTAAAAGAATGAAAATGTCCTTTTACATTATTGCTTTATTCAATTCAGGATTTTGTCACAGCCTATTAAGTACTGGGCTTTGTTACCCTACTTCTTGGCCTTACTGCAGCTTCAGTTCAGTTCAATTCAGTCACTCAGTTGTGTCTGACTCTTTGCAACCCCATGAATTGCATGCAGCATGCCAGGCCTCCCTGTCCATCACCAACTCCCGGATTTCACTCAAACTCACATCCATTGAGTCGGTAATGCCATCCAGCCATCTCATCCTCTGTCATCCTCTTTTCTTCCTGCCCCCAATCCCTCCAAGCATCAGACTCTTTTCCAGTGAGTCAACTCTTCGCATGAGGTGACCAAAGTAAAGTACTGGAGTTTCATCTTTAGCATCATTCTTCCCAAAGAACACCCAGGACTGATCTCCTTTACAATGGACTGGTTGGATCTCCTTGTAGTCCAAGGGACTCTCAAGAATAGGTGCTCAGTGGAACACACATTTTTCATGGAACAAACATTTATTGACCCCTTCCATGTGCCAAACAATGTCTTAATTGCTGGTGATGCGAATATAAATAAGATACATTGTTTTTCCTCTAAACCTCAAAATTTGGGTGAACCAAAATGAATATTGAAGTAAGCAAATGAAGACAATCAAGATGAATCTACCAAGCTTCAGTTCAGTTCAGTTCAGTCGCTCAGTCGTGTCCAACTCTTTGTGACCCCATGAATCGCAGCACACCAAGCCTCCCTGTCCATCACCAACTCCCGGAGTTCACTCAGACTTGCATTCATCGAGTCAGTGATGCGATCCAGCCATCTCATGCCTAGTATTTGTTATTTTTCCTTCAGAGAAGCCTTTTCAGGCAGAGTGTGATGACTTTTCCTAACAGCAGCATCACTTTATCATTTCATGTAGCTAAAAATGTGGATTTCAATCTCCACTGTATGAGCAAAACCCCCAGAAACTTTGCTGAATACACATTCTTTTTTGTTGGTGGTGGTTCAGAACTGATATTTATGTTTAATTGTCAGAAAGAAACTGGATATTTAAATATTCGGTTAGCCTGCTCAGTGACAAACCAACCCATCCTGTAGTGGCTTTCTGCCACCTACAAGATAAAGGGTCACCTCCTTTAGCCTCCTTGCCAGACCCTCTATAATCTGATCTTGTCTGTTTCTCCAACCTCATTTCCTGCCTCACATCTTAGGTTCTACCCAAACTGAACAGCTGATTTATCCCACCCCTAAATCCTCCCGAATTCCTCTTAGGACTTACGTACTTGGCCTCCTCCAGGCCTCTGCAAGGAATACGCCCCTGCCCTTTTCATATCCTCTGCCCCAATACCTAGACTCTACACATCATTGAAAACTCAGTTCAGGTGGCCCCTCCTCCAAGAAGCCTTCCATGACCCCCTGAATTTGACTGGGTACCCACTGTGGTCTTCTAGGACACCTTGCATAAATCTCGTTTAGCACGTACATAGCACATGGTGCTGAAACAATCTCCTGGCAGCCTGACATCTCCCTCCTCCCCTCCCTCAGAGCATACATGACCCTCTCCAGGGCCAGGCCTGTGTGCACTGCATCTCAGCTTCCCCAGGGCGTAGCCAAGGCCTGGCCCTCAAGAATTCCTTGGGCAGAATTACCAGAGGATGACCACATGAATTAAGTGCAGAGTTACACATTTTTAAGAGATAAAGATCACAATGTTCTTTTCAATCACTTCCTAATGTTGCCACTGGAAGGATGTAAGGGAATGTTCTAGTGTAGCCCTCTTTTTGGTAATAGAAGATACAGGAGGAGAGAGGACAGGAATGTTCATGGACACCCAGGATGTTATTCAAGTCCCGACAGAAAAGAGGCAATGATGCCCTTTAGCAAAATAATTCCAGGGGAGTTTGTTGTTTGTTTGACAAAAGAACTATTTACAAAAAAAAAAAAAAAAAGAGAGAGAGAGGAGGGTGTAAGGGCAGCACAAGCGGTGTTTTAGTAACCTGAAGCTAGAAATAGCAGAGGAGCTATTAACCATTCCTAGGATGAGGAAACCAGCTCATCCCTGTTTGCCCAGGACTGTCCCAGTTTTAAAACTCAAAATTCCATGTCCTGGGAACACCTCAGTTCCAACAAACCAGGATGGTTGATCACCCCACCTAGAGCGGAGGTAGAAAACAAAAGAATGGTTATCGAAACCTAGGAAGATGGTCCCCTTCAAAAGGAAGCGAGTGATCTTCGGACAAAGCCACATTCAACTCAAAATGCCCACAGAAGGAGGAGGTCAGGGAACAGAAGCCTCACTTTCGACTCCTTCTCACCTCCTGCAGAGGCTCTGCGTTGAGTTCCCTATGAACCAAAGCCAACCAGAAGCCAGGCCTGCACTGGTCAGCATCCAATGCAGGGCAGAGGGCAGAAGAGGCACAAACAGCCCCAGCTCAGCCTGCAGGAAGAGCCTGAGGAAGATGTCCAACTCTGTCTAGCAGGGACCTCAAAAGTCTCAGTGCAAGTAATAGGATGGCATTGATATTACTCAAGCCCTCAGATGCTGTTGTTGCTCAGTTGCTGAGTTGTGTCTGATTCCTTGTGACCCCATGGACTGCAGCACGCTAGGCTTCCCTGCCCTTCACCATCTCCCAGAATTTGCTCAAACTCATGCCCATTGAGTTGATGATGTTATCTAACCATCTCATCCTCTGTCATCCCCTTCTCCTCCTGCCTTCAATCTTTCCCAGAATCAGGATCTTTTGGGTTGAGTTGCCTCTTCACATCAGGTGGCCAAAGTATTGGAACTTCAGCTTCATTATCAGTACTTCCAATGAATATTCAGGATTGATTTTCTTTCAGATTGACTGATTTGATCTCCTTGCTGTCCAAGGAACTCGCAAGAGTCTTCTCCAGTACCACAGACCTCAGGCTCTCCATGATTTCCAAACAATTCCAACAACTGAGGGTTGTGGGGAGAAGGATGCCTTTAAATTCCTATGCTCCCCTCTGGCCCTCACCTCTTCTTCAATCTACTCATCTCCTTGCCATCCCATGGAAGTTATCTCTGGTTTGCATGGCACAGACTCAGATGTAAATTGAAGCCCTTGCCTCAAATTCCAGAAAAAACATCCACTCACAAAGGCAGTGTTTGTGTTTATCAGACTGTACTGGAGATTACTCCTCGGAAATAAAGTTATGAACAACCTAGATAGCATATTCAAAAGTAGAGACATTACTTTGCCAACAAAGGTCCATCTAGTCAAGGCTATGGTTTTTCCAGTAGTCAAGTACAAATGTGAGAGTTGGACTGTGAAGAAGGCTGAGCACTGAAAAATTGATGCTTTTGAACTGTGGTGCTGGAGAAGACTCTTGAGAGTCTCTTGGACTGCAAGGAGATCCAACCAGTCCATTCTGAAGGAGATCAGTCCTGAGTTTTTTTTGGAAGAAATGATGCTAAAGCTGAAACTCCAGTACTTTGGCCACCTCATGCGAAGAGTTGACTCATTGGGAAAAACTCTGATGCTGGGAGGGATTGGGAGCAGGAGGAGAAGGGGATGACAGAGGATGAGATGGCTGGATGGCATCACTGACTCAATGGATGTGAGTCTGAGTGAACTCCAGGAGTTGGTGATGGACAGCAAGGCCTGACATGCTGCAGTTCATGGGGTCACAAAGAGTTGGACACGACTGAGTGACTGAATTGAACAGAACAGAACTGAACTGAACTGAACTGGAGATTTGGGGGGAGATCAAATAAAAGTTTACGTCTTAGAGAACTTCAAGTTGAACAAGGCATCCTTGTGCTTGGAAGCCCTTCAGCCCAACCACCAGAAGATTTGATGGGCTACATAATCCTCCAAGTTACTCAGCCTCACCATGCCTTTACCATGCCTTTTCCATACTGTCCACCTCTCCTCTCATGTACTCCTTCAATAGCACAAAAAAGTGTAACTTTTGTTAGCCATGTCCTTCCAGGCTTCTACAGAACCCATCAACACTCAAGTCCTCCAGATCTCACCTTCTTCCCCACAAGTCAGTCTAGCTGAGCCAGCTCCCTTCTTATGAGGAATTCTGCTGCCAGCTGTCAGTGGAGACGTTTTCTAGAGAAAAGTGTGCATTTCGTTGTAATTCTTTGAGAAGGTTATTAATCAATTTGTATAAAAGCTTCTATCAGTGGCCATGAAATCCAATTCTTCCTCTGAACACCTCACAGTGGGAGACATCACCCAGAGTCAACATGTGTGAGCATCTCATGGTTGGAGTAACACAGTCATGGCATACTGAACTCATCTCTTTCTGTTAAAAGCCTGATTCAGGCAGCTTAGGCTCTCAGCTCTTTCAGATTACACTGAGATGAACCTGACTGCATACAAGCTGCCAGTTCAACTGTAATTTTGATTTCCAAATCCTATAAGTTTCCATTTCTTCAAGGGTTATTTTCAAAATGCCATCTGCATGCCCAAGCCATTTACAAACTTTACCTTTGCCTCTAATACAGGAGCAATTGTGAACAAAAGGCAAGATGCTTTCAAAGAAGCACAGAATGTTGGTTTCATTTTCTATACCTGTAGACTTGATAGGGAAAGGCAAAGGGAAGTGACTGGATCCAGCTCACGGCACTGGGGAACTGCTCCCAGTTGATTCTGATTCTTTTGTGGGTAATTGGAGAAGGTGATGGCACCCCACTCCAGTACTCTTGCCTGGAAAATCTCATGGATGAAGGACACTGGTAGGCTGCATTCCATGGGGTCGCGAAGAGTCGGACACGACTGAGCGGCTTCACTTTCACTTTTCACTTTCATGCACTGGAGAAGGAAATGGCAACCCACTCCAGTGTTTTTGCCTGGAAAATCCCAGGTACGGGAGAGCCTGGTGCGCTGCTGTCTATGCGGTTGCACAGGGTCGGACACAACTGAAGCGACTTAGCAGCAGTAGCAGCAGAGAATGTGCTCACTCACGGTTTGACTTCTGGATAGAGAAAAATCTAAAGGCGACTGAGGGCAAATTAAATTATTATTAAGTCACTTAACTCACAGAGTATGAGACTGCAAATCTCTTACACTGTTTTGCCTTAATTCAGACTTCCGTGTTATATAGATACTTGCATCTTTAGGACTTACTCTCAGCCTTGCATTTGCTAACTTATTTCCTGGATTTGGTCAATTTTAAAGATTCTTAAAAATTAAACATAATTTGAAGTTATGCCTTTTTCATTACTGCTATCCACAAATCTTATTGTTCAGTTATAGAACGAGTCTGTGTTTATTTAAATTTATAAACTTTATATACAGAGTCAGAGAGGGATAAAGGAAGAGGGACCCTGTAGACATGGCTCCTTGGCTTTAGCATTAGCTCTCTGAACTTTGGAGACTGAGCTTTAGTAGTTGTTAGGCTGTTTTTAGGGCTTCCTTGATAGCTCAGTGGGTAAAGAATCTGCCTGCAATGCAGGAGACCCTGGTTTGATTCCTGGGTTGGGAAGATTCCCTGGAGAAGGGAAAGGCTACCCACGGCAGTATTCTGGCCTGGAGAGTTTCATGGACTGTATAGTTCATGGGGTTGCAAAGAGTCAGACATGACTGAGCAACTTTCACATTTTTCAGGCTGTTGTTAGCTATAGATTATAGAAGCACTACTGGAAACACCTGCCTAAGGAAACAATAAATGTCTTTATGGCTTAAACCCCTTTTAGTTGGGTTTCCTGTTATCTGGCATCTCTGGAATTCCCTTGAAGAGAGACCCATCATAGTCACAAGGTGGCTGCCACAGCTGCAGCCATTGCACTTGGCTGTAGTTCAAGGAAGGAAGCAGGCAGGTAGCCAGGATAGTAGGAAAGTACTATCGCTGTGTACTCTTTTTATCAATGAGGAAAATCCTTCCCAGAAATTCCTGCATCCATCTCATTGACCTGAACCAGGTCAGGTTTAAGAGGAGGCTGGGACAGTGGGTAATTTTATCAAACTTTATAGTGGCAGGCAGACAGGAGAGAATGTTTTTCAGCATAACTGGAACAGTTGCCATTTCTGAAAACTTCACAGTACCCACTGAGGCCCCTCCTGGGAAAAGGCTCTAGACCTGCTATATTTAAACCGTTCCCAGAGCCTCATGACTGTAATAATCCAGAAGTATATATCAAATCAAGCAGTAGCCCACATAATTCACATGATGACTATAAGGAAACCTTCCTAAAAGGAAATAATTCAAAAAGAAAACCAGAAAATGGAATACGGGAGAAGATTCACAAGTGTTTCAAGTTGCCAACCAAATGCTATCCTAGGCCTTTCATCATCCAGGCGACCACTCACTAATAAATCAAAAGTGGAGGAGTGAGCAACAGTGCTTCCACAAAATGACAACATGCTCTGCATTGGGAATAGACTGTACTGATGAATTTAAATTGGAAAACAAACTGGTAAAGCTCTCCCTTTGCTGCCTGCCCTCTGCTTAGCCACTTTCCGGACCTACTACCTGAGCACAGACCCTGCAGGTTCAGGTGCCAAAAGCTGAATTAGTCGAGGCAGAATTTAAGCTCCAGCTTAACAGTAAGCATTTGGTGACTCGTTGAGACATGCCTCGTGAGAGAAATGTCACCAACTTGGCAGACACAGTGTCTTGAAAGAAAACATTCCAATAGAATGTACTGAAACACACAAAATCGGAGCACTGGGCCAGGCTTTCTGAAGCAATCCAAGCATATCCAGGAGGCGGGAAGGCCAGAAAGATTATATATATATAGATATATATATAT
>SJYW01031533.1:90182-110844 GCA_006410735.1 Raphicerus campestris | reverse complement strand
TGTATATATATATACAGATATATATATATACACACATATATATGTAATTTGCAATTTTATTCTAAGTATCTTATACATAGAGCAAAATTCCAAATTCATGTGTCTTTATTGGTATATGGAAATATCGCATCTTGGGTGGCAGCTGAACATTGTACAGCTGTGCTAAGTAAATTTAAGTTATGTATTCTTTAAATGCTTTTTGAGGAAGTGATAGGATTTTTTCTTAGCCATCTTCTCAATTTACTCAGATTGGATTATCAGAGATAATCCAATCCAATCCAGGGTCTAACATTTCTCCCTGCAGTTTAACAGCTACATACACTTGCTGTTTATTTAGCTGACAGACACAGAATCACAGGAGAACCACTAGGGGCCTGTCCTTGGCTTTCTCTCCTGGACACCGGAAGGAGCATAACAGCTAGAGGTGATGAGATGAGTGTATAAGAGGCAATGTCCTTAGAGGCAGGAATTAGTAAAGGACAGGGTTTTTGGAAGAGGCAGTGCATCAATCCCATAAGGTTGGGGATGCCACAGCCGGCCAGCATTGGGACCCCAGGAGTCTCCAGAGTGCTTGCCGCCCAGAGCTTCAGATACCCACATGCAGCTGCCCTGGGAAACTAATGACAGAAGAGCTTCTGCCAGCCCGATGCAAGCAGAGTGGAGCCCAGAGACCCTTGATTCTCAATCAGGGACATTTTGTCCCCTGTCAGGGGTTCAGCAGGTAAAGAATCAGCCTGCAATGCAGGAGACAGGGGAGACACTGGTTTGATCCCTGGGTCAGGAAAATCCCCTGGAGGAGGAAATGGCAACCCACTACAGTATTCTTGCCTGGAAAATCCCACGGACAAAGGAGCCTGGCAGGCTGTAATCCATGGGGTTACAAAGAGTGGGACATGGCTGAATGATTAAGCACACAGGGCGTATTTGGCAATGTCTGGAGTCATTTTTGGTCATCGCAATGGGAGGAGTGCTGTTAGCATCTAGTGGGTAGAAGTTATGGATGCTGTAAACATCCTGCAACACACAGGACCACCCCTCACCCTGACAAAGAATTGTCCAGCCCCTCATGTCAATAGTGCCCAGGTGGAGAAGCCCTGCCCTAAACCCGAGAGAGGAAAGCTGAGGCTGGGGACATAGAGAAAAGCTGCCCAGGACTTAGCTCTTTGTCATTAGCACTCAGTAAGTTACAGGGATTGTCATGCATTCATTCTAAACCCAGCTGTATTGCTAACATACAAGCTTTGAAAAGCTTGAATTTGATCAAATCCCTTTATCTCACTCTATCTCTACTTCCTCACTTATACGTTGAGAATGATAAGAATAGCTGCCTGATACGGCTGTTGTAAATAATTCATATATTATTTTCTGAGCTTCATTATGGACTTTCACAAATATTATTTACCTCCCAGAATTTTTCAAGGACAAGATGAAATAATGCATATGAAATTATTACAAAACGTTAAAACACTACACAAGTAAAGAGTTAAAGGATTAGAAAGCTGCCTGCATGGGCTTCATATACAACTCAGTGCAAATATTTGAGAGGGAAAAAATGGTGTGTCCATTTTCCTACGGATAATTTTCTATTCATTACAGTAGGATAACTAAGCTATTTTAAAATATATTCTCCACTCTGCCGCCCATGTAAGAGAGTAACGACTTTTTCAGTTGTGATTTTAAGTGGGGCTCAGTCTTGGGACTTCTTTTCTCTGTCTATATCTATTTCCTAGACAAACTTATCAACTTCAAGATTTAAGTATTAGCCAATAGAAAATAATTGCCTATTTTCTGGAGACAATTTTTTCTCCAGTCCAAAGCTCTCGTTTGAAACACAGGCTCATAGATTGTCCTAAAATTTGCAATTGGCATCTCAAACTTAGCATGCTTAAAACTGAACTCAATTGCCCCTAAATAGTCATTCCATCATCTGGCCAAAAAATGTAGGAGCCATCTGTGCCCCCGTTTCTCACATCCCACATTCAATAGGTCTGTAAACATATCCAGAATCAAAAGACTTCTTGCCTCCTCCACAATATTGATCTTTTTTTAATATTTATTTTTATTTATTTAGCTGCATTGGGTCTTCATTGTGGCATGTGGAATCTTTAGTTGTGGCATGCAGACTTCTAGTTACGGCATGTGGGACCTAGTTTCCCGACCAGGTATCAAACCT
The DNA here is from genome assembly GCA_006410735.1 of Raphicerus campestris. Taxonomy (NCBI): domain Eukaryota; kingdom Metazoa; phylum Chordata; class Mammalia; order Artiodactyla; family Bovidae; genus Raphicerus; species Raphicerus campestris. The sequence goes on along the minus strand of SJYW01031533.1, from coordinate 108,671 downwards.
TGGCCCCCTGTGTTGGGAGTGCAGATTCTTAGCTGCTGAACCACCAGGCAAGTTCCTGCCACACTGATTTTGATCGAAGCTACCATCACCTTTCTTCTGGATTATTGCAATAGTTTCTAAATAGCATCCCTACAGCTGAATTTCAACAGATTAGCCAAAGTGATCCTATTACAAATTAGTGAGATCTTATCAGCCTTCTGCTAGAATCCCTGCACTGCTCCCTATTCCACTCTGAATGAAAGCTCCAGTCCCCATAGCATCCTCCAACATCCCACTACCCCCACACTTTCCTTGCCAACTTAGCCATATCTCTCACTTTCTTCCTGACTCCACTCTTCCCCAGGCTCTCGAGCCTTTCCTGGTGGCCTTTGCATTTGCAGCTCCTCTCTCTGGAACATTCTACCTTGACTCACATCAGGGCTCATAGGTCACCTTCTCACTATTCTACTTAAAATTGCAAACATTCTCACCACCACCTACCATCCTACACTTGCTTTTGCTCTTCTCTGCTTTGTTTTTCTCCATAATAATCCTTTGCATCCGAAAAGGTATTCAATACTTATGTTACTTAATTATTGCTTTCATTATCTTCCTCTACTAGAATTAAAAAAAAACCCAAGATGGTAAAAAGTTTTGTCTTTTTTTGTTCATTACTTTATTCCCAGCAATCATATCAGTGTTTGATACATAGTTAAATAAGTTAAATACTTATTAGTAAATATATGCATGGAATATTAGAACACAGAGACACACACATTTCAATAATTAATAATAATTCTTGGAGGAACAGTCTAATTTTATGTTAAAAAAGAAAATTGTTCACTAACGTTACCTAATCTGTGTAGCATTCCCATCTGAGAATAGATATGCCATTTAACAATGGGGAGGGTGAGGTGAAGTGGGAGATTAGGACTGACATATATACACTGTGTGTGCTTAGTCACTCAGTCGTGTCTGACTCTTTTCGACCCCATGGACTATAGCCCTCCAGGCTCCTCTGTCCATGGAATTCTCCCAGGTAAAAATATTAGATTGTGTTGCCATTGTCTTCTCCAGGGGATCTTCCCAACCCAGGGCTCAAACCCAGGACTCCTGCATTGCAAGTGGATTCTTTAAAGTCTGAGCTTCCAGGGAAGGCCCATATATACACTACCATGTGAAAAATAGATGGCTAGTGGGAACCTTGGAGAAGGAAATGGCAACCCACTCCAGTATTCTTGCCTGGAGAATCCCATGGACAGAGGAGCCTGGTGGTCTACAGTCCATGGGGTCGCAAAGAGTCGGACACGACTGAGTGACTTCACACACAGTGGGAACCTGCTGTATAGAGCAGGGAGCTCAGCTTAGTGCTCTGTGGTGGCCTAGACGTGTTGGATGGGGGGAAGGATATCCAAGAGGGAGGGGATATACGTATAGACATAGCTGATTCACTTCATCGTACAGCAGAAACTAATGCAGAATTTTATAAAGCAATTATACTCCAATACAACAACAAAAACACTGGCTTAGAGAGATGCTTCAGTTCCCCTTCACTGGTTTCAGTCAATGTCCTGGAACTTGCAGATACATAGAAAACAAGAACCATTGTAATATCCATCCAACCAAAACTTGATCCTCTACTGCTTTCTTTTGCAGAAAAACCTCTCAAAATTCTGTAGTTAAACTTCTTTACTCTGTGTGTGTGTTTGTGTGTGTGTATGCTCAGTCTCTCCGTCGTGTCCTACTCTGGAATTTCCCAGGCAAGAATACTGGAATGGATTACCATTTCCTCCTCCAGGAGATCTTCCTGAACCAGGGACGGAACCGCTTCTCTCTGTGGCTCCTGCATTAGCAGGTGGATTCTTCTACCACTAGTGTCACCTGGGAAGCCCCACATCAAATTCGTTAGCAGAATGTTTTCGCTGATGCTTCCCAAACTCTTTGTCTGCTAAAGGGCTGTAGTGTAGGAATTTTGAGTTGTCCAGAGAAAGCATTCCAGGTATTGAGATGGAAGAAGAGTTCTTCTAGATGCCTGTAATTTGGCCACACCTCTGTTTATATCATGTATTTTGAAAAGTTAAGAAATCTCAAGAGGTCCGCTGCTTCAGTCCAAACGAGTAAACTACATGTCCTAAGGTCCATGTGAGTTGGGGTAATTATTCCAAGTTTGGTGTCAAGTTTCTTAATCTCTCGAAGCCTCTGTTTGCTGATCTACAAAACTGAAATGGTAATACTATCTTAGTACCTGCCAGGATTAGAGATGGCTCTCTGTCTAGACTGAGCCTTTTTTACTTTATTTCTTTTAGTGCAGAGAGCAGGAAATTGTAAGACTCAAGACAGTCAAAGATAGTCAAGGAAGTTTTCTCTACCTTTATTTCCCATCTGAGAAAGTGCTATGGAAATTCACATTTTACCCTCCCTACTCTCATCTCTCTACGGAGGTTGGACTACTTTGCTGCCTGGCAGTCAATCCCAAGCCTCAGAAGTGGAACAGCTTATTTGATCAGAGAGAAGGACCCAGAGGAGTTTCTCTGTAACCCCCATACAATTTTGACCCTATCTGGTAACTGCTTCAAAGGCAGAGGGTGTTCTGGCCCTTTAATAGGTCCCCTAAAGGAGATGGTGGCCCTATGCAGGCAGCCAGTCATCTCTCTCCCATCATTTATTTATTTTTTGGTGTTCTGTTATTTAACAGAGATGGGGAAATCAAACTAGTATGCTTTTAAACAGAGTTTTTCCCAGGAAATTTGCAAAGACTGCATTTTTTTTAACTACATATGGTTCTATCTTCTGGGAAAAGACACACAGATCTTTATAAGAAAAGCAACAATTGCCACAGCCTATTAACTCTGCATTTCAGAAAAAAAGAAAAGAAAAGAAAAGGAAATGACATGGTGAGCACATGTGGTAAGGGTGGAGGCAAGGAGGTGCTTAAAGTTCCTGAAGAGGTTTTAACCACAGGAGCTAAGTAATAATCATATTTCACAGGAGTTCTCTAAGGTTTGAGTGAAATCAAAATATGAATTCATAACCGAGTACCTAAGAACTTTGTGCTTAGTGGATGCTAGTTCCCTCTGCCCCTTCTTCTTACCTTCACATCAGAATGATGTCTAGTGAAGTTGAATACTTCACCAGCTCCATAACACCTCTCACTGTCCCTAAAAAATGGGGAAAAACATGATGATGCTCTTTATTTAAAAAGCAAGCAAGAGCGGGGTGAGGCAAAGGCTGTGGAGAAGGATTTTTTCTCTGTGAACTGTTTTCAATATATGCACATGATGCCATAAGGACAAGTTAGAGAAATAGCTGGTGAAAATAGGGCTATTAAGACATTTTTGTTACTATAGAAATGATTATTCTTTATTGATATAGGAGCAATGAAATGAATTGTGATACATCTCTTCCCTAGAATACCAAGAATGAGATAGAGCTCGATGTTGAAATGTAATCCTATTTCACATATATATGTATGACATATTTGATACATATGATACATATATGTGTATGATACATATATGTGTGATATACTTATGCAGTTATACATCCGTGTGTGTTATACATATGTGGTTACACTTCTGTGTATGTATAATATACACATTATATGTATGCATATGTCCTTGTGGGATGAGTGTGTTTATCTGCAAGGCCATAATTCAAGCAGTTAAATATAAAATTTTTGATGGAAGGAGAAAAGGGGACATTCACTTATATGTGCATGTGGCAGAAATATTTAACTCTCATCAGTTTTCACTGGCTATCCATAGGCTTCTCCAATTTTCCATTTTCCCATGCAAGTAGGTAGAATTGTGTGACTGGTTTCTGCCCAAGAAATGTGAGCAAAAGTGACATACGTCACTTTCTGTCTGGGATGCATAAGTTGTGAGACCTCCAGGCAATTTCCTTATCACAACATGGAAGCAGCCTGGATCACTGAGTTCCCATGGAGGACAGTTTCCTCGGTGCTTAACTTGAATTGATGAAGATGTAGTATGAGTGTGTGAATGTGTGTGTTGGGGGAAGAGGCTTATTATGGAAAGCCACTGAGATTTAGGAGTTAATTAATGTAATATATTATCTGTTGGACATAAAGAATTTCCCCCACCCTTCCAAACTCAGTAGGTAGAAGCAACAAACATTTATAATCTCACTGGTCAGGAACTCAGGAGTAGATCCCATTGAAGATCACTATGAGACTGCAATTAAGGTGTTGGCCAAGGATGTAAACATCTCAAGGCTCTGCCGGGGCAGGACAGTCTTCTTTCTAGCTCACTCGTGTGACCGTTGGCTAGTCCTAGCTCCTTGTGGCAGTTGGCCAAAGACATTAATGGCCTCTCTAGAGGGTTGCTTAAAGCTAGGCAACTTGCTTAAAGAGAGTGAGATATAAGAGAAAGAGAAATTCCAAGATAATATAATTTAATATTATAATATCAGCAATAGTCTTTTTATAACCTAATCCCTTAAGTTATAAATGCCCTATTCTGTTTGTTTGAAGTGAGTCACTAAATCCATTCCAGATTCAGGGAGATAAGAATTTCAAGACTGAGGTACCAGGAAGTGGCTCACTGGGGCCATCTCAGAGGCTGATGACCACACACAGCATTGCCCAGTCTGCCCCGAACAATACAATATTCTCTTCCACTTGCATGCCATTTTTAAGCATGAGTTACCTTCATACTGAGTTACCTTCATAAAGCCTTCCCTGGTGGTTCAGACAGTAAAGAACCTACCTGCAATGAGGGAGACCCAGCCTTGATCCCCGGGGTGGGAAGAGCCCCTGGAGAACGGAATGGCTACCCACTTCAGTATTCTTGCCTGGAGAATTTCGTGGACAGAGAAGCCTGGTGGGCTACAGTCCATGCGGTCACCAAGGGTCAGACAAACTGAACGACTAACACTTTCACTTTTTCACTTGACCTCTATAATACATCAACAAAAATCAAACATTAAAACCTTCTTCTATACCATGTTTTAAAAGAAAAAAAAAAGCTACCCAGCTAGAATCTCAGTGAAAGTGAAAGTGAAGTCGCTCAGGCATGTCCGACTCTTTGTGATCCCATGGACTGTACCCCACCAGGCTCCTCCCTCGTGGGATTCTCCAGGCAAGAGTACTGAAGTGGGTTGCCATTTCCTTCTCCAGGGGATCTTCCTGACCCAGGGATCAAACCTGGGTCTCCCTCATTCCAGGTAGATGCTTTAACCTCTGAGCTTCAAAGTACCTCATTATCCTCCCGTTCTTAAACTCACATCTTGGAAATGACTCATTTTATCTCTGATTCATTTGCACTTTTGTCACACTCAAAAATATCTCCTTTGCTATAATCTAAACTATTGGGAGGTCCGTTGACCATTCTCTCCAGGAAAAAAAGAAAAAATTCCTCTAAGTTAATTGTATAGAGACAGACACGAATGAGTAACTAAGCAGAGCAAGACACAGCACAGTAGCCACTGAAGTGAAAATATGAAGAGAACCAGACAGTAATTCCTTTCTAAAGTCAGGTTCCCAAAGCTTACACCAAGCCTTGGAGATGCTACCTGTCAGTAATTAGCTTCACTTCTGCTCAGGGCTGCTACAGACACCTGTATAGACACCTGACTGTATAGACACCTGACTGTTTATCCTCATCTGTACCATAGCTCTTCAAAATGCTAAGATAATAGAAAACTGGGAGATTAAGCTAGACTAGGACCTGTCAGCTCACCAAGCCAGTAGGATTTGTGTCCATCTTACAGGATTATCACTCATCTCAGGTCACTGTCTTGATGAAACAGGAAAGGAAGAAAGTGAGTATAATTATATACTGAATGCCTTTACATAAAAGGTAAGGATAAAAACTTCAAGAATTTTCCTCTATATTTGGAAAGAGAAGACTTAAAATAGGTCCAGAGACATCTTTAGTGAGAGAAAATTCAGAGGTAGAAATAAGCTGATATAGGAGACAGGATCCAGGAAGCAGGACATAAAATCAAACAGAATAGGGGATATTGGGGAGATAAGATTGACCTTGATGGTTAGTAGATTTCAACTTTCTAAACAATAGTCATCAAATTCCATCCGTGCCATTTTGAGAGTGGACTCACTTTGACCGTGGTACTCTTTTTAAGAGCTGGGTAAGATTCAAGTGAATCTAACAGCATGGTAAAGTTGGCAAGTGAGGATAAATCATTTTTTAATAGTTGCAGTTTGTAAAATAATGGTTCCTGTGGGAAGAGAGTGAGGAGTTTTTACCACAGCTGGGTAGTCCCTATAATTTCCTCAATTTTCCTCTAAAATCCCACATCAGCAATGTGATTGTCTGCCTCACTGTCTCCCCTCCACCCCAGATGGAAGGGTTTAGAACACTGAAGAGAATAATAATGTGACATTCAATAAAGTGTTCTCAGCAGAGCCCTGGGTCAGGCTGAGGAGTAGGACAGAATCCAGAGGGGATGAAAATAAAGCGCCACTTCTGGGCGCAGTTCTGGGTTTCCAGAGGCCAGAGTTACTCAGCAGAGGCCTCCCCTTCCAGGAGCCAGGAGAGGGCAGATGTCACCCTTCATCAAGAGGGACTTGATATCATTCTTCTTTCAGAGCACCTTCCCTCATGTTGAGTTTACTTACTGGCCTTCACTCAGGTTTCATTTGAAAGAGATTGGAAGTTAAAAACAATAATTTAAAAAAAGAAAATGAAAAAAATTTTAAGAGAAATTGTCTAGTGGAATATCCATCAAAGACAGACAGAGGAAACGGGGGAAAAATATCAAAACGAGAAACAAGATCATATTCTAACAATAGTTTAGGAACCTTCCAGGAGACATAAAAGCTGTCCTGCTGGGCTCTCTGTATTTGCCTTGTCTCCCTCAGCTCTTCTAGCCTCGGAGTCTATGGATGGATAAAGATTTTCCTGATTGTATCAGGATTAAATGAAACTGCATGTGACAGATAATCCACTAACAGTGGTCTGAACAGCATAGAAATATGAAGGCTCCACAACATCATTAGGGACCCATATGTTTTCTAGCCACGACCCCACCATCCCCAGGGTCTGGCCTGCATCCTCACTCCCCACAAAAGTAACTAGAGTTCGAGACCAAATATGGTTTTCCAGAGAGCAAATTAGACAAAGGAAAAGAGGACAGCTCTTTCGGGGTGTTTCCAGGGCCACCTGTGTGTGTCAGGCAGCTGCTCCAGGTGGCACTGTGTTGCGTTCCTCTCATGCCTGGCCATGTGACCTAGGTTTGGGCAGCAGGGTGACTCTGCTTCGGACAGCAGACCTCACCAGGCTTGGCACCAGACTGTAGTTTGGACATCAGTCTATGATGGACATGAATCTGAGTGAACTGCGGGAGTTGGTGATGGACAGGGAGGCCTGGCGTGCTGCAATTCATTGGGTCGCAAAGAGTCAGACACGACTGAGCGACTGAACTGAACTGAACTATGTTTTATATGTTCATTCTGTGGCCCAGGGTTGACAGAGTCAGCAACATGAAACATGAAACATGTTTTTCCCGTGGTGGAGGTCAAATGCTCCCAGAAGGTCAGGTAGAAACATACAGTGCCTCCTAGAGTCTCAGCTTTGAACTGGCACAAAGTCATTCCTATCCATATATCATTGGCAAAAGCAAGTCCCAAGGCCAAGTTCAAAATCAACCGGATGGGAAAGTATTCTCTTCCCGTGAAAGCTGAGGGAGAGGAGTAAATATTTTCTGAATACTAACATAATATATTACACTACCTGTGCCAGGGGTCCCCAAGACCACTCACTGATTTGGCGATTCACTAGGACTTACAGGTCATTATACTAGGTTACAGTTTATTATGGTGAAAAGATACAAAGCAAATTCAACAAGGGGTGAAATCCAGAGGACCCTGATGCTCACTTCCCAGAGTATCTCCCAGAGGAGTCCCCCAGCACTCACAATTCATCCACACAAAGTGATGTCGGTCAGGGAAGCTTGACTGAGTTGATAAGTCCAGCATCAGTCACGTAGGTATATGGTGCCTGTGGGATTAACTGCAGACACTGAAGTCCCAGACTCCAAGAATGAAATGGTTTGCACAAAATATCTAGATGAGCTGGTACAGTGTGATTGAAAGCCCAGAGCATGCAAAGCAATCTTATCAGTCAGAACATTTCAAGAGCTCAATTCCCAGGAAGCAGCCAAGGGCCAGGCATGGAGCAGACACTTCTTGGGCATGTGCAAGGTTTGAGCAACTGGGCCCTGTTCAGTGAACACTTCCCTGCACACCATCTCATAAAGCTTCCTCTGGGAAAAACCAAAACGTAACCACATTGGCCACACTTAGTGCAGGGGCATCTGGGAAGAGTCATTTTTACTTCAGCAGAAGACACACCAAGATAAGAAACAGGACTGTTACTCTCAAAAAATTGGGAAAAGATTTTAAGGTGCCACATCGACCACTTGATGTTAGATGGGAAAGTGAAAGCAGAAGACGAGAGTTAGGGAAATACCACTGCTTAACCAATGACAGGGCTTCGCTTGTGATTCAGCTGGTAAAGAATCTGCCTGCAATGTGGGAGACCTGGGTTCGATCCCTAGGTTGGGAAGATCCCCTGGAGAAGGGAAAGGTTACCCACTGCAGTATTATGGCCCGGAGAATTCCACGGACTATATTGTCCATGGAATCGCCAAGAGTCAGTAATGACTGAGCGACTTTCACTTTCACTTTGACCAATGACAATAATAGCAATACTATATTTTACCTCAACCAAGACGCCATTAATTATAAGACATATCATGATTTTAATACTGCTAAGAAAAAGGGGAAATGCAGCCAATTAAATAAGGATATAATGCTTTCACTTGACATATTTATCAAAAGATATGAAACCCATAAACAAAGCTCAGTGAATTTTCATAATGTGAACACATCCAAGTAAACAATACTCTAATAGCTAGGACATTGCCCTGAAAGACCCTTATGCCTGTTCTCAGTGACTACCTCCCTCCAAAGGTAACAATTATCCTAGTTTTTAACAACACTGATAATTTTTAGCTAATTTTGAATTTTATATACATGAAAATGTACATTATGTGCTCTTCTGAGTCTGAGTTTGTTCTGTATTATGTTAATGACATTCACTCATATTGTTATATATAGTCATACCATAGTTACTATCATTGCTGTATAGTATTCTATGCATGAATATACCATATTATATTATTGGTTGTAGTATTAATGAATATTTGGGTTACTTACGATTTGAGTATGCTACAAATAATGCTACTATAAACATTCCTATGTTTTTATTTGGTGGAAATTTAGATGCATTTATTTCAAGTTCATGACCAGAAGAAGAATCACAGGGGCAGAGCAGATACGTAGAGCATGCTAAGTTGCTTCAGTCACATCCGATTCTTTGTGACCCTGTGAACTGTAGCCGGCCTGACTCCTCTGTCCATGGGATTCTCCCTGGCAAGAATACTGGAGTGGGTTGCCAATTCCTCTTCCAGAGGACCTTCCCAAGCCAAGGACTGAACCCATGTCTCCTGCATCTCCTGCACTGCAGTTGGTCTCTTTTATCCCTGAGCCACCAGGGAAGCCCCCCACCACACCTCCATGACCAATGTGCGCTTTCGATGCATTCAGAGCCTTTTTGAAAGACCATCACTTTCCCATTGTTCTGCAATGTCACCTTGTCATAATTATCATTTAGAATTTGTTTTATGATTAGAAAGCACTTATGGAATTATTGTAATAAAACTTTTTCCACATCATTGTTTTGCATTTAATAGATGCAAAAGGAAAACAAAGCAAAATTAATTAAATATTCCTGAAACTTTCATTCCTTCAAAGTCTGACTCTTTAACCTTTCAACTCAGCCACTGATGACTGTTTTTCCACAAAATGGGGTCCTCTGTGCCACCAAGAATGCTGGCAATGCAGCAGAAGAATGCTCCATTGTTGTTCCAGGATTTTCTTTATGCTTTTATTTCAATGTGCAAAAGATGACATTAAACAACATAAGCCAAAGCCACAGTGATTTTGAGATATGTCCGGATTTCAGAATTGTTCAAATATGAAAATATGGATGGCTTAAAATCAGAGAAATATAGTTTTTGTCTTGGATCAGGCTACTAAAAGCCTGAAACAGATATTTTAGTTTATGAATTATGAAGGAGTGTTTTGTAGGGAGAAAAAAAGAAATGCCCCATAAGAAATGGAAAGAAGGAGGAGGAGAATGGCAGAATGGGAAAGTGGAGGAGCTAGGCAAGAATGTGATCTCCAGAGACATTTAGCTTTTGCTGGCTCCCTGCTGGGGAATGAAAGAGGGCAAGGTGGGTGGGGTGGTCTGTATCCTTTTGTAACCCATGTCAATCAATCATTGCCTGCCAGCATCACTGAGCAGGGTGAGTTGCAGTCTCCCCATAGAGTTTCCTCCCTCTTGATAAGAGCAAGTCCTTAAAGATTAATTATGATCTTTCAATATCAACAGCTCAATGTAGCCATAATACTTTAAATTAGTTTACCACTTCAGTTCAGTTCAGTTCAGTTCAGTCGCTCAGTCGTGTCCAACTATTTGCAACCCCATGAATCTCAGCACGCCAGGCCTCCCTGTCCATCACCAACTCCTGGAGTTTATTCAGACTCACGTCCATCAAGTCAGTGATGCCATCCAGCCATCTCATCCTCAGTCATCCCCTTCTCCTCCTGCCCCCAGTCCCTCCCAGCATCAGAGTCTTTTCCAATGAGTCAACTCTTCACATGAGGAGGCCAAAGTACTGGAGTTTCTGCTTTAGCATCATTCCTTCCAAAGAAAACCCAGGGCTGATCTCCTTCTGAATGGACTGGTCAGATCTCCTTGCAGTCCAAGGGACTCTCAAGAGTCTTCTCCAACACCACAGTTCAAAAGCATCAATTCTTTGGTGCTCAGCCTTCTTCACAGCCCAACTCTCACATCCATACATGACTACTGGAAAAACCATAGCCTTGACTAGACGCACCTTTGTTGGCAAACTAATGTCTCTGCATTTCAATATGCTATCTAGATTGATAACTCTCCTTCCAAGGAGTAAACATCTTTTAATTTCATGGCTGCAGTCACCATCTGCAGTGATTTGGGAGCCCCCCAAAAATAAAGTCTGACACTGTTTCCACTGTTTCCCCATCTATTTCCCATGAAGTGATGGGACTGGATGCCATGATCTTTGTTTTCTGAATGTTGAGCTTTAAGCCAACTTTTTCACTCTCTTCTTTCTTTTGACAAATAGGAAATAAGTTTGGAGAGGCCAGGGGTGATGATGCTTACAGTAAAATGTACATGGTAAAGTGCCAGGGTCACATAACTATTCAATGACCAAGTTGAACACAGGCAGTCTGATTCCAGGGCTCTTGTTCTTAATTTCTGTAAGTGTGCTACACTGTTAGCTCAGCTGGTAAAGACTACACCTGCAATGCAGGAGACCCCAGTTCAATTTCTGGGTTGGGAAGATCTCCTGGAGAAAGGTTAAGCTACTCATGCCAATATTCTTGGGTTTCCCTGGTGGCTCAGTTGTTAAAGAATCCACCTGCAATGTGGGACACCTTGGTTCAATCCCTGGGTTGGGAAGATCCCCTGGAGGAGGGCATGGAAATCCACTCCAATATTCCTGCCTGGAGATCCCCAAAGACAGAAGAGCCTTGTGGGCTGCAGTCCATGGGGTTGCAAAGAGTCAGACAAGAGTGAGTGAGCAACTGAGCAGAGCATAGGACGTCTAAGTAAATTCAGATAGGTAGGTAATCGAGTACATGATGGAAAGGAGAAGCCCCTTGGGAACTGAACATGGGCCCAATAAGCAAGACAGAAAGATTATATTTGATTTTATAATGCTGATTATTTTTCCAAAGTCACAATTTTGTTTTGTTCTCATTCCTGGTTTCTTTAGATTTCTAGACAGATTCTCATCTCATCGTTGGTGCCAAAGGAGGTTAATAAAAAGCAATTAACACTTCACCATGTACCTTTATTTGTAAGCATTTATCATCGCCTTGGATTTACCCTCCTGGACACTTAGGAGTTACCCTCCGATGTTTTCCATGTGGAAGGAACCGCTAAGTCGCTTCAGTCATGTCCAACTCTGTGCAACCCCATAGATGTCAGTCCACCAGGCTCCCCTGTCCCTGGGATTCTCCAGGCAAGAACGCTGGAGTGGGTTGCCATTTCCTTCTCCAATGCATGAAAGTGAAAAGTGAAAGTGAAGTCGTTCAGTCGTGTTCAACCCTTAGGGACCCCACGGACTGCAGCCCACCAGGCTTCTCCATCCATGGGATTTTCCAGGCAAGAATACTGGAGTGGGGTGCCATCACCTTCTCCGAACAGTTAAGGCTTTATTTGGGGATCATGGAAGATCTTTGCAACTCACATAGCTGATTTTCTTATTGTGGCAATGATTACTTTGGTTCTTTGTAATTTTGGTTTTCATGAATTCCCTTTGACATTCAAAACCATTTTCTTCCTACATTTCTCCAGCAGCTTTAAATAGCACTTCATAGGCACAGACAGCAGAAAGCTGAGACTCACCTTTGTGTCTATTTGATTGACTTGCCCTCAAAAGAAGCACAAAAGTTGGGTCTTTGCAAAACTGTTTTAGACTCATATTAAAATATTCATCTTATTTTTTGGCCCCAATCATTGCTGATTAATGTTTCTTATTTTCCATCCCTCCCCACCCTCCATAACCTCATCTCAAAAAAGAAATCGGCATTTTAAAGTGACAAGCCTCGTATAAACCAAATCAACATATAAATCTGTAGCCTAAAATACAAACCAGAGACCAAGGAGACTTGTATTTGAATCCCCAGATCATTTCTGGGGTACCCCCAGGCTTCTCCTACAATTAGCAATGCTAGCTCAAGATTATCAAAGCTATTCGGGGATTATACTAAATCCCAAAGTAACTCTTCTGGTTACACTTGGTAAAGATCCAGGCCCTCATAACTAACTTCATCCTTCATAACTGAACCAAGAGATAAACAATCTAAAGCCCACAATGGTTCCTTAATAGCACATATCAGAGGGGGAAAAATGGTGCTAAATGTTGGCAAGAATGAACACTGGCAGTTAGTGAGGGGCAGAGTTTTATAAAAGTCAAGACACTGTGAGGACAAAACTGATCTTCATCTTGAAAATTCTGTTTAGGCTTCCCTGATAGCTCAGCTGGTTCGATCCCTGGGGTTGGGAAGATCCCCTGAAGAAGGGAACAGCTACCCACTCCAGTATTCTGGCCTGGAGAATTCCATGGACTGTATAGTCCATGGGGTCACAAAGAGTCGGACAGGACTGAGCAACTTTCACTTTCATCTAGAGAAATGTAACAACTCACATCGGTGGTTCAGTGCCTGCTGTTCAGTGTCTTTCACCATCCTTAGAAAGAGTCAGGGCTGGGGCAAAAGAGATTGCTGCTCTGCTGGACAGTTCAAGGTAATAATCAAAGGGGATAAAGTTGACCTCCAGCATCTTCTCACTTCTTCTTTTAAGTAATTCTTTTCTTTATGCAGCCAGTGCCTCTACCTCTCCAGGGTCACCTGGTACTCCTGACCTCATTTTCCCTTCTTTGTGTGACAATTCAAAGAGATTTGAGCAGAAATTAATGTCAGAACCTTTGGAAAGCAGAGGGGCCTTCGGGGTTCATGTTGATGTTACTGCATGTGCAGCACCAATCACAAGAAAAACTCTGCTGATCTAACAAGTAATGGAGATGAAGATATTTAAGCAGTCTGAAATCCTCTCTTATTCATAGTTCTGTGTTTTTCCGGTTGCCACTGCTGTGTTTTTTAATCTCGGTGGGAAGGAAGATAGTTGAGGGTTGGATTCCCTAGCTGATAAATGTAGACACAGAAGAGTAAAAGGATTTGTTTCCTGGTGTGAGGAAATGGAACGGTGTTGAATTTTTTTCATGGAGATTCGAATGAATCTGAGTGCCTGTGTTTTGTAAGCTAATAGACAAATCCCCTTAATCCTGGAATAAATGATTCCAATATTTATAGAACACTTAGCAAAGTGCCTTCTCAAATATTTTCCGATTTATCTTTCTATTATTCTGGAAACAGAATGACCTGTTTATCATTATCCCCACTTGGTGATTAATTGTCAGGCCAACACTTACATAAGAGTTAGTGGATAAGTCAGATTGTAGCCCAGTCCTCTGGCTACTAGTTTATGGCCCTGCCAAATCTCTCTGATCGGTAGGGTAACACAAGGACTTGTTGCTTGTGCTACTAGCTGCAATTCTGAAATTTGAGCGCACCCTGAAATCTGTGACAACATTCACCTCATCTTGTGTTTTTATGAACCTGGTATTAGAGGCTGGTCTGTCGACAAGTCTATTCAACTAATTTCAAGACACATGAATTTCTCTTTCCTAGAGCCATTGGTTTTGCCTCAATTGGCTCCCTTGATTCACCGTTTCTTCTGTTAAGATAAAACTCACAGATGAATTATCTCCTCCACCTGGGAAAGCAGTAATATGAGACAGTGAAATGACAAGACAGAGCAAGAGGAAGACAAGACAGAAAATCTTTTTTTACTACCTACAACTCAAAGGAGACTGCTTTATGATAAAGTTACTCTGAATATCTTCTTTAAAGTCCTAGTAAATAACAGTGAGTAATTATTTTAGTGAAAGAGGGCCATTTTGACTAATTCAAGAGTGGACATGCAAGAAGGAGCCGAATCTAAGGAAAAATAAGGTTGTTACGGGAAGTATGTTGAATGAACTATCCTTTCTTTCCTGGAAATCCTGACTTAGCTAATGGCTAGTAGAAAGGGTGCTTCGTGAACAGAAAAGATGAACATCCCCACCCTCAGAGACAGACAATGAACCATAAAGTAATGAATAATTTAATTTTATAGTGTTTTACTCCTGTGGAAAATAAAAGATAGAGCATGATATAAGGAATCAGGAGTGCTTGTATTTATAAGGTGATAGGGTAGGTCTCAGTGAGGGAGTGATACTTAATGCAAAGACTTGATGGTGTGAAGATTAGCCAAGAGAAGCCAGTGCAAAGGTTCTGAGGCAGGAATATGCCTGCAGGTTTGAAGAAGAGCAAGGAGGCCAGTGTAGGGCTTCTCTGTGGCTGAGACAGTAAAGAATCTGTCTGCAATGCTGGAGACCCAGGTTCGATCCCTGGATTAGGAAGAACCCCTGCAGAAGGAAATGGCAACCTATTCCAGTATTCTTGCCTGGGAGAATTCCATGGACAGAGGGGCCTAATGGGCCATTGTCCATGGGGTCTCAAAAGAGTCGGATATGATTGAGCTACCAACACTTTCACTTTCAAGGAGGCCAGTGTGGCTGAAGCAGAGAGAGCAAGGAGAGGCAGAGCAGGAGATGAGATTCAAGAGGAAATAAAGCATGCCTTGCCGGCCTCAGAAGCCACTGCAGAGATGGGCCGTCACTCAGCCAGAGCCGGTCCTCCATGTTTCGGAGGAGACGAGAGGCCCGATTGCCCTGGATCATGCTGGCAGCTGTGCTGAGACCACCAGCGAGAAAGAGGAGACAAGATGAAATCAGGGAGACTGGTTTGGAGACCACGTCAGTTAGTAAATTCTTCATCTTTTCTTCTGTAGTCTTGATATAGCTAATAGAACAAGTTTTTATTACTCTCTTTCAATATATTCTTTAAAAATGGTCTAACATCTGCCTCAGAAAGTGGAGATACTTGGATCTATTGTTCTCAGCTTTAAGACTTCAGATACATTTGAGTCAGTTCTAATGAGGTGGATGAAACTGGAGCCTATTATACAGAGTGAAGTAAATCAGAAAGAAAAAACACCAATACCTTATATTAATGCATATATATGGAATTTAGAAAGATGGTAATGATGACCTTATATGCAAGACAGCAAAAGAGACACAGATGTAAAGAACAGACTTTTGGACTCTGTGGGAGAAGGCGAGGTGGGATGATTTGAAAGAATAGCATTGAAACACATATATTACCATATGTGAAACAGATCACCAGTCCAAGTTCAATGTATGAAACAGGGCACTCAAACCTGGTGCACTGGGACGACCCAGAGGGATGGGATGGGGAGGGAGGTGGGAGGAGGGTTTGGGATGGGGGACACATGTACACCCATGGCTGATTCATGTCAGTGTATGGCAAAAACCACCACAATATTGTAAAGTAATTAGCCTCAAATTAAAATTAATTAATTAATTGAACAACAAAAAAAAGACTTCAGACGAAACCCCAAGACAGGAAGAGTCCAGTTTTAACACTGTGGGCCACTCACCATATGATACTGGAAAGAGGTTCTCCTCCAGCCTGGCTCTCCCAAGGAGCATTGCCCCTTATGTGTGCTGGCTGCAGGAACAACCTGGGGATTTCAGGATCAGCAAATACCGTTGGACACAGGTCCTAACTGCATCTCACTTATTGCCGCTGGGATCCAGGCCCTCTGCTAGGGATATTTAAACACATCTCCCACCAGGAGCTTAGTGATAAAGAATCGCCTGCAATGCAAGAGACACAGGCAACTAGGGTCTGTGTCTTGATTCTGGGTCGGAAAGATCCCCTGGAGGAGGAAGTGGCAACCCACTCCAGTATTTCTTGCCAGGAAAACCCCATGGACAGAGGAACCCGGCAGGCTACAGTCTATAGGGTCGCAGAGTTGGACATGGCTGAGTGACTGAACACACATACGCTCGAAATAAAAGAAAACAGACTCTAATCTTTAGGACACCAGAGTTTAGTAGGAAAAAAAAAATCCTTAAATAATAACAATAGCAGGGAAAATGATGGCTTTGTCAAGAGATGGATGAATCAAGTGCTATGGGAACAGAAGTGGGGGCCGGTGCCTCATTCCACCTGGGTGATAGAGGGGGATTCTTTTGAGGAGGCAGCTTTTGAGCTTTGTCTTGAACATTCCACTGGGTTTAGACAAGTGGAGGCAGGAAAACATATTTCAAGAAAAGTAAATAGTTTGACCTGAAGTGTGAAGGCTGTCCATTATACAGCATGCTCAAGGAGAGGGGGCTCCTGGGGCTGCCTGGTGATCAAAACAAGGGTTAGGATGTAAGATGGGTGAGGGGCTCAAGATAGGGGTAGGGTCAGGAAGTGTGCTGGGTGAAGGGCACCCAGGGCACCCACGTGATGCCAGCAGTGCACAGCCAGCAGTACTATTAGGCAGGGGTGGGGTGGGAGGATGGGAGGCGGGTGATAGGATAATATTTCAGATTTTAGGAAACAATCTGGAAGATAATTAAGAAAGGGGAAAGAATTCTAAACGGCATCTTTTAAGATAAGAGGTAACAGGAGCCCGTGCTGAGGCAGTGACCCAAGACACGGAAAGGAGGGAACAGAGTCAAGGGACATTTTGCAGGGACAATAGAAAGAAGCTGAAGTAAAATTATCATGTAAATGGCAGAGAAAAGAAGAGATAAAAATATGCAACAACACTGCCGAACAGTGATATTGCTAACAAGGTAACAAACACTAGAGAGGGAGGTCAAGGTTGATGATCATGGCTTTCTGCATATTAACACTATTTTCTTCTCTTGACAAATGCTTATTACCGTGCAATGCTTCTGTACTGCAAACATATCTTGCTACCAGACCTTGAATGCAAGAAACCAGATGAATAGGTAAGCAGAAAGAAAAGGCAAAACTGGGAAGGTGTAGGTGGGTCAGAGGCCACAGCCCCAGAAATTGGTTATGATCTCAAGTGCCTCTAGAAATGTCCCAGGCAAAGTATAGCAGGAATCCAGAGCCTGTAAGACCCAGCTGAGCAGGTGGAATCATTGCTTCTGAATCTCAAGACAAGGGTGTCCCCTGTTGTGTTCCATGCCGCTCACGGAAGATGGACGACCCTGGCCAGTGGGTGTCTCCGGTGGCAGAAAGTGGGTCGGAGCCTGGGATGGAGCCTGCCTTTGCTCCCAAGAAACGTGCTTTCTACAAGACTTGCTCTTCCACATAGATCATATTTTGTCATGCAGTGAAACCAGTATTTTCCTTTTTGAATATTTTAAAACATATCAGCACACACGAAAAATACAATAAGTAAGTGTTAGTCGCTTAGTCGTGTCTGACTCTTTGTGATCCCGTGGATTGTAGCCCGCCAGTCTCCTCTATCCATAAAATTCTCCAGGCAAGAATACTGGAGTGGGTTGCCATTTCCTTCCCAGGGCTCTTGTAGGGGGGAAAATACAGCACTGAGTGTTAATACAGAGCAGCAACTTCCCCTGAGAGTGGGTTCTGGAGAGCACAGGGAGCAAGGTTTTCAGGCTGTGGGATTCCCTTACGGACTTTCTTGGTTCTTTCTCATCTTAGGGAAGAGAGATGGAGACAAAGAGAGGAAGAAGCACTCCAGGGAGAGAAAGATGCAGGTGGACTAAAGGGAAGGCAAATCGGAAGAGAGAGTGGCGGGGGGCAGAGAGAGGCAGCGCCAAGGCCAAAAACCTCAGAGAAAATTTTGCATGAAAATGAGGACGGGAGGGAGGAAGGAAGAACAACAGAACAAAACTGAGCATAGCATAGCAGGACACAGCAGAACAGGACACAGCATGAGACAGAAGCCGCGGGAGTGG
>SJYW01031533.1:46511-63450 GCA_006410735.1 Raphicerus campestris | reverse complement strand
TGCCCTCCTCCAGGGGATCTTCCTGATCCATGGATCAAACCTGCATCTCCTATGTCTCCTGCATTGGCAGGAAGGTTCTTTTCCACTTTGCATCACCTGGGAAGACCTTGTATATACTATATAGATACAAAAAATTTGTACAAATACATACATACATATATATATATATATATATATATATATATATATATATATACAGATACACAAACATTTATAATAAAGGAAATATCACAGATGAATAGAGAAGGCAAATATATATGTTTAAATATGGTATGTTTATATATAATATGCTTATACATACACACGCACATATAATAAGGTGACTTCATATAAGTCAGAAGTACTTTTTCTGTAAATCATCTCTTTTTGCCATATGTTTATTAGTGCTGACAATAGCTATTATTGTTATTGTCAAGAACCATGCAAGGTCCGAGATTCTACACTAATTACAAGCCAATATGCCAATCTGTCACAGTTTCATGAATGCTGGTAGAAGACACGAGAATCCTGGGTCAGAAAAAGAACTTTGCTCCTCGTGATAGAAGCAGTAGCCAGTATGTCACCACCCTGCTTGTGTGACTTCTCCATCTTCCTAAAGGATGGAGGGAAGGACTCAGCCTGGATGACTGCACACACAGTGGGCAGAATTTACAGAAGAACTCTGAGATTGGGATACTCTTCACTTGAATAGTAAGCAGAAGGAAGCCTGCTCTTTCTGTGGGTGGACATGTTACCTCTTCCCTCAAAGTAGCTTGCTGCAAACCCACATCTGAGAGCTGGGCAGAATAAAGCATGGCCAGGCCGGGACATTGAGTTCTTGGCACATCCAGCAAGAATATGCATGGACGCTTAGTAGGGCTGTGCCGGATCTTCTCTCACAAAAGTTGTACATGAGTGCTCTTGGGCTTTCAGGACTTGTATTATATGCAGCAAATTTGTTGAACTCTTATTTTGAATGGTTTTCAGTTGATTCTTTCAGATAAGGTACAATCAATATTTCTTTTGTACATATTTTTTAATGGTATATATCAGTGTGGTCAAATAATTGTCTATTTTATTTGAAAACATATTTTTATAGTAGTATTTACATTACCATATAATGTTGTCATCATCTGTTTTACATATGATCTTTGAACTTGGATTCTTAGCTCTGAACAGAGGCTGAGTTTGTGTCTCTTTGCAGCCCTGGTATCTTGTAGGGTGCCTGGAGTGGGCCAGGATAGATATGGATTGAATGGATGGATAGGTGGATAGATGGATAAATGGACTGATGTATGGAGTGATGCACATATGACTGCATCTTTGATCTACATCCTCAGTATATTTAAGAATACTTCTTTCTTTGTCAAACTTGTTCTAAACAAATTCTCTAAATTTTAGATTGTTTCTAGATAAATGAAAGCAACAGCATGAGTTTCTGAAGTGTCCTGACAAAGATGAATTGATTTGTTTGAATTTAACGAAGACTATGGAGAAGGCACTAGCAATCCACTCCAGTACTCTTGCCTGGAAACTTCCATGGACGGAGGAGCCTGGTGGGCTGCAGTCTGTGGGGTCGCTAAGAGTAGGACACGGCTGAGCGACTTCACTTTCACTTTTCACTTTCATGCATTGGACAAGGAAATGGCAACCCACTCCAGTGTTCTTGCCTGGAGAATCCCAGGGACGGGGGAGCCTGGTGGGCTGCGGTCTATGGGGTCACACAGAGTCGGACACGACTGAATTGACTTAGCAGCAGCAGCAGCAATGAAAACTATAATGTTGGATGGGGCCAATAAATATGAGTCCTCACATTTGCTTTTATTTAATAAAAATATGAAACAAAGTTAACAATTTTAACACCACATTCTTTTTTTAAATTTATTTATTTTAGTTGGAGACTAATTACAATATTGTGTTGGTTTTTGCTAAATATCAACATGGATTAGCCACGGGTACACATGTGTTCCCCCATCCTGAACCCCCTCCCACCTCCTTCCCCACCCTATCCCCCTGGGTTGTCCCGAGCACCAGCTTTTGAGCTTGCACTGGTCACCTATTTTGCATATGGTAATATACATGTTATATGTATATTATATATACAATACACATGTTATATGTATATTATATATGTATAATGTATCATGTCATTGCTATTGTATCATCATACGTATCAATGCTATTCTCTCAAATCACCCCACTCTCACCTTCTCCCACAGAGTCCAAAAGTCTGTTCTTTACATCTGTGTCTCATTAAAGCACCATATTCTTGGCTTTTATCCCTGATTACCCACAACCTTTAAATCAAATGAAGGCCTAAAGGGCTTGTCCCTCAAAGAGTTTACAATTTGCCTTAGCCTAGTAGTACTGTGCATTGTCAAAGTGGATTCTTAAAAGTGTAAATATGATCATGTCACTCTTCTCTTTAAGGAGAAAGCACACACACATGTTTAAGAGGCTTCCTTTTGCCTTCAAGATACTGGCAAAGAGCTTGACAAGAAATCAAAGACTCTCTGATCTTTCCACTTCTCAAGCTTTGCCATTTAGCATGGCACATCCCCAAACCTAAGCTTCAACAATGTCAAAATGATTGGCGTTTCCCAAGCAAGTCCAGGACCCCAGGCTTTTGCATACCCTGCTTCTGTCTGGAACATCTTTCTGTGTGCCACTTCCTGGCCACTATTTAGTCATCTTTCAAGATTTATTTCAAATTTCACATTTCACAGAAAGCTTTCCCTGAATACTTCTCATGGAAAATTCACCAGGTTCATTCATACATCTCCATTGAAGTTAATCATACTGTTTGAGCACCCATAATATTTTGTTGCAATTACTAATTTGAAAACCTGTGAATTCCTACCATGTCCAATCCATTATTTGGCTCTGGAGTCTAGTTCAAGACCTGGCACATGGTTCAGTTCAGTTCAGTTGCTCAGTCGTGTCCAACTCTTTGCGACCCCATGAATCGCAGCACGCCAGGCCTTCCTGTCCATCACCAGCTCCCAGAGTTCTCTCAGATTCAAATCCATCGAGTCAGTGATGCCATCCAGCCATCTCATCCTCTGTTGTCCCCTTCTTCTCCTGCTCCCAATCCCTCCCAGCCTCAGAGTCTCTTCCAATGAGTCAACTCTTCTCATGAGGTGGCCAAAGTACTGGAGTTTCAGCTTCAGCATCATTCCTTCCAAAGAAATCCCAGGACTGATCTCCTTCAGAATGGACTGGTCGGATCTCCTTGCAGTCCAAGGGAGTCTCAAGAGTCTTCTCCAACACCACAGTTCAAAAGCATCAATTCTTCGGCACTCAGCCTTCTTCACAGTCCAACTCTCACATCCATACATGACCACTGGAAAAACCATAGCCTTGACTAAATGGACCTTAGTTGGCAAAGTAATGTCTCTGCTTTTGAATATGCTATCTAGGTTGCTCATAACTTTTCTTCCAAGGAGCAAGCATCTTTTAATTTCATGGCTGCAGTCACCATCTGCAGTGATTTTGGAGCCCCCCCCCCAAAAAAAGTCTGACACCGTTTCCCCATCTATTTCCCATGAAGTGATGGGACCAGATGCCATGATCCTCGTTTTCTGAATGTTTTAGAGCTTTAAGCCAACTTTTTCACTCTCCTCTGGTAGGTATGTTTAACTGTTAGTTTCTCCCGTGCCCCATCCTTCTCTTTATGGCCAGTATATTATTACTGGTGAGAGTATTCATGAGCAGTCAACTCAGAGACCTAACTCCTGTGAAAATACATAGCATTGTAAAGTAGCTTAATGCGTTCTGTTAATGCGCTTCAGTAACCACAAAGTCAAAAGAAAAGGCTTGATACATTATATGTGACAACACAGGTCCTAGGAGTATGGGGGAGGGGGGAACACATGCCCACATATATCACAGGATGTGGAGAGTTGGTGATGGCACAAAAGCAGAGTCTGTCTTGAGTGTGCCTCCAGATGCCTCCTGGAGTACGAGGGGCTGATGGCTCAACTGAGTTCCTCTCTGGAATTTGTCGTCATTCTGACAGGTCATCCCAGTTCCCAAGCTCTCTGTGGGACTGGCTGAGGATTTCCTTATTGCCCCCAAAGAACTGCCTTCAATAGACTTCTGCCTTAAACATCTCCATCTCAGAATCTACTTCCTATAGAGCCCCACAATAAAACAGAGGACTTACTATGTTGCAGAACTTTTGTGAGCTCATGGAAAGTGCCCTATTTAAAATATTTGTCAGGACTTCTTTGGTGGTCCAGTGGTTAAGAATCTGCCTTGCAATCAGGGTGCGATCCTTGGTCAGGAAACTAAGATCCCACATGTCACAGAGCAACTAAGCCTGTAGCTCACACAGTAAAGCGTCTCCTGCAATGCAGGAGACCTGGGTTCAATCCCTGGGTCCAGAAGACCCCCTGGAGAAGACACTTTCCAGACTCTTGCCTGGAAAATCTCATGGATGGAGAGGAGCCCTGGAAAATCCCATGGATGGAGGAGCTCTGGAAAATCCCATGGATGGAGGAGCCCTGGAAAATCCCATGGATGGAGGAGCCCGTTAGGCTACTGTCCATGGGGTTGCCAAGAGTGGGACATAACTGGGTAGCTTCACTAAGCCTGTAAGCCACATCTACTGAGCCTATGCTCCACAGCTAGAGTCAGCTCACCACAAGGAGATCCCACCGCAAGGAGACCCCACATGATGATGCAATGAAATCCAATGTGCCTCAGCTAAGACCGAACACGGCCAAATAAATAATTTTTTTAATAAAGTAAAATAAAAAAATAAAATATTTCTCTGGTCTCTTTGTGTTACTGAAGGCTTTGGGGTATTTTTTATTCCATCTAAATGCTTCTGGGAGTGATATCTGAACTCCCTATGACATAAAACAACCAAATGAATGAACACATGGACCTTGTGTTTTCATTTTGTTTCTTTTCTATTTATCTATTTATCAACAGTATAAATCCAAATGATAATTTCAATTCAACATGAGTAACCAGTGCTAAAAAAGAGTGAGCTGAAATACTTATCACCAAAAAAAAAAGAAACATGATTTTTTTGTCAGCGCATGAACTTTTATTACGAAGTAAATATACAGTGTTTAATCCTGATTTTGTATTCAGTTATTAAAAAAAGAATGCAGAGTCCCATTATTACCTCCATGTGTCCCAAGAATAGACTCTAAAATCTTCCGTTTTATTTTAAGAAATAAGGAAGGAAGAAACAGAAGCCAAATGATGATGCTTAATCACCAGGACCTCCATCTGTGATCATCACACCTACAGGTAAACTGAAATAACCTGCCAATATAAATGAATGTGCATGCATTCTTTTTTTTAATTAATTAGCTTACTTGTGTTCCCTCCATCCTGAAAGCCCCTCTCTCCCCACCCCATTCCTCCAGGTTGTCACAGAGCACTGCCTTTGAATGCCCTGCGTCATACATCAAACTCCCACTGACTATCTATTTTACCTATGGTAATGTATATGTTTCAATGCTAGTCTCTCAAATCAAAAAAGAGTGGTTAGCTACTACGAAGTAAGTGACAATGCCTTAATCAGATGCGTGTTGTCAAGCCCGAGAGCCTCTTCCAACTTTGTCAAAGGAAGTTCTCACCTTTTCTCCTTTCATACAACATGCACGTGTTCTTTTTAATTGATTAATTAAGCTCTCTTTTTCTTGACATGGAAAGTGAAAGTGAAGTCGCTCAGTCGTGTCTGACTCTTTGCGACACCGTGGATTGTAGCCCACAAGGCTCCTCTGTCCATGGGATTCTCTGGGCAGAAATACTGGAGTGGGTTGCCATTTCCTTCTCCAGGGGATCTTCCCAACCCAGGGATCGAACCTAGGTCTCCTGCATTGCAGGCAGATGCTTTAACCTCTGAGCTACCAGGGAAGTCCTTGACATGGACTGGTTCTTTATTTAAACCAGTAAAATATCAAGGCCAGAAGATCAGTATCAGCTTGTTGACTGGCTTCAATATTTGAAGTGCCAGAAGGAAAACAAAGCTTTCTGCAACGGTTTTATGAAACTGTTTTGATAAAGATGACTGGATGAAGGTACATTTCCACTGGCACAGCCAATTTAGAGCAAAAGTGTTGGGTGGCAATTCTCCACTGTCTTTAAAATAGTTACCTTCTTTATCCTCTTTCTGGGTTTCCTTGGTAGTTCAGATGGTAAAGAATCCACCTGCAATGCAGAAGACCTGAGTTCAGTCCCTGGGTTCGGAAGATCCCCTGGAGAAGGGAATGGCAATCCACTCCAATATTCTTGCCTGGAGAATTCCATGGACAGAGGGCATGGCAGGCTACAGTGCATGAGGTCGCAAAGAATCAGACACGACTGAGAAACTAACATTTGAGAACTTGAACCCTCTTTCTAGAATCTTCATTCTAGAAGGACCCAGTACAGTTCTACGATTGTGCCCTTCCTTTCTTTCTAGGATGACAAATTAGACGTGGAGGCATGTCTGGGAGTCTGTAAGAAATTCCCAAATCACTGAAACACCTAATAAGCTGTGTTTTGTTTTTTTAAATACAGATGCAGATTCACGTCATTAGACCTTCTGATTCCTCCACAAGTCTGGGGTAAGGCTCTGAAATCTGTATGCTTAACAGGTACCCTAGGGGCTTGGGATGATCAGCTGGGTTTGGGAACCACTAATCTGTGAATTTCATTCTTGTCAAGAGTTTAAAACTTCATGATTAGCCTTCTCAGAGGATTTGCCTTTTCAGAAGCATCTTAGAGAAAGGCAGTGCTTAACTGAAAGCAATAAATCAGAGCAAAAGTGGAGAGAATGTGGGGAAATCGGACAACCCATGTCCAACTTATCAAATCAAACTCCTCAGAATCATCTTACTCCACCTGCCCTCTGAGGTCCACTGGGATCATTTGTGTTTGTCTCAATGTCCACAATAAAGGAGAAACGGAAGAGAATAGCTGCCTCTCTTCCCTCCCTGGCATCTCCCTCTTCCTCTTTATCCTCATCCTTTATTCTCCCTTCCGCTCTTTCATTTCAGAGATGTGTGTACTAGTCTTTCCTTTCCAAAAAAGAAAAACAATCATCACAAGATGTTATAATTTATAAAGGCATTCGAAGGACAAAATTAAACTGTATACATGAGGACAGAGAACCTGAAACAGCTCAGTTATAAAAGACTGCCAGAGGAGGCGGCAGCCACTTCCTCATGACTAACCCCAGACAAGTGGCCCCCATGCTCTGAAACTGCGTGTGTATGTCCTCTCTGCCCACACTCTGATGCAGGCAGACAATGCTAGGTCTTGACACCAGTTGTTAAAAATAAAATGGGAGCTCTCAGAGGAAAGACAGTCTTTGCAGGGAGACACACCGTGAGGGCTTGAGCAAAGAAACTCTCCATCCACAGCACTAGGAAATACCTCAGTGGGCACAACTGGCCCACCAGCCCCCAGGAGAAACCCAGCCTGAGATCGCTGCTTCAGAGGCTTCAAAGGAGCAACAAAGAAGCAATATTGTCAAGTTCGTTCTATGATCCTCGTTTTTTATCTTGGGATTTTAAGGAGAGACCACACCAGCCCTGATGGGGGTTAGGAGTCAAGCACCTGTAATTTTCTTGCATTTGACACATGGGTTCAATAAAAGTCCCAGCAATTTTCTGAGGATATTTTTCTCTGCATCTTGAGCTCATGGGTAGTTTAAGGGAAGATTAATCCAAGGGCTTGCTGTATTATACTTAACCTCATTAAAATATTACTTTGGAAGATGTGTTTAATACCCAGGGATCTTGCTGATCCTCTTTATTAAGCCCTTTAAAGGAACGCCTTAAACGTGAGCAGAGCTGAATATTACAGTTTTCATTTAAGTTCAAGCTTCACTTTACTACCAGCGTGCTTACCATCAAGGCTTGGTGATCCCTGAGGACATTGACACACAGACTCTGTAATCTACATGTTATCCCGGATTTTTACAAGGATGGAGAGATGGGAAGCGTCTGTAGGAAGACAAAAGTAACTGAATGGCCCTCTCTCTCTCCTCAACCACACTAAGTGTTCCCACAGGATAGAAACAAAACTAGCAGGAGTTTATGAAGTGCGTTATTAGGTAAGCAATGTTCTGACTCATGTAAACCAACAATATTTTGAGGTGGGTGCTATTGGGAACTCTGTTTTACTGATGAGGAAACTGAGGTGAGTAACTTGCCCTGATAACTTGCCTGGGGGCCACGACAAATTAACCATGTGGTCATTCATGGTGGTTTAGCCGCTCAGTCACGTCCGACTCTTGAGACCCCATGGATTGTAGCCTGCCAGGCTCCTCTGTCCATAGGATTTCCCAGGCAAGAATACTAGAGTGGGTTACCATTTCTTTCTTCAGGGGATCTTCTCAACCCAGGAATCAAACCTGGGTCCACTGCATTGCAGGGAGACTCCTGCATTGCAGATGGATCGTTTACTGACTGAGCTACAAGGGAAGCGCTGAGGTAATTCAGGATATCACCAATTCATCAATATCCTCCACGGCCCATCCAGCCCTGAAAGATCTACCTAGCTTGTTGTTGACATGTCATCCTTCCTTACTGAACTCCAATCTCTTGCCCCTGTGGTCCCTTTTCCATCTTAAAACCATAGATGATCCAGAAGAGTGTCAACATCCACCAGAAGAAAGGACTTTCCTTGCCTTTAGGAGAACCTACTCCTTTTCTGGCTTTTTCCTGAGTCATCTTGAACAAGTCTTAACCTCCATATTCTTATTTTCAAAGAAGATTGTTGTGAGGCTCAAATGAGTTAAGATATGTGAAAGTTCAGTGACAGCATGCTCAGTCGTGTTTGACTCTTTGCAACACTTTAGACTATAGCCCACCAGGCTCCTCTGTCCATGGGATTTTTTAGGCAAGAATACTAGAGTGGGTTGCCGTTTCTTTCTCCAGGGGATCTTCCCGACCTAGAGACCAAACCCAGGTCTCCTGCACTGCAGGCAGATTCTTTATCTGTTGAAACATTGGGGAAACCCCAACATACAGGAAAAACCAACTGTAAATTGTAAAATGCTGACCAACATTGGTCATAACTATTAATAAAAATGTGAGCTATAATTCAATAGCAATGAAAGAAAACACAACCAGTTCTGACACAGTCAATATATTTGGTGAAAAATCAGGTTATGTTGATAGCTGAATAAGGTAATAAAACAGGCTAAAATATAAATAAATTCCTAGGACCCTGAGTCAGTAATATTGAGAGCAGATAATGAATAAATCTTTGTCATCATCATAAGTTAATTCTGTATAATATTTTATAGCTTATGGAGCTCTTTGGTGATGACGTTTATTTTATTATATAAAATATTGTCAAATGGAATGTGTGAACCAGGAAAATGATTGCTATGGGCAGACATGTCCAGATAAATATTCACTGCAGTGGACTAATTACAGCTCCTCAGGGCCTCCTGAGCCCTTAGAATAACCTGATTGATTTTTTGAAATGTGAAGGGAAGGGAATGAGACTAATAGAGGAATCTTAGAACTATTTCACCCATTCTCACTCCAAGTCTTCATTTTTCAGATGTTTTTATGAGAGAATGGTCCTCTAGGAACTATGTGTACTATTTTCTATTGTCTGTGTAACTCACCAGGCTGAAAATAAAGATATGGAAAGTTCACACCTGGTTTCCCAGGACCCTTTAGCTGTGGACTTCAGTATGCTTCTTCTCAGGAGAAGAGATTTGTTTGAAGGATCCTGGGAAAAGAAGGTTCACTCCATGATGGGAGGAGTATATATTTTAGATGGCATAGGCTCGAGTCTGCTTTCTAAAGAAGCCTCTTGAAGATCTCCAGGGCTCTGCGAGAGCAAGGAACAGGGTGGCAAGTATGTTGGTTAGGGTGTTTTTGTCTGCAAATAATAGAGCCCTCAACTAAAAGGTATAGTTTAAACAATATAGATATTTATAACGTTACATAATAATTAAATATATCTGGCACATAATAGGCTCTGTAGACGTATTAATTGTCCTCATTGCCAGGAATAACAATAACAGTTACTATTGTGCACGCTTGTCACTCAGTCCAAATCTTTGTGAACTCACAGACTGCAGCCTGCCAGGCTCTTCTGTCCATGGAATTTTCCAAGCAAGAATACTGGAATGGGTTGCCATTTCCTCCTCCAGGAGACCTTCCCGACCCAGGGATCAAACCTGCATCTCCTGCAGTGGCAGGTAGATTCTTACCACTGAACCACTTGGAAAGCCCACAGTTACTATTATTACTATTAAAGTGTCTGCCTGCAATGCAGGAGACCTAGGTTCAGTCTCTGGGTCAGGACGATCCCCTGGAGAAGGAAATGGCAACCCACTCCACTATTGTTGCCTGGAGAATCCCATGGATGGAGGAACCTGGTGGACTACAGTCCATGGGGTCACAAAGAGTTGGACATGACCGAACGACTTAATTTTCACTTTCACTTTCTTTCACTATAACAAGTAAGTCAAGGCAGGGAAGTTCCAAGTTGGGTGCAACAACTCATGAACCTGGAGTTTTTTGTGTGCTTTGATACCTAAAATGTGACATTGATGCCTCCCCTCATGACCTCAAAAAGGCTGCAATGGTTCCAAAGGCCACATGTTGACAAATCACATTCAGAAAAGAGGCAAGGGATGCTTCCTATTTCTAGGAAGAGAAACCTTTTTTTTCCAAACCTTTATCAGACATTTCTTCAGGTTCCATGGGTCAATATTGAGTTACTTCCCTATATACTAATTGTAAGGAAGACTGGGGAAAGAGTAACTGGTGTTTCCAGTAGTAGGAGAAGGGCTTGTCCAATAAAGAAAAGGAGAGGAAAACTCCTGGAAAGGCCACCCATTATATTCGGGTAGCTCTCCCACTAGAAACTGCTCAGAAAGTGTTGGAGAGCTATCAGTTTCTGTAAAACTGGGCCTTTATTCAGAGGTAGCGAATTCCTAGAAGAAAAATCTACTGTTGGACAACCTGAGGTTGGCATGAGGAGCTTTATAATTTGGAGTCTGTCTTTTCCTTTCTGCCTTTATTAGGAAAAGGCATTAGGAGCCTGAATGGAGGGTGTCACTCACTCCCCTAGCAAGGGATCATTATAATAGGAAGGGAACTCCTTGGGAAATGGCAACTTTTCTAATGGAAGCTCCTGTAAACAGAGCAGACCACTTCCATCACAGCACCCACCTGAGCCCATCACACAGACAGCCATGCAGAGCAGCAGGACCCCAGAGAAGAGGGACTCAGAAGAATTCACCGTTACTCAATGTCCAGCAGTTGTGGGAATCCTTATGACCACACCTTTCAATGTCTCTTAGCTTTAGAAGCCCCAATGTTCAGAGAAAAAAACAGTGCCAGCCGCTGATGAAATGGAAGAAATACATCAATCTCTAAATGAAAATGTTGTTCTGCCAAGTCATTCCACCGTGGAAATGACTGAATATTGAGGCAGCCTGGTTCAGACAGGTGATTTGAGGAAGCAGACATTGGGGGTTGGATTCCTATGGCTCCAGGATGAAGTACTACTCAAGTTTATTTCCACAATACTCGCCCTTCAGGGGTGTTTATCAGGGATTAGTCTACAGTCAGGCTGAGTGCATTAATGGAGAGCCTAGACCTCAGGGAGACCCAGGTAAGCAGTCGACTGAGTGTGAACCTGAATGCCAACTACCACTATGTAGGAAGGACTAGTTCTTAACCAGCGAACCTGGCTCTGGTTAAGAACTAAGGCTCCCCTATCAGGTTTTACATCATGTCTCACTTATTGATGACATATGACTCTAACCAATTACTTAACCTCTCTAAGCCTTTAATATCCTTACATACAAGAAGAAATAATGCTTATACGTACCTTCCTTAGAGTGTTGATGAAAGGATTAAAATAATTACATATGCATTTCTTAGACTAGTACCTTGCATATGTAAATATCAGTGACTCATTATTAGAGGGCAGATGAGAAGACCTATAACTGGTCTGAAATCAAATAATGAATAACTGACTTGATTAAGGTGAGTCAGTTAACCTAAGGGCACAGTGCAAGCAGATGGGAAATCTTGTGGGACAGGTACAACTTTTTTGCCCATGATATAAATTGATTTTATTCCATTAATTGGGCTTTTGTAAGGTTACTTACTTCCCTGTGTTGGAGATGAAGGTCAAACATCTATGGAACAATTTGGAACATTTCTGAGATGTGCAGGGCAAAGAAGCTGAGCTGGAAAAGGTTGAATCAGTTGCAGAGTTGACGGCAGTTCCTGCCAACCTGAATGGAGAAAAGGCACGTGTGCACTTTAACCTCCCTGATGTTTTCTTGAGAAACAAGATCTGGGTAATGTAAGGATGCACGTGGAAAGGAGGACAACAAGGATATCTGTGGAACCTGAAGATACTGGACAGATGAGGCAACCCTGAAAAGGAATGAAGCTCACGAGCTGGGAGGTTGTCAGGGAACCCAAGGCAACTCTAAATCCTGGTTACCTTGTCATGCCCTCAGCCCCTGAAGTCCATAGAATTCTCCTAGTATAATGAGTCAGCATTTTACTATCTCTCTTTTTACCTCTCCCAGTGTGGCAAACAACTACCTGTGGCCTCTGGTTTCCACTTACTTATTACTCTGGTTCACTCAAGATGTCTGCTTACTCATCATTTCTCTTGCTCATGATCCTTCATGGCCCTTCGGCACTACACCCTTACTGGCTTCATTCTCTAGGTTTCATTTCAGAAATTCGGATGAATCCAATTTAATCCTCATCATTCTGGTTGAACAACATTCTTGCTCCACACCTCATAGCTTATAGATTGTCCTTGGCCTGATGACCATATCTGCTCTAGTCAGCCAAGGCCAAGAAGACAAGCCAATATCTTGGCCAAGGTCACATTGTGACAGGAATATATTGGCCTAAAGAACTGCCTAGAAGGTTTCTTCAGTGAAGAAGGAAGATGGCCTCTGGAGGAGGACTCTAGACCTTGGAGGCACCCTGAAGCTTGGTCTAAACTCTGTAGCAAGTTTCTCAAACTGGAAACTAGAACTAAGTAGGAGGAAATCACCTAAGATCTTTTAAACTCAGAAAAGGCTTGAGTTTGTGTGCAAGAAGGACTTTAGCACTTGACTGAGCATAAAAGTACCTTCAGAGGGCCAGTTACACAGACAAAGCCAGACAATACCAAATCATGCCACCTAGGCACTGGAAGAGAGGAAAACAGTAATTTGGTGCCAGCTTTACATTAGAATAAAGACCTTCGGGAGTTTAGTGAAGCAAATTTACACTTCTATTGGGACAGGAGATAACAAAGCTATTTTTGTTGTCCTTCAGTGGCTCAGTCCTGTCTGACTCTTTGTGACCCCATGGACTGCAGCACACCAGGCCTCCCTGTCCTTCACCATCTCCTGGAACTTGCTCAAACTCATGTCCATTGAGTTGGTGATGTCATCCAATCATCTCATCCTCTGTCATCCCCTTCTTCTCCTGCCTTCAGTCTTTCCCAGCATCAGGGTCTTTTCCAATGAGTTTGGCCCTTCACATCAGATAGCCAAAGTATTGGAGCTTCAGCTTTAGCATCACTCCTTCCAATGAATACTCTGGGTTGATTTCCTTTAGGATGAACTGGTTTGATCTCCTTGCAGTCCAGGGGACTCCCAAGAGTCTTCCTCAACACCACAGTTCAAAAACATCAGTTCTTCAGTGCTCTGCCTTCTTTATGGTCCAACTCTCACATCCATACATGACTACTGGAAAAACCATAGCTTTGACTAGACAGACCTTTGTTGGCAAGTAATGTCCCTGCTTTTTAAAAACACTGTCTAGGTTTGTCAAAACTTTTCTTCCAAGGAGCAAGTGTCTTTTAATTTCATGGCTGCAGTCACTATCCACAGTGATTCTGGAGCCCAAGAAAATAAAGTCTGTCACTGTTTCCATTGTTTCCCCATCTATTTGCCGTGATACGATGGAACTGGATGCCACAATCTTTGTTTTTTGACTATTGCATTTTAAGCCAGCTTTTTCACTCTCCTCTCTCACCTTCATCAAGAGGCTGTTTAGTTCCTCTTCTCTTTCTGCCATAAGGATGGTGTCATCTGCATATCTGAGGTTATTCAGAGAATGTATTATTATTGAGTCATTTTTCCATATACATTTTTAATTGGAGTGTAATTGCTTTACAACGTTGCATTAGTTTCTGCTGTACAATGAAGTGACAGCTATATGTGCACATATATCCCCTCTCTCCTGGGCCTCCCTGCCACCCTACACCCATCCCACTCGTCTAGGTCATCACGGAGCACCAAGTTGAGCTCTCTATACTATACAGCAACTTCCCACAAGCTCTCTGTTTTACACGTGGTAGTGTGTATATGTCGGAACTGCTCCCAGTTCATCCCGCCCTCTCCTTCCCCATCTGTGTCCACAAGTCTGTTCCCTGTGTGTGTCTCTACTCCTGCCCTGGAAATGGACTCCTCTGCACCACTTTTCTAAATGAATGGATAAAGATACTATGGTATATATACATACAATGGAATATTATTTCATATACCTTAAACTTTCTTATTCCTCACTTTTTAATCTTCATGTGTGAAAGTTACAGTCTGCCTTCCAATGCTGAGGGACAGATCAAGGGAAGGGAAAAGAGATACATGCCCAGGGTGGGGATCACCGGGAGAAGGCAAATCTCAGCACCTGTATCTCTTGTCCTTGAATTTGTTCTGTGGGGATCTTACTTGTTTGGGGTTTTGTTTTTTTACAGCCAAGTATGACCTAATGGAGACAGGACAACTGAGTGTACTGTGTATCTTGGATGGGATCCTGGAACAGAAAAAAGGCACTAGGTAAAAACAGTAAAATCCAAACAAGCTATGGATTTTAATTAATAATGTATCCATATCAGTTCATTGGCTTCCCTGGTGGCTCAGATGGTAAAGAATCTGCCTGCAATGCAGGAGACCTGGGTTTGATCCATGGGTTGGGAAGATCCCCTGGAAAAGGAAAAGGCTACCCTCTCTGTTATCCTTGCCTAGAGAATCCCATGGACAGAGGAGCCTGGTGGGCTACAGTTCATGGGGTTGAAAAGAGTCGGGCATGACTTAGTGACTAACACACACTTGTTAATTCATTAATTGTAACAAATGTACCATGTTAATGTCAGATGTTAATAAAAGGGGAAACATGGTGTGGGGTAGGGAGAGGCATATGAGAACTTCTTGCTTAAACTCATTGCTCAATTTTCTGTAATTCCAAGACTGTTCTAAAAATAAAGTCTCTCTTTCTCTCTCTCTCTCTCTCTCTATATATATATATATATATACACACACACACACACACATATATATTTGGAGAAGGAAATGGCAACCCACTCCAGTGTTCTTGCCCGGAGAATCCCAGGGACGGGGTAGCCTGGTAGGCTGCAGTCTCTGGGGTTGCAAAAAGTCGGACACGACTAGAGTGACTTAGCAGCAGCAGCATACATATATATATATTTAAAGACCCATTTCTAGCATAATTTAGACACTTATATAAACACTATCCAGTTCACTTGAATGATGAGTGATTTAAGACAGTGCAAATACTCCTATATGACGATAAAAAATGAATTATATAATGAGAAGAGGACTGTTAGAGAAAACATTAAGATCATCATTTGCCGGACCACCATTTGACCTCATCAACTATCAGTATCCAAACTATCATCCTTTATTCTTCAAAGTGCAACCTTAATTTACTAACAGAAAAACTTAATCAGGAGAAACAGCAGGCTGTAATTCTAATGCCATGACTCTGCACTTCAAATCCTCAAGTGGGCTACTTGAGTTCAGATCAGTTGAGTCGCTCAGTCATGTCTGACTCTTTGCAACCCCATGAATCGCAGCACGCCAGGCCTCCTTGTTCATCACCAACTCCCAGAGTTCACTCAGATGCACATCCATCAAGTCAGTGATGCCATCCAGCCATCTCATCCTTGGTCATCCTCTTCTCCTCCTACCCCCAATCCCTCCCAGTATCAGAGTCTTTTCCAATGAGTCAACTCTTCACATGAGGTGGCCAAAGTACTGGAGTTTCAGCTTTAGCATCATTCTTTCCAAAGAAATCCCAGGGCCGATTTTCTTCTGAATGGACTGGTTGGATCTCCTTGTAGTCCAAGGGACTCTCAAGAGTCTTCTCCAGCACCACAGTTCAAAAGCATCAATTCTTCGGCGCTCAGCCTTCTTCACAGTCCAACTCTCACATCCATACATGACCACTGGAAAAACCATAGCCTTGACTAGATGGACCTTAGTCGGCAAAGTAATGTCTCTGCTTTTGAACATGCTATTTAGGTTGGTCATAACTTTACTTCCAAGGAGTAAGCGTCTTTTAATTTCATGGCTGCAATCACCACCTGTAGTGATTTTGGAGCCCAAAAAATTAAAGTCTGACACTGTTTCCACTGTTTCCCCATCTATTTCCCATGGAGTGATGGGAACGGATGCCATGATCTTCGTTTTCTGAGTGCTGAGCTTTAAGCCAACTTTTTCACTCTCCACTTTCACTTTCATCAAGAGGCTTTTGAGTTCCTCTTCACTTTCTGCCATAAGGATGGTATCATCTGCATATCTGAGGTTATTGGTATTTCTCCCCGCAATCTTGATTCCAGCTTGTGTTTCTTCCAGTCCAGCATTTCTCATGATGTACTCTGCATAGAAGTTAAATAAGCAGGGTGACAATATACAGCCTTGACGTACTCCTTTTCCTGTTTGGAACCAGTCTGTTGTTCCATGTCCAGTTCTAACTGTTGCTTCCTGACCTGCATACAGATTTCCCAAGAGGCAGGTCAGGTGGTCTGGTATTCCCATCTCTCTCAGAATTTTCTGCAGTTTATTGTGATCCACACAGTCAAAGGCTTTGGCATAGTCAATAAAGCAAAAATAGATGTTTTTCTGGAACTCTCGTGCTTTTTCCATGATCCAGTGGACGTTGGCAATTTGATCTCTGGTTCCTCTGCCTTTTCTAAAACCAGCTTGAACATC
>SJYW01031533.1:0-44355 GCA_006410735.1 Raphicerus campestris | reverse complement strand
AAATAAGCAGGGGGACAGTGTGCAGCCTCCACATCCTCCTTTTCCTGTTTGGCACCAGTCTGTTGTTCCATGTCCAGTTCTAACTGTTGCTTCCTGACCTGCATACAGATTTCCCAAGAGGCAGGTCAGGTGGTCTGGTATTCCCATCTCTCTCAGAATTTTCTGCAGTTTATTGTGATCCACACAGTCAAAGGCTTTGGCATAGTCAATAAAGCAAAAATAGATGTTTTTCTGGAACTCTCGTGCTTTTTCCATGATCCAGTGGACGTTGGCAATTTGATCTCTGGTTCCTCTGCCTTTTCTAAAACCAGCTTGAACATCAGAAAGTTCACAGTTCACGTATTGCTGAAGCCTGGCTTGGAGAATTTTGAGCGTTACTTTACTAGCATGTGAGATGAGTGCAATTGTGCAGTAGTTTGAGCATTCTTTGGCATTGCCTTTCTTTGGGATTGGAATGAAAACTGAGCTTTTCCAGTCCTGTGGCCACAGGGCTGAGTTTTCCAAATTTGCTGGCACACTGAGTGCAGCACTTTCACAGCATCATCTTTCAGGATTTGAAATAGCTCCACTGGAATTCCATCACCTCCACTAGCTTTGTTCATAGTGATGTTTCTAAAGCCCACTTGACTTCACATTCCAGGATGTCTGGCTCTAGATGAGTGATCACACCATCGTGATTATCCGGGTCATGAAGATCTTTTTTGTACAGTTCTTCTGTGTATTCTTGCTACCTCTTCTTAATATCTTCTGCTTCTGTTAGGTCCAGACCATTTCTGTCCTTTATCGAGCCCATCTTTGCATGAAATGTTCCCTTGGTATCTCTAATTTTCTTGAAGAGATCTCTAGTCTTTTCCATTCTGTTCTTTTCCTCTATTTCTTTGCATTGATCGCTGAAAAAGGCTTTCTTATCTCTTCTTGCTATTCTCTGGAACTCTGCATTCAGATGCTTATATCTTTCCTTTTCTCCTTTGCTTTTCGCTGTGGGCTACTTAACTTAGGAAAAAAAAATGAATAGAAAGTGTCAAACAGGTGGTACCTGATGGAGGGCTGGAACAGGACAGTGAGTTCCTCATAATGAGAAAGCCTCAAGAGCTGTTTCAGATATAATCAGCTCAGGAAAGAAATTCGGCAGAACAGAACGAACATTCTAATTCAATTTATATTATTATATTGATGATGCATTTATATAGTGCTTTTTGTTGCCAAGGCTGTCAAGCACATCAGGCTAAATTCTGCCCAACAGAATTCAGAATATTGAAAACAGAACTGCCCTGTAAAATTCCTCTCCTTCAAAAGTCTTTCAGGAAACACACATAAAAACAGATATTTGGGGGTAGATATGACTTAGGAATTGCAGCTGCCTCAGGAGAACGTTTATCAAGATGTTACTTCTGGTGTTTTCCAGCTTGCTCTTGAGAGAGAACAGCCGCCCCAGTTTCCCAGTCGTTGCGGCCAAGGATGAAAAAGTAGAAGCTCTGCTGGGCATTCGACATGCTGGCGAGTCTCTCATGCGGCCGTGGACGACGGTGAAGTGCTGGCAGCCCAGGCAGAATCCACTAGGGCTGCCCTGTCCTTTTACTTGTTTCCAAGGATGCTTTTCTGTCTTTATCAAGGTTATCACAATGAATGAAAAGTATCTCCAATCCTGGCTTAAGAGGCAATCTTAGTTAAGAAGTAAAACAGAAAATTCATAGACGTTTTAAAAGTCATAAATGGAAGAGTCAGACCAGGCAGGAATGGGAACTGGAGAATGAATGAATGAAGTCGCTCAGTCGTGTCCGACTCTTTGCGACCCCATGTGACCCCAGCCTATCAGACTCCTCTGTCCATGGGATTTTCTAGGCAAGAGTGCTGGAGTGGATTGCCATTTCCTTCTCCAGGGAATCTCCCTGACCCAGGAATTGAACCCAGGTCTCCCACATTGTAGGCAGATGCATTACCATCTGAGCAACCAGGGAAGCCCAAGAACTAGTGGGGCTGAAAGCAAAGCTTCACCTTCCGTTCCACAGCGGGTCCCTTGGCTCTCACTTCCGTTCTCCTCTGGCATTTGCCTTCCACCTTTTCCCTCTCTGCAAACTGCCTCTCAAGCTTATTCTGGGCCTCTCCGCTCTGCCACACTTCAGTTTGCGAGTGGCTTGGGCTGGTCCCAGTGCTAACTCTGGACTCTACTCTGTGTGGCTTTTCAGTTTGGCACTCACTCTCACTGTGTGGCTCTGCCTTTCAGCGTCTCAGCTCCAGGGCCCCAGGGGGCATGTCTGGGATGGATGGGCTCCATCCACCTCTTCCTGGGACTGAGGGTAAGAAGAAGGTAGTGGGGAGAGTGGGATGTCTAGGAATGAAATGTGAGATGGCAGGAATTGACTTATGGGTGTTAAGAGTGTCCCCATCTCCCCTGTAAAACTCAATTTATATTTTTATGCTATTAACTTGTATTCCTTATAGAAAAATAGACAACCAAGATAGGCAAACATACCTTTAAATACTTCCAATCCCAAATGGGCTTCCCTGATGGCTCAGTAGTAAAGAATCCACCTTACCAATGCAGGAGACTCAGGTTAAATCCCTGGGTCTGGAGGATCCCCTGGAGTAGGAAATGGCAACTGCTCCAGTATTCTTGCCTGGAGAATTTCCACGGCCAGAGGAGGCTGGTGGGCTACAGTTCATGGGGTCGCAAAGAGTCAGACCTGACTTCGTGACTAAACAACAACAACAAAAATTCCAAATAGAACTATTGCAAACATTTTGGCACAACTTTTCAGAATTTTAAAAATGCTGTATTTATATGTATGAATTCATATACATGTTAATATTTTTAATGAAAACAAGATCATTTTATACACATTACTTTAAAATCTTCTTCTTCAGTTAAAATTATATGTGAGTATGTTGAATATATATCCATGCCCATGAACATAGATCAATAAATATCAGGGTTAACTGCTGCACGATATTCACTGGATATGCCCTAATGCCGACAGGAATCTCCCAATGATACATCAGTGATTTCAATTTCTTTCTTCTTATTAACAGTATATACATATGTCTGTACAATGTTCTGAAACTTTCCTGAAACTTTGAAGTATAAATACTTTCAAGTAGATTTGCTTGGGTAGAAGACATAGGACATATGATCAGAGTATTTTGCACAAATGTGGTTCCAATATACATTTCCATGGGTACTCTTTGGAGAAGGAAATGGCAACCCACTCCAGTATTCTTTCCTGGAGAATCCTCATGGACAGAGGAGCCTGGTGGGCTTCAGTCCATGAGGTCGCACAGAGTCGGACATGACTGAAGCAACTTAGCACTCATGCATGGAGACGGAGTACCAGTTTCTCCATATCCTGAGTATTATCATCCTCTTTACCTCCGTTTCTCCTTAACTGACTTGTTTTTCCCCTAATTTGCCATCCATATGGCCACTCCTTCTATAATAATTTAGGTTAAAGTTCCCTTTAGACCAAAGGTACCGCATCTGACTCTCCTTGGCCAGATGTTTCATTTGAGAGAGCATTATTTTCAGCTTGATCTTCCTCTTTCTCACTGTCTTTGTGATTTGCTAAAATATTTGTACTGAGCATCTGCCTTTCCTTTATTGGCTTTCTTTCTCTATTTAAATCCAGACGTATAGTTTTCTTTCTCTACTTAAAGCTGTCAAATATACCATTACCAGGTTTAGCCCAGAGAATTCACTGAATATTTATCTTTGGTCAAATAGCACAGGCATATCTGCTGAGAGAAACTGACAGCCTAGTAAATTATCTGAGAGTCCTATACTGAATAAGGCTTTGCCATGATGGTATCTGCTTTTTGTCTAGGGGAAATACATTCATTTCCCTGCCCAT
Organism: Raphicerus campestris; assembly: GCA_006410735.1. Taxonomy (NCBI): domain Eukaryota; kingdom Metazoa; phylum Chordata; class Mammalia; order Artiodactyla; family Bovidae; genus Raphicerus; species Raphicerus campestris. Next base: position 40,510 of record SJYW01031533.1, on the reverse strand, counting down.
TCATTTATTTATTCATTTATCCATTCATATTTCCCAAGGAGAATTAAGTTATATGTCTCCAGACTTTCTTAGGGAAGACTTTTTGATTGAGTCATCTTTAGATAAATCTTTTAATATTACATACTTTACCATCAAGGACAAATGAGAAACAGGTAAGTATGCAACAAATTCATGTGATCAATGACAAAATATTTTAATTATTTTTAATAAAAATAAAACAAATCCAGAAAGATAAAAAGCCCAAAAGGATCATCTGTAACTATATAATTCAAAGGTAAATTAGTAGGAGAGTCACGTTTTATTTCTAGTTTCTGAATGTTTGCTCTTTTTGCTGTTGTTGTTTAGTAACTCAGCCATATCTGATTCTTTGTTACCCCATGGACTGCAGCACACCAGACATCCCTGTCTTTCAATACCTCCCAGATCTTGCTCAAGCTTATGTCCATCGAGTGGGTGATACCATCCAACCATCTCATCCCCTGTTGTTCCCTTCTCCTTCTGCCTTCAATCTTTCCCAGCGTCCAGTCTTTCCCAGCATCAGGATCTTTTCCAATGAGTCAGTTGTTTGCATCGGGTGGCCAAAGTATTATTGGAGCTTCAGCCTCAGCATCAGTCTTTCCAATGAATATTCAAGGTTGATTTCCTTTAAGATTGACTGGTTTGATCTCCTTGCAGTCTGTGGGACTCTGAAGAGTCTTCTCCAGCACCACAATTCAAAGGCGTCATCCTTCGATGCTCAGCTTTCTTTATGGTCCAACTCTGAATCTTCATCTTCAACATAACCCTGAATAATAGCTGCCAAAGAATCACTTCCAAAGGCCTTCAGGATGCAATTGAAAACACCTTTAAACTGGTTGTTTATACAAAATGAATGGTAACCACTAGGATGCAACAACGGTGGACATCTGGACAGTGTTAGGGAAAGGGGTGGGGGAGGGAGGAAGGAAGCAAGGGAGAAGAGAGAGGGAAAGGAAATAAGGTAAGATCAGGGAGAAATGGAGAGGACATAAATGGAAAAATTATCCACAAAAGAATGAAAAAGGCTGGTGATTTATAAAAGCAGAGGAAACAACATAGAAGAAGGAAAGGCAAGGAACCAACATCAGAGCAAATCCTTGTATAATCAGGGTTCTTTTAAAGGATGCAAGTGATAAAAACTCGACGTGAAGTAGGATGCACAAAAAGTGAAAGATTATTTAGACATCCTGGTGTGTTTCTAGCAACCATTGAAAAGATTAAACAGACAAATCCATGCAGAGTTAAGCTGTGCCTCCCAAGCAGTGGGAACCAGGGACTCAAACCCACTAGGATTCTTTTAGCACATCTCTTATCCTTCCTTTTCAATTGTGTATCCAATCCCACTGCAGACTCTCTGACACCATGTAATAGAAAACGCAGCTGCCCCAAATTGGCGGGCTTCCTACCCCAAGTCTCCCACAACCTAAGAGAAATTCATTCTTTTTTCCTCAATTCCAGTTAGGAAAATCCCAGGAATTATTTTTTGAGTTGCCCATTTTGGATAATTTGTACACACCTGAACCAAGCAGCTGTGGTGAGATGCATGATATTAGCTAAGAACATGGTGACTCCTTCTAGAACCATGTAGCTAGAGTGGGAGGAAAGGCAACTCCCAAAAGTATGCATGCTAAGTCACTCAATAGTGTCCAACTCTTAGACCCACTGAGCTGTAGCCACCAGGCTCCTCTGTCCATGGGATTTGTCAGGCAAGAACACTGGAGTGGGTTGCCATTTTCTTCTCCAGGGGCTCTTCCTGGTCCAGGGATTGGACTCTCAGCTTGTATACCTCATGCACAGCAGGCAGGTTTTTTATCTGCTGAGCCATGCTTTTGTGCTAAGTTGCTTCAGTCGTGTCTGACTCTGTGCGACCCTATGGACTGCAGCTTGCCAGACTTTTCTGTCCATGGGATTCTCTAGGCAAGAATACTAGAGTATGTTGCCACAGCCCTCCTTCAGGGGGTCTTCGGGACCCAGGGACCAAACCCAAATCTCTTAGGTCTTTTGTAGTGACAGATGGGTTTTCTACCACTAGCGCCACCTGAGTCATCAGGGAAGCCAATTTCGAAGAGTGAGGTTATTTCCAGAAGGCTCTGGACAAGCTAGAGATACTACTGTTCTCAGAGGATCGAGTTTTCAAACCATTTGGAAGCAGTCTGAGAGATAAGAGCAGATCACAGTAGCTTCTTGTTTCCCAAGAAAGTGTAAAACAAGCAGGCTCCTCCATGGTTCATCCCACCAGTGTCTGATTTGGGGGTTCCATTCAGTGCCTGACAGTAGCCTCCATAATGCTGGCATAGTTTCAAGAAATATTGAGCATCCAGAAAGATGGGTTCCCCCAAGACCAATGCAAGGGTTTTCTTTTTCTTTTTCTTTTTCTTTTTTTGTAGCTGATTAACAACGTTGTGGTAGTTTCAGGTGGGCAGCAAGGGGACACAGCCTTACATACACATGTATCCATCCTCCCCCAAACGCCCCTCCTATCCAGGCTGCCACGTAACTTGGCGCAGAGTTCCCTGTGCTATACAATAGGTGCTCATTAATTACTGCTGTATACACAGTAGTGTATATATGTCATCCAAGCTCCCAGTTCATCCCACTCCACATTTCCCCTCAACAGATGGGCAAGAAGATCAAAATAGATACTGCACCAAAGAAGACATACAGATAGCCAAGAGGCACATGGAAAGATGCTCAATTATCAAGAAATGTAAATCAAACCTACAATGAGGTATCACCTCACACCAGGCAGAATGCCTATCACGAAAAAGTCTACAAATGACAAATGGTGGAGAGGATGTGGAGAAAAGGGAATCCTCTTACACTGTTGGTGGGAATGTAAATTGATACAGCCACTATGAAGACCAGTATGCTGCTGCTGCTAAGTCAATTCAGTCGTGTCCGATTCTGTGTGACCCCATAGACAGCAGCCCACCAGGCTCCCCTGTCCCTAGGATTCTCCAGGCAAGAACACTGGCATGGGTTGCCATTTCCTTCTCCAATGCATGAAAATGAAAAGTGAAAGGGAAGTCATTCAGTCGTGTCTGACTCTTCGTGACCCCATAGACCGCAGCCTACCAGGCTCCTCTGTCCATGGGATTTTCCAGGCAAGAGTACTGGAGTGGGGTGCCATCGCCTTCTCCGGAGAACAGTATGGAGTTTACTTATAAAACTAAAAAATTTGAGCTACCATATGTGTTTTCTTGTTCAAGAGCTTTGCACAACGCTCAAAACTTTTGAAACTGATTCCCTATTATCATAGTTCATGAGTGAGCCAGACCAGTAGAGGGCATCAGAGAAGCATGGAGGGTTGGGGGAGGGGCACCATGGTTGCTTGGTAACTCCCTTGTGTTGAACTTAAGCCAAAGCCCCAGGGACTGAGTCTCGAAGAGATGGGAGAAGGGATAGGGAGTCAGGGCAACTTGGGAGAGGAAGAGAACCAGCCTGTGAGTCAGGTCTTCACTGGGAAACAAGAAGCCCTGGTTTTTGGTGGCATGACTCCAGGAGTACTTCATTTATCCTCAGAAAATGCCACGTGCCCTGGTTTTGTTTTTTTGGTTTGTTTCTTTTTCCTTTTTTCCCCATCTCAGGCTAGGCTTCTGTTTCCCCCTTCATCTATCTGGTATTCTTTGAGTGAGAAAAGTAAGAGTTTGCTTCAAGAACATTCCAAAGGTCTCTATTATCCAACTTAAAAAAAAAAAAAATAGGCAATCACTGTAGTCCATCTGTCCCACTGAATTATAAACTCCAGGAGAGCCAGGAATTTGTTTGATATCATCTGTACTACTCTGTCTTCTACCTTCCAGGTTCTTGGTGAAGTGTGACCAGGAAGGCTCTGTAAATATTTGTTCAAGTGAATCAACATATAATCATATAATACTTTGACCTGGTAACAATGTCTACAATTAAAGGAGACTTATAGCACATTCTCTATAGAAAATTTTTCTAGTTCAGCCTTTCTGTTTTTAAATCTTATTCAATTCACTTCAGCCAATGTTTATTGAGGGACTTAAACTCTATACAAATCATTGTGCTAGACACCCACAGCATAGGTTCAGTGAAATTATCGCTTACTGCTCCAAGAGGACAGATGCTCATAAAGAAATGTTAGACTGCTACAGAAATAAGGAGCGGGCAGACTAACATCCAACCACTATTTGCCGTCAGGATGTGGGGGATGAAGCTGACAACCCCAAGCTGGCTACAGATTCCAGCCCCCTTCAGTGACTCTTGTATCAGGAAACCCAACAGGCTAAACCCAGCATTTTGCTGCTACTGTTGTTGCTGTTTTAAGAACAAGCTGGTGAGTCAGAAGGGCCAAGTTTTTTTCTCCCTCCAGAGTGTTCTCCAGAGGAGGGCATAGAGAGTTACTCCATATGAAGTCACAATTATTGTGGAGCCACTGAGTTGTATTAACTCGATTATTCAGGAACCGTTTTGCAGACCACTTAAAACTCTGACGCACTTAATTGCACATTTGGACAGTTAACAGTACCGTCTAGTTTTGTTTTATTTTCCTTACGTCATTCCCTTTGGGGGAGCTGAAACGTTCTTTTTTCATTTGGCCAAAGCCAGTTTTGTTTTCTCAGCTCGGTGTCTATACATTTCAGGAGAAAAGTAACAAACGCAATTCAAACAAGAAGCCTGAATATCCCAGGCCGTCCAGCTCCAGAAATGACACTGAATTTTTGCTTCTTAGTCATCCTGGAAATAAATGAGTATGACACAGCTATGACATTAAGAGGAAAGATAGAATATTCAATAGATCTATCACAGGCCTTTCGTCACCCTGATGGATGTGGGACCTAGGGAACAGTCAACAGAATGGTAAGTCTGACCACTTCTCACTTGGACCAAGTCAAAGACGTGGTCACCATGATGATATTAAAAGTGCATTTTTATTCCCATTTCCTGCAAATAGAAGCCACTATGTGTCTTTCCTTATTGTTCCTCCAAACATATCCTCTATCTACGATATTCTTACATAGGAAGGCTTTAGCATCTTTGGTCACAGGTTAGTCTAGTAAATAATTTTGAAATGTGGTTAATTACATTAAAATCAGTTCTACTGATGAACTTATTTTTTTGCTAATTGTGTGCTAATAACCATTTAAAATTAGATATAAAATAGCCCATTGAAAAAATGGAGTAAAACTTTGTAACATGATGGCTGTGTATAGTTCACAGTTCAGTGTTTCCAATCAAAACAGTATAAAGATCCAAAATCTTAATTTATGCTTCTTACTTTATACAATGCCTGGCTTTGTTGACATTTGCTTGCCTGGACTTTATTTTTATCAACTTCTCATCATCTGAATAGTTATTTACTTTTCAAGTTTGATCATAAAAGAAATTATTTGAAATATGGCAGTGAGTCATTTAACAGAACAGGACTTTCACATACTTGAAGGAAGATTGTTATGTGTTTGGCTCTGGTTATCAAATCAAAGCAGGTTATGTGCTAAGTTGCTTTAGTCATGTCCAACTCTTTGCAACCCTATGGATGGCAGCCTGCCAGGCTCACTGTCCATGGGATTTCCCAGACAAGAATACTGAAGTGACTTGCCATTTCCTTCTCCAGGGGATATTCCCGGTCCAGGGATCAAACCCAAGTCTCCTGTGTTTCCTGCATTGCAGATAGATTCTTTAGTTCTGAGCCACCAGGGAGGCCCCCAAAACAGGATCTAGCTCTAACCAATACAATAATGATTGTATCCCACCCTAATTATGAGACCCAGGAATACAATCATCTCTCATAGAAACTTGTAATAATTTTTCTCAGTACTTGCTGTTGCTGCTGCTGCTGCTAAGTCGCTTCAGTTGTGTCCGACTCTGTGTGACCCCATAGACGGCAGCCCACCAGGCTCCTCCATCCCTGGGATTCTCCAGGCAAGAACACTAGAGTGGGTTGCCATTTCCTTCTCCAATGCATGAAAGTGAAAAGTGAAAGTGAAGTCACTGAGTCATGTCCAACACTCAGCGACCCCATGGACTGCAGCCCACCAGGCTCCTCCATCCATGGGATTTTCCAGGTGAGAGTACTGGAGTGGGGTGCCATTGCCTTCTCAGTACTTACTTTTTGTTTATTTGGCTACAAATAAAGTGTGCTTAATTTAGCCCTAAACTCAGCAAAAACAGCTGATTCATAGCCTTTATAGGCGACATAAAAGATTTCTGATCCATATATAGCAAACAATAAAAGAATGCAATCATCTTGCGACTTTGCTTACTCATGGATTCAGTGTTTCTCTAGCATTCACCAATGATCATGACCATTTCCTGGACAGAACAAAATGCCAATAAGTTGGAAGCAGCAACTTCACAGGAACATATGAAAGACATGCAACATGGAAAACTTATGGAAGAGCCAACTCCCAGTGAGAACACGTTAAAATATGGTACATGATAAAAACTGAAATCTGTGAATAGTAATGAATCTAGTATTTTTGACAGCTTACCATTTTCTATCTTCTCAACAATCCTTTAAGTCTTATTATCCTTATTTTATAGACAAGATAACTGAAAAGTAGAGTTGGTGTAACTTTCTTAATATTTTATAGTTAAAAGGAGATGCAGGGCTTCCGGGTGGCAGTGGTAAAGAATCTGCCCGTCAATGTAGGAGATGCAAGAGATGTTAGTTTCGATCCCTGGGTCAGGAAGAGCTCTTGGAGAAGGAAATGACAATCCACTCCAGTATTCTTGCCTGGAAAATTCCATGGACGGGGGGCTTGTGGGCTGCAGTCCATGGGGTTGCAGAGTCGGACACAACTGAGCACACACGCACAGACACCCTTCATTAGTGGATGAAGCTGGGACTTACACCCGCAGCCTGCCTCCAGAAGCCAGGCTCTTAACCATTGCGTTCCGCTGATGAAGAGTCTCCCCACAAATGAAGCTGTATGCATGCTGCTTTCCACGGAATTTGATGTTCTCTAATCCAGCTGCCTCAGGTGACCCCAAAAATTCCCTACAAGACTTGAAAATGATTATACTGATATGACCAGGGTATGTGTGGAAATAATATAATCTTTTAAAAATTTTTTGTTGTTTGTGATTTTTCTTGTTGCTTGCTTTTCACCTCTTGCTTTTATCTGGCTTTATTTTTATGACAAACCTGTGCTGGTGGCCTATTTAATTAGTGAAAGAGNCAGTACTTACTTTTTGTTTATTTGGCTACAAATAAAGTGTGCTTAATTTAGCCCTAAACTCAGCAAAAACAGCTGATTCATAGCCTTTATAGGCGACATAAAAGATTTCTGATCCATATATAGCAAACAATAAAAGAATGCAATCATCTTGCGACTTTGCTTACTCATGGATTCAGTGTTTCTCTAGCATTCACCAATGATCATGACCATTTCCTGGACAGAACAAAATGCCAATAAGTTGGAAGCAGCAACTTCACAGGAACATATGAAAGACATGCAACATGGAAAACTTATGGAAGAGCCAACTCCCAGTGAGAACACGTTAAAATATGGTACATGATAAAAACTGAAATCTGTGAATAGTAATGAATCTAGTATTTTTGACAGCTTACCATTTTCTATCTTCTCAACAATCCTTTAAGTCTTATTATCCTTATTTTATAGACAAGATAACTGAAAAGTAGAGTTGGTGTAACTTTCTTAATATTTTATAGTTAAAAGGAGATGCAGGGCTTCCGGGTGGCAGTGGTAAAGAATCTGCCCGTCAATGTAGGAGATGCAAGAGATGTTAGTTTCGATCCCTGGGTCAGGAAGAGCTCTTGGAGAAGGAAATGACAATCCACTCCAGTATTCTTGCCTGGAAAATTCCATGGACGGGGGGCTTGTGGGCTGCAGTCCATGGGGTTGCAGAGTCGGACACAACTGAGCACACACGCACAGACACCCTTCATTAGTGGATGAAGCTGGGACTTACACCCGCAGCCTGCCTCCAGAAGCCAGGCTCTTAACCATTGCGTTCCGCTGATGAAGAGTCTCCCCACAAATGAAGCTGTATGCATGCTGCTTTCCACGGAATTTGATGTTCTCTAATCCAGCTGCCTCAGGTGACCCCAAAAATTCCCTACAAGACTTGAAAATGATTATACTGATATGACCAGGGTATGTGTGGAAATAATATAATCTTTTAAAAATTTTTTGTTGTTTGTGATTTTTCTTGTTGCTTGCTTTTCACCTCTTGCTTTTATCTGGCTTTATTTTTATGACAAACCTGTGCTGGTGGCCTATTTAATTAGTGAAAGAGTGACATGCTTTCATGATTATTGCCATAGTCATAGTCTCTTTTATGCTGTACAGGTGTGTAATCAATGCACCTTTTAAATTCTATGGAATGTGGTCCTCCTTCTAATTGCAGTAAATTGGTTGCACTAATCACTTTGAGTTGTTGGCCAACATAGTTATAGATTTCTACCAGGTGTTCCACCGGAAGATAATTGCTTAACAGTACGAAGTATTTCAAAAGTGCTGAATGTAAAACAAATCCAAGGGTAATTCCAAAAGCTGGCTTCCTAATTCATTCATTCATTTACTCATTCACTTACTTTAGAAAAATGCATTATTGTGCATTCTGTGTGTGCCTGCCATTGAACTAAAGATCAGGAAAACAAAAGGCATAATATTCACTCCCTTCCCTGCCTTCAAGACTCTCACAATTTAATGGACAGTATAATGAAATAAAGTATTACATGACCCATGAGGAAACAGGGATATGTGAAAATTTCCAAAAGAGCCCAAAGGAGTGAATGACGGATCTGCTTTGGAATTATAAACTCAGAGTCAAAAAGGAGACAATGACACTTGAGTTAAGTCTTGAATAACATGCAGGAATTTGCCAGTTGTTTCTGTTGCAGCTCCTGGAAACATCAGTACATTTTATGTGGTTAACACACAGAGTACAGAGCAGGGGAAGGGCTGGAGAGGAGGCTGTGTGGTAGAGTGGATTTATATTGTGAAGGCTCTTTTATCTTAGGAGAAGGAAAACTCATTCTTAGGAACAATGAAGAAACACAAAAAGGTTTTAATGAGATAAAATACATAGTACGTGGCCTCATAATTTTCTGGGTACAAGTCTGTCTCCCTCAGTAGACTTGTCACAGGAGCCTTCCCATCATAGGTGCTCCATATAGTCAATCCTGAATGGTGAATCCTGATTCAATAGTGAATCCTGAATGGTTGGATTAATAAATTAATGAGGATTTTTTTAAAAGGTAACTTGGTCAGCCATGCAAGACATAGCTTTGATTAGGGTCAGAGAGAAGGCAAGGAGATCATTCAGAAAACTCGTGTTTCTGCAGCTGTGACGTAATGAGAGACTGAACAAAGCCATGATGATAAGTAACAACACGCCAGGCCACCACTGTAGTGAAATGGGCCTCCAGCCAATCTAACGAATGACCTTCATGAGGACACATTGCAGGCCTGGAAAAATATCCTGCCAATCACTGAGCTTGGAGCACTCGCTTCTTCTACCACTACCTCCTTAATATCCCATAATCTTGTTTGGGGCCAATGCTGGCAAAATCTTCATAAGTAAGTGATGCTAACAGGTCTTCCATGAACTTAAAACTATTTCCTAGGTAGCCCACATTTTCAGCAAACACTTTAGGTTACAGTCACATTGCTTTAATATGAAGTCTATCTGAGCAGTCAAAAATTCAAACTATATCTTTTCCTGGTCTAACAACAGCGACTTCCAGCATCAGCAAGTTTCTGCAGCATCAGTTGAAACAGTGATACTAAGCCGAAAGGCTTATAAATAAGAGAGGGGCTGAGATTTGACAACACATGGAGAATGTGGAGAGAAAATACAGTGAGGGCTTGGCGCACATTTAAGTACCATGCTTTATAGCCAGAGCAGGAACCTCGATGGCCCAAAGAGCTAAGGGATAAACAAAACTATTGCAGAGAAAGTGCTTTGAGAATGTAATAGACCAATATTAAAAACCATTACAGAAGGGAAACTACCCTTTTACCACAGTACTATTAGCACTGTCTATTTATACAGATGGATAGAAATTGTTCTTCACCTGACTCTTGGAGACACTTTTTGAAACAAAAGCGGTAGAAACGTATATTTAAGCTATGCCACTTTCACCCCCTAAAGTTCTTCTTATGGACTCAAATTGTTCTTTTCCTTTCTAAACTCAAGCCAGGAGTACGGACAACTCCTTTTCCTCATTCCTTGTGTCGCCCATCATCTTTAGAAGCTCGAAGGCCCTCTCAGTTATACCATTACCAGCTAGCTTGCCAGTGACAAGTTAAAATTATGAGTGGAAGAAATCAAATGCTAAGAACTGAATGGCTTTCCATTTTAGGCACAAACATGATTAATTCTCACATCACATACTCATAAACAAAAGCACGATCAATATTAGACTGCTATGCTGAGACAGAGGCAAATGACATTGGAAAAACCATCAAACTTTGAACAGAAAGAAGAAAACCAAGAGCTGGTCTTAGAGGGATAGGATGAGTTTGGCCTCAGGCAATGCTGCTTTTGAAGGAAGGAAACTACCCACATCTTGGTAAACTGTCTCTCCTCATCCTCTATTTCATTTTAGATAAGAGTTTAACAAAATACAGAATAAAAATTAAAATGCCTTTCTGTTTTCAGTCTGCATTTTAAGAAATTAAATAAACAAGACTACTAAAAAATAATTTCATACAAAATTGAGATTTTTATAGAGGACTCTCCTGACCAAAGTTTCCATTTCATCACTTGTTCTTAAGGTCTCTACAGCTTGATATTTCCCTCATCAGAAACACACTCTTGAAGATTCACAGGAAACAAGGCATTTTCATGTTTAAAACCTAAAACTCACCAACCGAAATATACACGCCATGACAATTACAACAGCTCCTTAAGTTGATGAGTAAAAACAGGACTGTACATCTGTTCTAACTGGCATTTCCATCTCAGCTGACTCATTTCTGGGACCTGACACCCTGTGCTCTGCAGCAGGTTTACATGCCAGGGCTTGAGCCAAGGTGACACCACGTAACCTTTCTCTCCATGGAATCAGCAGCCCGTTCATTTGAATAGCTGTCCAGAAATAGGTTCACAGATTTTCTTGTGAACACCCAGCAGGAAAGCATATTGTTTCCATTTGCTTGTTAGCATCAAACCATAATGATGCCTTTAATTATTTGGGAGAAAAGGGTCACATTCATGGGCTCACATGCTGGCTTATTAGTTTTTTGTTTTACCAATGAATCAGTTGATATGGAGATATTGCTTCATTTGAGCACCTATATGTCAATAAAGTACTTTTAAAAATACCAAATAGTCACACAAATCATCTCTCTCTTTCACAAACACATACAACACACACTGAAATGTTCTGAGTATCTGTTTATGCACGTGTTTTAAAAAACAGATTGAGTTTTCACTGAGATCAAGGAGCGATATTCTGATAAAGATGTCAAACAGGTGGTGGCATGTCGGCTCTGCAGTTAAGGAGGGAGGTACAGTATGGGATAGAAAGAAGGCATAGCATTAACAATTGAAGATTGTCAGAGAATAAAATCACCGATGGAAGGAAAAAGTGCCTTTGTGAGTGTCACTGTTCTAAATTTTGCATTTATTTCATAGAAACAAACTGAGTTACTAATGTAGTGAGCATTCCTTTTGGGTTTTTGGTTCTTTTGGGGGAGGGGCAGTTGTTTGTTTTGGTTTTGTCTGGCCAGCATCCAGTCTCACGGTGAGATAGTATCTCACTTTTCTGGGTGAGGACACCAACAATTGGTGCCAAGAAAAATCAATCCAAAGACTTCTGTTACCAGGAGAGATGATCCACTTCCAGTTGCTAAGCTAGAAGACTGTGAGCCTGAAGCTGTTATTCAGTCTTATCTTCTCCACCTTCTGGGGAGAGCTAGCCTTGAGATGATGTTAACACAGAAGAAAAACACAGAGAGGCAGAGGGATGGCTACCTGCTCTCATCTTTTGGTCTATATGATCAAGGTGTGCCTGAAGCTGAACTAGTCTAAGCTATTCACTCTATATGTGAAAAAGAAGAATGAAGAATTTGTCACTACTACTGGTTTATGTTACTAAGCCAGAAACAGTCCTAGTTAATATTCTGGTATTTTTCCTTATCGTTTACATATATGCATACATACACCTTGGTGGCTAAGCAGTAAAGAATGGGCTTGTGATACAGGAGATGCAGATTCCATCCCTAAGTCAGGAAGATCCCCTGGAGAAAGGGGATGGCTACCCACTCCAGTATTCTTGCCTGGAGAATCCCATGGACAGAGGAGCCTGGCAGGCTACAGTCCATGGAAGTTAGACACAACTTAGTGACTTAGTACAGTAAACTGCTGTACATACAACTGTCTACTTGCTTATATAACATGTGGTCTCAAAATTATATTATTTACATTTCCCATACATTTACAAAATTATTGGAAATATGGTTTTAGTAATTGCGTCAAACTCTATCATGTGAATGCTTCAGAATGCATTTAATCTCTTAGCAACAATTATAGTCAAAAATATTTATTGAACACATACTATGTACAGGGCACCAGTGCTAAACTCTGGAGGGATAGAGCAGAAGATGTTGTAGATACGGCAGGCATGGAGCTTATAATCTCTTCTTGTTGAACATTTGGACCGTTTGCAATGTCTTACTGTTTTAAGAAACAATGTGATGGACATCTTTCTACAAAAATCTTTCTAGAAGTTTTATAAATAATTGTTAAAGAAGTCAGTAAGAAATATAGCTTTATTACAAGTATATACTATCATATGAGTGGCATACACAAATATACATATGCAAAGTAACGAAATAAAACTCTTTTAAGATAATACTGCTTCCCTGGTGGCTCAGATGGTAAAGAATATGCAGGCAATACAGGAGACCCAGGTTTGATCCCTGGGTTGGGAAAATCCCCTGGAGAAGGGAACGGCTACCCACTTCAGTATTGTTGCCTGGAGAATTCCATGGACAGGTGAGCCTTGTTGGCTACAGTTTATGGGGCTATAAAGTGTCAGACATGATTGAGTGACTAATACTTTCACTTTCTTTCACAATCCTAACTATATACAACATATTCTTATTTTTCTATTATAGTCTAGTATTTTTAAATTTCTTTCTCCAAATGACTAGTTTTGATCTACTACACTGAGTTATTACCCACTAATGAGTAAAGACTCACAATGAAAACCACTGCCTTAGAACATGGTAGAGTGCCATGGTTTTCACTAAAGGATCTAACATGAACTCTAGCACTTACTAAGCATCAAATGCATTTATTGGCTATAGAGGAAGCACGATGTTTTCTAAAAAAGAAAAAGAATCCAGCAAAATCTAAGAAAAGTTGCTGTTAGGGGGACTGTTACAATCAGACAAAGAAGCCAGGCACCAGAAGCAAATGCCATCTCCCAAAGCTGTTATGGGGCTTCCCAGATGGCACTTGTGGTAAAGAACCTGCCTGCCAAAGCAGGAGACACAAAAGACATGGGTTTAATCCCTGGGTCAGGAAGATCCCCTGAAGGAGGAAATGGCAACCCACTCCAGTATTCTTGCCTGGAGAATCCCATGGATNAAGCAAATGCCATCTCCCAAAGCTGTTATGGGGCTTCCCAGATGGCACTTGTGGTAAAGAACCTGCCTGCCAAAGCAGGAGACACAAAAGACATGGGTTTAATCCCTGGGTCAGGAAGATCCCCTGAAGGAGGAAATGGCAACCCACTCCAGTATTCTTGCCTGGAGAATCCCATGGATGGGAGAGCCTGGAGGGCTACAGTCCACAGGGTCGCAAAGAGTTGAACACAACTGAGTGACTGAGCAAAGCTGTTACAAATAGTAGGATCTATTAAAGAGAGGAGCCTTAAGGGAGGAGTCCTTGCTAAGATGAGCTTGTGCAGTGAGAGTAGGTGCCAGGAGCTTTCACTAGCAGGATTCTCATTCACCAAAAGCCACTGAGGCAACCCTGACATGATTTGAGGTTAATGGAAATCACCCTTAAAACATGAGACAAGGTGTCTGAATGGAGGAATTTCAATTCCCAGAGATCTTTAGATTCCTTTCTCTTCATAGACCTTGTCATCTTTGAAGTCAGGGCAATTGTTGAGTTTCTCAACACAGTTGTCACCAAGCAGGAAGAATAACAATTTTCTGCCTGGAAATCCAATAGGGTTAGATGCCCAGAAAACCACAGAGACAAAAGTTGTCTGCCTTTCAATTTCCTGTGACCCAGGAAGGAGGGTCAATGGGATGCAGTTTGTAGTAACAGCTTCACAGTGAATGCAGTGGTGAGCACGGTTTACTGTTTCAACGAGTAGACGAAGGTAGGGTAGTGACGGGTGAGGATACAGGAACATGTTGAGAGTTTATTTTAGGGAGAGCTAAATATTTTAGAATTGAAAGCAGAAAGATAACGAATATAGGATATCTAAAATCAGGCATCTAGAATGACTGGGTTTGCTTGGACTGTCTTAGCTTTAGCACTAAAAGTCCTGCATTCCAGAAGCTCCTTAGGCCTGAGATAACTGGGCAGTTGGTCACCCTAAGTTTTGGTACATTTAGTTTGCAGCTAACGAGAGGTGTGACCTATTTAATCAGCCTGTCTGGGTAATTTACTCAACATCTCTGGGTTTCAGTTTCCTCAACTGTAAAGGGGATGGTAATACTTACCCATCACCGATAAAAGAAGAGTCGAAGTATTTTTTTAATAGTTCTGCTCCTGCACAGATGCGGGGGCTTGCCTCTTATAATAGCAGTCAAATAAGAATACAGACTTCTGACTGAGTGTCTTCAGGTGATGTGGGGTTAGAATTATAGTACTTGGTTTCCAGCACCCATGGCAGCCTCTCACACTCCTGAGGGGTTGGAATTAATCTGGGCAGTATGCAAATATCCTGGAACCCAAGGTTTCCTGAACAATGGAAAGATCAGTTCACTCACTCAGTCGTGTCCAATTCTTTGTGACCCCATGGACTCTAGCACACCAGGCCTCCCNTGGGCAGTATGCAAATATCCTGGAACCCAAGGTTTCCTGAACAATGGAAAGATCAGTTCACTCACTCAGTCGTGTCCAATTCTTTGTGACCCCATGGACTCTAGCACACCAGGCCTCCCTGTCCATTACCAACTCCCAGAGCCTACTCAAACTCATGTCCATTGAGTCAGTGATGCCATCCAACCATCTCATCCTCTGTCGTCCCCTTCTCCCCCCACCTTCAATCTTTCCCTGCATCAGGGTCTTTTCAAATGAATCAGTTCTTTGCATCAGGTGGCCAAAGTATTGGAGGTCAGCTTCAGCATCAGTCCTTCCAATGAATATTCAGGACTGATTTCCTTTAGGATGGACTGGTTAGATCTCCTTGCAGTCCCAGGGACAGAAGCTTGAAAAAGAAAAGCAAGTTTATTATAATTTGTACCTGCATCCTGGAACATCTGTGACAAATATGAAAGCTATATAGTTTGTTTTTCCTTATAAAAGAACAAAAATTGAGGATAATTCCATTAGATGTAGCCTGTCAGGTGTAAAGAATATGATCTTACTTCAAGAGAGATTTTACACAAAATTCATGTTTTATGGCCTTTACTATGTCTCTCTCATAGTGAAAGTAGCTTCTTGCTTTGCTTGTTCTCATAGAGTCAGCCTTTTTTAAAAATCTGAATTCACTCTGAGATTCATATGTTCCAAACAAGTTAATGGCCCTGTTTCCATTACTGATACAGGTCATGGTTAAGCCACTGCATGTTTGTATTTTTACTTCTTACCGCAAGTGTTCCTACACTATGACAATAAAAATGATTCAAAAACAATCCAAACTTCCTAAGGTAATAAGAACATTCTCTCAAGGTTAGCAGAGTGAAATGTAAGCCATTGAACAAAATCTTTGCTTGGGGATGAGGTGTGGAAAGATTCAATGAAGAGAAAAAGTGAATCTTATCAGCTACATGATGACTAACAGATTTTCCAGAAAAGTGATACATAAACCTTAGGAAATTAATGAAGATCTTAAACCGTACCTGAGGCAAAAAATGAATAGGAATAAAATCTTACCATAAATACTGTAAGTAAGTGTTAATCGCTCAGTCATGCCCAACTCTTTGCAACCCCATGGACTGCAGCCCACCAGGCTCCTCTGTCCATGAGATTTTCCAGGCAAGGATAGTGGAGTGGGTTGCCATTTCCTTCTCCAGGGGATCTTCCCAACCCAGGGATCAAACCCAGGTCTCCTGCACTGCAGGCAAAGTCTTTACCGACTGAGCTATAAAGGGAATATTGAGAGAACATCAAATTTAGGGAGAAACAAAATGTCATAATAAAAAAAAATCCCAATTATAATATAATACTTATAGAAAAAGAACTCAAAGATAAATATAATATGATTTCACTCATATGTGGAATGTAATCAATGAAACAAATGAACAAACAAAATAAAACTTGTAGCTACAGAGAACAAATTGGTAGTCATCAGAAGGGAACTGGCAGAAATGGGTGAAGGAGACCAATTGTACCATGATCGATGGTTATGAGACTTATTGTGATGGTCATTTTGTAGTGTATGCAAATACTGAATTACTGTATTATATATATTAAACAAGTATAATGGCGCATACCAGTTTTACCTCAATAAAAGCAGCTTTATTTAAAAAAAAATCATGATTTGCACCTCATCCTATGTGCCAGGTTTTGAATTAGCTCCTCTCTTTGCAAAAAAAAAATTGTGAGGTAGGTATTGGAATCCACACTAAATCTTAAAAGGATAAAAGAAAAAACTACTGAAGATTGCTAAGCTACTAAATGGCTGGTAAGCTTTGAACCCAAGTCCATCTGTCTCCAAAGTATGTACATAACTCACATTAGTAAAGATGAACTCTTTTCAAAAATTGATTTGCATATGACTTTCATTTTTTTAGGACTTAAATATGGTGATTTAAAATTTGACTTCTTTCTTAACTTCTAAATCACTAATGCTTAGGCCCATCCTCAGACTGAGCATTCATTCCTAGCACATAAACACACAGCTTTGCTAGAGGTTAGAGGTCACATCAAAATGGAGCCTCAGATTTTTGATAATTAGTATCAACAGTGGGAAGAGTCATCCTTGGTTTTCATCCTATTTCCAATAGTTGTGAAGCCGGAGCAAGTCATTTATTCTCTCCAAGCTAAAAGTGAGGATAATAATAGTATCTTCATCTGAAAAATGAGGATAATAATAGTATCTATTTCTAGATGTGTCTAAAGATGAAATTAAATGGTATTAAACAATTATTCTAGTGCCTGGTGCCTGGACCAATATATGTAGTCATCTATGGGGATCTAGGCAGTAGATCCTTTTTTAAAGCAAGCTACAAATATCCTACACTGAAACAGAAATCCCCAGGATTAGTTCAGGTTGATTTAATGTCCCAGGAGTTATGAGTAACGACCAAGGCTCCTCTGGCGTCACACAAAGCAGCAATGCCTGGAGAGACTTAGATAAAGATCATTTCATGTTGGGACTTGGGCACTTGTTTAGACAGACACTAAAAGCTAATTACACCCACCTTGGCAGGCTTAGCTGTAAGAACAGCACAGCAGCTGGCAAAAGAGAATGCTGCTACAAATCTTCCACAATCTGTGACTGGGGCTGCTGGGGCCTTACCTTTGTTAATCCCTCAGTATTTAAGGATCAGGGTCATGCTATTTGGGCTTCCCAGGTAGCTCAGTGGTAAAGAGCTCACCTGCAATGCAGGAGACACAGGAGATGCAGATTCATTCCTTTGGTAGGGAAGATCCATCGGAGGAAGGTTGCAACCCACTCCCATTCTTGCCAAGAAAATCCATCCCATGGACAGAGAAGCTGGGTGGGTTTGCAAAGAGTCAGACATGACTGAAGCAACTGAGCGTGCATGCACCTATGACATGCTGTTTACCTAAAAGTCTGCATCTCAAAGAATATACAGGAATTCATCCCGGCACTGTTCCAGGGACAAAGGTGAGTAAGACAAATATTCTAAGCAGCTCCTGTTTCAGTTAGAGACATAAATGACTAAAAAATATGATTTTGAATACCAATGAAAGTTATGATGGAAATGAGACAGGACACTGGAATAGAG
Source organism: Raphicerus campestris (assembly GCA_006410735.1). NCBI lineage: Eukaryota > Metazoa > Chordata > Mammalia > Artiodactyla > Bovidae > Raphicerus > Raphicerus campestris. The sequence continues at coordinate 22,448 of SJYW01031533.1, read as the reverse complement.
AATGGTTGGCGGTAGGTCTAGAGTCATCTTAGAAGGCAGATCTGAGGAATAACATCTGAAATGAGACCTTAATATTTTAGAAGTAAATGGTGATATAGGAAGAAAGGGAAGTGAACATTAGAAGATCGAATTACATAAAAACCATTACAAAAGCCCCTGGAGTGTCTCAGAAGTATTTATAGGATTGCAAAATTAATGCACTTAAATACGTTCATAATGCAGCATCTTCTATCACAGTTGGAAAGTTAACTATAACGATGTGTCCAGTCCTAATGTGTTTTGTCTAGATGTGGCATTCTGTCTGTCTGTTTCTATTTCCTTCTATCTTTGTTAAAAATCAAAATACTGTCCTTTAGTGAAAAAGACTTTTACAGCAATAGGCCTCTGTATTCTCATCCATAAATGGAAATAATAATGCCTTAGAGTTTTCCCATGGACTTGTGGTTAGGACTAAAAGAGAAAACGTGCACGAAATACCTAGGCCAAAACTGATCAACAGTGGTGGCCACCCACAGAGCATATGCTTCCCATCTGCCTGAGAAAAATGACAAATTTGTGTGGCTTTGGGTAACATGGGAGAAAGTTAGAGCCTTGTGATTTTTTTTTAATGTAGCCATGTGGGACTTTTTTCATGAAATTTTAAATCTCTGAGATCTTTATAATAACAGAAATATAAGAACCACAAGGTCAAATAAGAAAGAGAAAAACGGATGAGCATGAGTGGGTCAGAAAAGAATGGGGAGAATAAAAAATAGTGACATCAAGGATCCAGAGAAAAAGGGATGTAGGTCCCAGAAGCATCTTGAGGCTACCTTGCCATCCAGGGAGAGCGCCATGTTCCTGAGTCATAGAATCTCATAAGACATGTTCCTGAAAGATGTATCCAGGAACCTTACTAGAAAAACGAACAGTCTTGGATTCACGTTTTCCCATATACAACATTACTCTCCATCTCCTTTGAATCAAATTAATGTGTATGTTTTATGAGCAGAAGCATCACAGCAAAGCATTATGAGGGATAGTTTTCATTGATTCCACAAACCCGTTGAGACAGGTGTCATTATCAGATATCATGACCATTACTATTCTTATTCTGTGTTAGGTTTGATGAAGGGCTCTGAAGTTGGGAGGTTTGGAATCTTCTCTTCACTCACTTTTACCATGTTAGGGCAATGCCTCCAGGTGTGAGTTCCTGATGGGATAAAATCAGTTTACACAGGGGTTTGTGCACAAGTTCCCGAGTGAATCGTGAATTAAAAGAAATGAAGTACTAAGCCCTTGCTGTTAATAGTGAATTAGCATATTCTCTTTGGAGTGTGAAAAAGAAAGTGAGAAGCCTGGTTAATTCTCAATGCCCCAAAGGAGCTTCAACAAAACCAGTCAGTTATCTAATGCCTTAACATTTTTCAATGCTGCTTAACATTCAACAACTGTAAAAGGAAGCCAGCCCTGGCTACTACCTAGTAAAACTAACAGAGCACTATCAAGGAAGATTTAGAGTTTTAGCATCGTCGAAACATGCATTTCCAGCAAAAATAAAAATAGAAAAGGAACGAAAGAAATGCTATTTGGAGCTTAGCAAATACTTTGGTACCATCTATAATTCACATTACAAAACCTTTCAAAACACAGAACATATCAAAAAGCAAAACATCCACTCAGTGGTGAAATCAGTATAGCATATACCATTTCAACATGATGCATTACAAATACCTCCGCTTTCTTTCCAATGGTCTTAGAACCTGCATTTTAAATGGTTGTGTTTTCAACCTGAGCTAGCCTTATGCATTTTTTTTTCAAATTAGTCTTTGGTAAACCTCAGTTTCCCATCATTGCCAGTTGTTTGGTTCAAATAAGTCTAAACTCAGGTAATTACTTAAAAATATACCTTTTGAGGTGGAGCAGAGAGACTCTTACATGCACAGCATGTTAACAGGAAGTTTCATTCTAGGTTTTAATGAGGGAGTCATATACGCAAAAACATAGCAGGTTTATTTATAAGTCACATTCACAGGACTTTAAAACCTTAAAAAATAAAATTATATTCATCAAGCACAACAGTAGATTTAAGCATATGGTATTTCACTTAGTCTTTAACAGTGGAGTAGGTACTGTGATTCCCACTTTATAAACTGACAAAACTGACAAGCTGAGTGCTTTAGAAAATTTCCCAGGTCACTTATCTGGAATTCAAATCCATGTCTGCCTGGCTCCAAAAATCTATCTATGTATACAATTTCATGTGGTTTAGTCGCTAAGTTGTGTCCGACTCTTTGCGACCCATGGATTGCAACCTGCCAGGTTCTTCTGTCAATGGGGATTTCCAGACAAGAATACTGAAGTGGGTTGCCATTTCCTTCTCCTACTCATATTATCATGGGTCCCTCAATGACACTATGGAATAAACCAAACCATACCCTATGGCCTATAGAATTTCTCTAGAACTAGGGAGACGCAAGAGATGCAGGTTCGATCCCTGGGTTGAAAGATACCCTGGAAAAGGAAATAGCAACCCACTCCAGTATACTTCCCTGGGGAAATTCCATAGACAGAGGAGCCTAGCAGGCTAGAGTCCCTGGGGTCACAAGAGCCAGTCACCACCCCAAGACTGAGTACACACACACAAAGAATTGGGATATTCTCTAGTAATAATCTGATTAGTCATTTGATCTCAGATGAATTTGCAGCATTTACCTTCAATGCTCAAAGGTGATAGTAATACTACCTACATTTTCAATTACATAAATTCTTTTTCTAAAATGTAGAAACCTGTTTATTTCAAAAGCTAAGTTGTTGTTGTTCAGTCGTGTCCGACTCTGCAACACCATGGACTGCAGTGCACCAGGCCTCCCTGTCCCTCACCATTTTCTAGAGCTTGCTCAAACTCATGTCCATAGAGTTGGTGATGTCATCCAACCATCTCATCCTCTGTCGTCCCCTTCTCCTCCTGCCTTCAATCTTTCCCAGCATCAGGGCCTTTCCTAATGAGTCACCTCTTTGCATCACGTGGCCAAAGTATTGGAGTTTCAACTTCAGCATCAGTCCTTCCAAAGAATATTCAGGACTGATTTCCTTTAGAATTGACTGGTTTGATATCCTTGCAGTCCAAGGGAGTCTTAAGAGTCTTTTCCAACAGTACAGTTCAATAGCATCACTTCTTCAGTGCTCAGCCTTCTTTATGGTCCACCTCTCACATACATACATGACTACTGGAAAAGATCATAGCTTTGACTAGATGGACCTTTGTTGGCAAAGTAATATTTCTGCTTTTTAATATGCTGTCGAGGTTGGTCATAGCTTTTTTTCCAAGGAGCAAGTTTCTCTTAATTTCATTGCAGTTACTATCTGCAGTGATTTTGGAGCCCAAGAAAATAAAGCCTGTCACTGTTTCCACTGTTTCCCCATCTATTTACCATGAAGTGATTGGACTGGATGCAATGATCTTCCTTTTTTGAATGTTGAGTTTTAAGCCAACTTTTTCACTCTTCTCTTTCACTTTCATCAAGAGGCTCTTTAGATCCTCTTCACTTTATATCACCTGCATATCTGAGGTTATTGATATTTCTCCAGGCAATCTTGAATCCAGCTTCGCTTCATCCAGCCTGGCATTTCACATGATGAACTCTGCATATAAATTAAATAATCAGGATGACAACATAGAGCCGTGATGTACTTCTTTTCTAGTTTGAAATCTTTCTGTTGTTCCATGTCCAGTTCTAACTGCTTGACCTGCATAAAGGTTTCTCAGGAGGCAGATAAGGTGGTCTGGTATTCCCATCTCTTTAAGAATTTTCCACAGTTTGTTGTAATCCACACATATTCCTTTTCTAAAATGTAGAAATGTATTTATTTCAAAAGCTAAGTGATCACATAATTAATATGATAATTTTGGAAGAGGATTTTAATGGTACATTTTAAAGGAAATATATATCTATACATATGTATATAGACAGACCTATGAGAGAAAGGAAGTATAATAAAAAATACTCTTGAATACAACTTCAGAAAGTGTTCATTTGTGTGACCATCCCCCCACCACTTCCCAAAGGATAACTCAAGAGTACAATGGAAATGGTGCTCTCTGAGTGGTCAGACAATACAACAGCCAGGCTTAGCCACTCCAGGCAAAATGAAAAGAAAGTGAAAGCATGGAGAGGTGATGTAGAGGGGAGAGAAAAATGAAGCTGTCAGTTCAGTTCAGTTCAGTCGCTCAGTCGTGTCCGACTCTTTGCGACCCCATGAATCGCAGCACACCAGGCCTCCCTGTCCATCACCAACTCCCGGAGTTCACTCAGATTCACATCCATCAAATTAGTGATGCCATCCAGCCATCTCATCCTCTGTTGTCCCCTTCTCCTCCTGCCCCCAATCCCTGCCAGCACCAAAGTCTTTTCCAATGAGTCAACTCTTCTCATGAGGTGGCCAAAGTACTGGAGTTTCAGCTTTAGCATAATTCCTTCCAAAGAAATCCCAGGGCTGATCTTCAGAATGGACTGGTTGGATCTTCTGGTAGTCCAAGGGACGCTCAAGAGTCTTCTCCAACATCACAGTTCAAAAGCATCAATTCTTCGGCACTCAGCCTTCTTCACAGTCCAACTCTCACATCCATACATGACTACTGGAAAAACCGTAGCCTTGACTAGACGCACTTTATTTGGCAAAGTAATGTCTCTGCTTTTGAATATGCTATCTAGGTTGGTCATAACTTTTCTTCCAAGGAGTAAGCATCTTCTAATTTTATAGCTGCAGTCACCACCTGCAGTGATTTTGGAGCTCCCAAAAATAAAGTCTGACACTGTTGCCACTGTTTCCCCATCTATTTCACATAAAGTGATGGGACCAGATGCCACGATCTTCATTTTCTGAATGCTGAGCTTTAGGCCAACTTTTTCGCTTTCCTCTTTCACTTTCATCAAGAGGCTTTTTAGTTCCTCTTCACTTTCTGCCATCAGGGTGGTATCATTTGCATATCTGAGGTTATTGATATTTCTCCCGGCAATCTTGATTCCAGCTTGTGTTTCTTCCAGTCCAACATTTCTCATGATGTACTCTGCATAGAAGTTAAATAAGCAGGGTGACAATATACAGTCTTGACGGATTCCTTTTCCTATTTGGAACCAGTCTGTTGTTCCATGTCCAGTTCTAACTGTTGCTTCCTGACCTGCATACAGATTTCTCAAGAGGCAGGTCAGGTGGTCTGGTATTCCCATCTCTCTCAGAATTTTCTGCAGTTTATTGTGATCCACACAGTCAAAGGCTTTGGCATAGTCAATAAAGCAGAAATAGATGTACTAGATGGCAAAAATGAACAAGCTTAGATTTTGCTAGCAGGTCTCAGTGTGTTTTTCTCCAAAAGAGATATGACAGATTCACAACACACTCCTGTGGGCACACCATAGTTTGATGAAGTCCAACACTATAATAATTCACAATCACCTTTTGGTAATAACTATCAGCTTCCCAGGTGGCTCAGTGGTAAAGAATCCACCTGCCAGTGCAGGAGACTTGGGTTTGATCTTTGGGTCAGGAAGATCTGCTGGAGAAGGAAATGGCAACCCACTTCAGTATTCTTGCCTGGAAAATTCTATGGACAGAGGAGCCTGGCGGGCTACAGTCCATGGGGTCACAGAAGAGTTGGACACAGCTTAACAACTAAACAACAAAACAAACAACAACAACCAGCAGATTAGCAAGGGTAGTTGCTTGCAAAAGACTATGGCTTCCCTAAGACTGGCCTCAGATTATAGGTAATTCTGCAAGACTTACTAGTAACACTCAAGAAACCGCCTCAGATGCAAGAGAGATTGACAAACTATGGAGAATCAATCTGCTGATGATTCATGTTGAAAACAATGTTTCACAAACTCCTGCACTTTATAACAAGCACCCAGTTATATGAGACACACTTCAATGTGACTGCACTGACCTAGTTTATTGTAACACGCCAGGAGGTTGTGACTCCACATTGGACAGTCTTACAGCAAGTAGTAAGGTTCCCAGCAGAGTTGTAAGTGTGTTTGTTAGAAAGGTAATTACATGATGCAATTCATGTTTTAAAAAGTCCTCTTTAACAGTAGTGAAGAGGATAATGTATATCCTGTCTCAGTCCCAGCCTGACACTCTAACCACCATGCACACAGCCATTGACCAACAGACTTGAATCATAGATCATAGATCATTCCTCAAATGATCACTCCCTGACCTACCTCTTTCCAACTCTAAATTCTTCACTCCTCCCCTACTTTGAACCCTATCTTTGGCACTTTTGGACCCTCTAACATTTAACTCTCCACATTCCCCAGTGGACTCATACTTCAATGAGCCATTTACTTCCCGCATTTCTAGAACACCTTTGCCAGGAGAGTTTGTGCTGGTCTTATTTTCTCATACTCAATTCCCACCTTTGTCCCCTTGATGGAAATCCCATCTGGGCCAGTACCAGGCCCTTTACAAAGAAGTGGCTAGAAATGACGAGATAAAGGAAGTAGAAACTGGAGGCAAAACAAACAAAAAGCTAATGAGAGCAAAACTATAAGAATCAAATCAGAGACAATGGGGAATAAGCTAAACTTGAAAATGAAACACTACACAGAAAAGGGCTGAACTGACAATGACTAATTCCTTGCTGAGAAATGAATGGTGAAAATTGTACTGAAGTGCTAACTTAGACAAATATATACTACATACACACAGAGACTAAATAACTTAAAATGAACTTTTGGTATTACCTCTAATCCCCTCACATTTGGGAGCTAATGGAAAAACAACAAAACAAAGAAACCCTTAGCCACACGTGCCTTTAAAATATAATATGATTCAGAAATATCCTTCTTTTATTTTGCTTGCCTCCTTAAGAAAGAACAATTTCTAATTTCAGGGCTTTGTAGTCCTTGTTCAAATTCTCACTGTATACAATTGCTCGAGTTCAAATTCTAAACACAGAATCTTAGAGGTCACAAATAGACCTCTGTGTATTAGATAGGGTCATTTTTTTCTTTTAGCTCAAATTTTATCTTAAAAGGCATCATAACTTGATGGATGTTGTGCTTGGTGGCAATAAAGACGCCAATATCTTACTTGCAGCCTGCTTCACACTTTATAGGATCCTCTTGGTCTCTGTCTACATTTATATTATCTGCTTGGCTCCTGTACACATTTCGGTTTACTATCTCTGATATTATTTTCAGAGCTTTACCTATATATCTTTCCATTTGCTCTCACTGAGACCTAGACATTATGGGGTTTAAAATGGCTTCATGTTCTTCCAATATTTACTCTCCAAAGCTGTCTGCTTCTGCTGCCTTTTATCCAGGCATTCTCTTCCCCTGCCTCCTCTGTCCGTCTCCCTCCATGTGTCCCTCCTTTGTTCATTCCCACACATTACTCAAGGATTATAAAGAATTTAGACTGAGTACTACCTGAAAAGTACAACAAAGGATAAGATGGTTGGATAGCATTGCCAATTCAATAGACATGAGTTTGAGCAAACTCTGGGAGACAGTGAAAGACAAGGAAGCCTTACATGCTGCACTCCACAGGGTCGCAGAGTCAGATACGAGTTAGCAACTGAGCAACAACTACCTGAAAAGTAACCCCCACAGTACCAGTCCAAGGGCCCCACCTCTCTTGCTGGGTTACAGTATTAGGTACCAGACCCTCAAGAGGGTCCTGGCCAACCCAATCCACCAAGAGACACAATTCAGTAGTTTCATGGCCTTCCATCTATCTACATAGCCTGAATAGAACTATTTTTCAAAGAGGCAAATTCACTACAGCATTTGAAAAATCTTTCACCCAACTCAGTTCACGTGTAAACCATGGGATTATGCAGTATTAGCCATGTTTGTAATCAAGCATCTAATCTCATCATATCCCACACACACCATCAGCATCACAAATTCTTTATATTATTTATCTTCAGACATAATCTATTTTTTTTAATGTATCTCTCTACTTGGGGGGAAAGAAAATGTAGCAGCACTAATAACATTTTCAGTTTGGGTGAGGGTGGAAATGGACACTGCTCACTCTGGCAATTACTCTACTCTCCCGGTAATAAATGCAATCATCATAAAAATCAAAATTAATAAACTGTGGTTGCAAACCTAATAACTAGTCATCAGCACATTAATTTCCCTATATGCTAAGCTAACCGTATTGTTTATTTGTCGGTAACTCTGAATGAAATGGGTTGCATTAAGGCGACCATCTGCTCTGTTTGATTTGATAAGTGGAATTAAGACAAGAAGCAGCCAGTTTATAGTCAATGTGACTTAAACTTACATAACAGAAGGTAAATGGTCTTTCATTTGGAGGGACAGAATAGAATATACTCCAAGGATATAACTTAATGCTTTTTCCACAGCAGTTCAAGCTAGATTTTTCATGTGTCTCCAGCGGACATAATGAGAGCTGAACACTCACACTTTGGGGACTTGAACATTGGACTGTTGCATTTCATCAGTCCTCCATGCTTCATCTGTGATAAGAAGCAGTAAATATTTTATAAAGCTTTCTAGTCCAATTAGGTTATTCAGTAATTATGTGTATTCTCTGTTCTGTGCAAACTCTTTTTTTAAAAAGAAACTTTTTATTTTGTATTAGGGTATAGCCAATTAACAACAATATTGTAATAGTTTCAAGCAAGCAGCAAAGGATCTCAGCCATACAAATATATCAATCCATTCTCCCCCAAACACATCTCCCAACCAGGCTGCCACATAACATTGAGCAGATTTCCCTGTGCCATACAGTAGGTCTTTGTTGGTGATGCATTTTAAATAGAGCAGTGTGTACATGTCCACCCCAAACTCCCTAACTATCCCTTCCTCCGCTCCCCTCTCCCTGCAGCCATAAATTGGTGATCTAAGTCCATGCATCTCTTTGTTTTGGAACCAAATTCATCTTCGTTATTTCCTCTTAGATTCCACATGTAAGGGATGTCATACAATGTTTCTCCTTCTACGTCTAATTTACTTCCCTCAGTAGGACAATCTCTAGAGCCATCCATGTTGCCCTGTGCAGAATCTGGATGGCATCTTGTTTATAGAGCTTCTTGTCGACTACACATACCATAGGGGATTCTTTTGATTCTTTCATGGCAGGAGTGAGGCTGTTCCCAGTTTTTAACATGAATGACTATCCTCCTGCAGGCCCTCGCTAGAGATCATCAGAGTCATTCTGGCAGAGGTAGAACTTAAAAGCAGTAGGAACTTGCTAGAAAGAGCTGCTTTGCTCAACCAAAGACAGAGCCATCAGAATCAACAACACTGGACAAGCTGTGCTGTTGTTCACAAGGCATTTTTCCACAAGATCCAAAGAATTCATAGATGCTTTATGTATGTGCACCCCAATTTTCAGGATTAATAGGATTTATTTCTTAACTAGTTATAGTTTTTCTAGAGCTTTAAAAATTATGTCTTTTTCCACTTTTATGAGTAATTCCTTCTTACTGCCTGTAAGAGTAATCAAATTATTTTTATCACTTCTTCCAGGTCATTAAAAAGGACAACCAGTGTAAGTGGCTTCATAATAATAATCCCACTAGCGTTCCCCTAGGCAACCTTTTGCTCTCTCAATTCACAACAGCACCATCTTTCATTATGTTTTATGTACCTTGCCCCCCATCCATTCTCCACATGCCAGTTCCCAGCAATCTTTTAAAACATGTCACTTCTCAGCTTAAAATTCTTTATGAGCCTCCCATTATACTTAGGAAAAAGTCCAAAGTCTTTAACCCCATCTCAAGGGCCCTCCATGACTTTGCTCCCACCTAACTCTCTGACCTCATTTTATACCAGTTTCTTTCTCATCTAATAGTCTAAGCCCTTGGCTTCCTTTTATTTTGTTAAGACCTGCTAAAGTCTACCTCTCTGACTGGTCTTTACATATACATGGGGAATGCCAACCATACCCTGAAGCTTGAGCTTTATTATCTTTACATTTATTTCTTCCTTTTCCCTCTGTATTTCTTCATAACATGTGACACAATTTAGTTAATTATTTGTTGACTGTATCCCCAGTTTTACTGTGAACTCCACAGGCACAGACCTGTGTGCATCCTATTTATGGCTATAGCCTCTTGTACACATCATAGTTGGGGCTTCCCAGGTGGCTCAGTGGTAAAGAATCTGTCTGCCAAGCAGGAGAGTGAGTTTCATCCCAGGGTGGGGAAGATCCCTTGAAGAAGGAAATGGCAACCCACTCCAGTATCCTTGCCTGAGAAATTCCATGGACAGAGGAGCTTGGCAGGCTCCAGCCCACCCGGTCACAAAGAGTCAGACTGGACTTAGCGACTAAACAGCAATAGCAGCAGCACGCATAGTAGGCACTCGATGAATATTTATGTAGCATAAATATTTAGGAATTTGCATGGATATTTATGAATGTTTATGTGAAAGTGAAAGTCGCTCAGTTGTGTCCTACTCTTTGTGACCCCATGGATTATACAGTCCATGGAGTTCTCCAGGCCAAAATACTGGAGTGGGTAGCCTTTCCTTCTTCCTGGGGATCTTCTCAACCCAGGGATCGAACCCAGGTCTCCCACATTGCAGGCAGATTCTTTACCAACTGAGCTATTACGAAAGCCTGAATATTTATGAAATGTATACATTTTTCAAGAATAAGTTTACATCTGAATTATTTAGCATTTTATTGTAATTTTTTTTTAAGATAGAGAAGACATTGTTTGGATTGTTGTAGTACCAAAAGTTTCACTTCAGAAAAACATAGCTCTTTCTCTTTTAGTCATCCCAGGAGAGTGTACGCAACCCCACAAACTGATGCTATATAGAGAATACATTTGTGACACAAAACCAAGGTGATATTTCCATTATGCTTGAAAGTTTCAAGCTTTGATCATATGCTAAGAAGACAGTCTCATTCTCCCTGTCATCTGCCCACACACACAATAGGTTCCACTAGGTCATCTTTTATCTCTCATAAGGTTGCAAAAACTATAATAATTTGTGCAGTCTTAGAGCATAGAAATACTGAGTTAAACAGAACTACAGCTAATGATAAACTAGTCAATGTTTAACAGCCAGCTGGGAAGAAAGGGAGAAAAGCTATGACCTGAAGCACTTTCTAGCTTCTGGGATGTAAATACTTCTACCCTGGCTAATTTCAAGCTGTGTTTAATAACCAACTTGCAAGACTCCTGAAAATTTAACAACTGGCTCTTATAAGCCCATACAAGCATCTCTAGCAGAGCACCGGCTCTCTCTCTCTGCAGAATTAGCCTTCTTTTTTTTCACATACACACACAATTGCATAGGACACAAAATAAATTTAATTCACTTGCGAAAGATATGCTCTGTGTGATATAACTTGGAAAATGAAAAAAGAAAAATAACCTGTAGGTACAAAGAATGTATTCTGTCAGCTTACTGTGATAAAGTTTATTTGTAATCATTTGACTTCCTCATCCTGTTCCCATCTAGAGTCCACCTTAAAGCAATTTCATAGCTGAGACTTCATGTGTTTCACTTTATTCTGAACTTTTAAGTAGTCAAATTTCAAATGTTAAATATCATCATAACACTTTCCTAGTTACTAGAAACAACAGCTGATTCTTCTCTATTGTGCCCCCACTCACTGTTCACTCTAGTACATTCATCATGGCATAAATGTGTTTGCCATGAGCCGTTTGGTGGACTGATGGACTCTGGAGGTTCTGACAGACAAATCCCCAAGGTTCAAGGAGCTCTCAGCCAGATAAGGAGATAGGCAAGGACACTTCCATGCCGAAAGCCCCAGGACAGACCACAGGGCCTCAGAGAATACACAGAATGTGTATTTCATGCCACCCAGATTGAAGAAGACAACACTGAAGCGGAACTTAAAGGATGAGTAGGAACTGACTATGGAAAAAAGGAGGAGAAAGACATTCTAAGGAGAAGGAAGAGCAAGGACAAAAACATGTGCAGGGAGGGTGCAGTCATAATGAAAATAACTGAAGCCCAGAGTGTTGGAGGCGGGAGGGAAGGCTCCTGAGGCTACAGAGACAAGCACGGGTACAGGCTGGGGTTCGTGAGGATCCTCGCATGCCATGCACAGGAGCTTAGTTTCGTCCTGAAGCCAATGCATCAGGGGGAATTTAAGAATTTTAATAGCTGAGTGATGGGATTCATGCTTTAGAAAGAATATTTGGACAACAGTGAGAACACTGGATGAAGTGAAGTGAGGAGGCAGAGACCACCTGCTAGAGTCATGCCCTCACCCAGCAATCGACTCTCCTTCCATCATCGTTTTCCCCTGAGTTCTCTGTTCACCTGAATTCTCAGCAGCTTCCAAGTCACTTCTTTATATGTTGAAGAAAAAAAACGGTGCCACTCTGTTGTCTCCTTTGGTCCCTAATTCTTTTTCAGGCCGACTTCCCCTGAAAACATTACTCAACATGAGTTACCATTTTGCATCATAAATGTCAGGAAGGAAAAAGGCACAGGCTGCACAAAGTAAAAGATGCCCAGCACAGATTTAAGGTTTGCCAAGGGAATGTCATGGCTGCCCCAGTTATCTATTGCCAGATCAGATAATAAGCCAATTTTAGTGGTATCAGACTACAATGATCATCATCATCTCTCACAGTTCTGAAGATGGACTGGAAAGTGAAAATCGCCCAGTCATGCAGGATTCTTTGTGACCCCAAGGACCATACAGTCCAAGAAATCCTCAAGGCCACAATACCGGAGTGGGTAGCCTTTCCCTCTCCAGGAAATCTTCCCAACCCAGGGATTGAACCCAGGTCTCCTGCATTGTGGGCTGATTCTTTATCAGCTGAGCCACAAGGGAAGCTCAAGAATACTGGAATGGATAGCCTATCCCTTCTCCAGCGGATCTTCCTGACCCAGGAATCAAACCAGGGTCTCCTGCACTGCAGATGAATTCTTCACCAGCTGAGCTTCAGTCTTCAAACGGTGGCTGGGGGCAGAGGCATCTCCAGGGCCTCTTCATTCACATGTCTGGTGGTTGTTGCTGACTTATTGGTTGGGATCTTGATAGAAGCTGTCCACTAGATCTATCTACATGATCCAGGCTTCCTCAGAACATGGTGCTGGATTCCTAAGCGAGTGTCTCAAGAGAGAAACTCAGGCCTTTTCCTATAAACCTGGCTTATATTTCACATAGAGTCACTCCTGCCACATTCTATTCTTTAGAGGTGAGTCACTATGGCCACTTCATAGGGCAAGGGAATAAGAGTTCACTGCTTGATAAGAAAAGTGTCAATTTACAGACATGTTTTAAAACCATCACAACCATTTTCATGGTTTGACCAATGAAAGGGATGTCCATTTTCATTTTGGTGCACCAAGTAGAAAGTGGAAAAGTATAAACATAACAATTTCTAGAATACATTGAAATGGACTGAAACTTCTCATATATGCCCTTGGATAGAGGTTCAAGTCTTAAGAGTCTTGACTAAAAGATAAAGACAAAAGCAAAAAATGAGACCAGGTCTTAAGTGTCCCTCTCAAGAAGCAAACATATAAGGGGTAGAAGGAAGACAATCCAAGACTGATCCCTCAGCATGGCAGAAGGGCTATTCTGATTTCCAAAGTGAGAAGATGCTAAAGACTGACAATAGCATCTTTTTACTTTGAGATATATACCTATGTATTTGTTGTTGTTTACTCATTAAGTCATGTCTGATTCTTCTGCGACCCCATGGATTGTAGCCTGTCAGGCTCCTCTCTGTTGATGGGATTTTCTAGACAAGAATACTGGAGTGGGTTGCCATTTCCCTCTCAAGAGGACTGTCCCAACCCAGGGATCAACCCCCCCACCCCCACCCATCTCCTGCATTGGAGGCAGATTCTTTACCTCCAAACCACCAGGGAAGCCCATACCTATATGTAGCAGGTTTTAAACACTTGTCATTATAGACTATGAGTTGAATAATCCTCCAAAAATTTCTCTTATCACCTTCACAAAGGTGAGAAATAACATCTCAATTTGTTATATATATAGATACTTGGATCCCAAAGTGAACAAAATGAGGTGAGAAGCTTTCCTAACAGAATTTTCTCTTAACAAGATTTATACCCATGTGTGATATACTTTACACATCTAACTTATGAAATGAAGAATATTTGAAATTCACACAGCTTACAAGTAGGTTAGACTTATGTAATAACTTACAATACCTATACACCCAACAGTTGTGGTTTAAAAAAAAAATCTGAATAGAAGAAGGGAAAAGTGAGTACATTAATTATAAGTGAGAAAAGAAAGACCGAAGGTTCCTTCCACTGGGGAGAGAAGAAACACTTCTACTCTTACCCTTTTATAGATTGTCCAGTTTCTCAACCTGTTCTTCAAATAAGGCAATTTGGTTTAAAAGAAGAGAATCAAAGAACATTCTCTAAATTCAGCATATCTGGTAGCCCTATATGTATTGATCTAGTACTGATTATTTTGATAAATGACTTTCAAATTTTAAATCTCTTAAGAATCATCTATGGAATTGACTTGATTGACAGATAAATGGATAAAGAAGCTGTGGTAGGTATATACAATGGAATATTACTCATAAAAAGTTACACATTTGAGTCAGTTCTTATGCTGTGGGTGAACCTAGAGCCTATTATACAGCATGAAGTAAGTTAGAAAGAGAAATATAAATATCATATACTAATGCATATATGGGCTTCCCTGGTGGCTCAGACGGTAAAGCGTCTGCCTACAATGCAGGAGACCTGAGTTCGATTCCTGGGTCAGAAGATCCCCTGGAGAAGGAAATGGCAATCCACTCCAGCACTCTTGCCTGGAAAATCTCATGGACAGAGGAGCCTGATAGGCTACAGTCCATGGGGTCACAAAGAGTTGGACACGACTGAGCGACTTCATTCATTCATTCATTCGATGCATATATATGGAATTTAGAAAGATGGTATTGATGAATTTATTTGCAGGGGAACAGTGGAGAAACAGACATAGAGAATAGACTTATGGGCACAGCCAGTGGGGTGAGTGGGGGTGGGGGGAGGAAGGGTGAGATGTATGGAGAGAGTAACATGTAAACTTACATTACCATATGTAAAATAGAAAAACAATGGGAATTTTCTGTATGGCTTGAGGAATTCAAACAGGGTCTCTGTAACAACCTAAAGGGGTGGGTTGTGGAGGGAGGTGGGAGGGAAGTTCAAGAGGGAGGTGGCATATGTATACCTGTGGCTGATTCATGTTTTGGCAGAAAATAACAAAATTCTGTAATTATCCTTCAATTAAAAATAAATTAATTTTTAAAAACTAAATAAAAAATCAACCATGGAATTGACTTAAACTGTAGATTCCTGGGTTTTATCACAAAGATTCTGATTCAGCAGTGGGTTTGACATAAGAATTAAAATTTATTTAAGCACCTTCTATGTGTCAATGTTCTAGGCAGACCGGATATAGCCATGACTAGAGAAAGTCTCTGCTCTCCTGCAGCTGACATTCAAGATAGGGAAATGATAAATAAACAAATAAATGCATTATACAATTTTAGAAAATGATGTGCTATTATGGAAAAATGATCATTCTAAGTAGATGAAGAGTAGTGAGTCATACTATCTTATTCGTTTTAAATGGAAGTGTCCTTATTGTTCATTATAAACATTAACACACCTAAAGAAAGAAAGCAAAACTCCGTATGTATAAAATAGAAAGTCCTTAAGAAATGATTCTTATTAAATTATGCTCATCTCTCTATTCTGTTTCATGTGAAACATTTGAACATAACTGCCCAGCAATCCTAAGACCCATTTGTTCATTTAACAATTATTTATTGGACACCTATTATGTGCCAGCTGCTGTTCTAAGAGCTGGGGACAGGGCAGTGAGGAGGCAGAGACTCTTAGACTGACAGTTTTTCCAGTGGGAGATTGTGATAAGTGTTATAAGAAAAAAATGAAGTTGGGATGGTATTGAAGAAGTTTTAGGTAATAAATGGAACCAAAAATGAAAAGATTTCTTGGCAAATAAAAGCAAGAAATTTTATACTAAAAATAGGATAGAAACAACAAAGAAAGAGTAAAATTAGAGGCATCTTAAAGTGAAGAGAGGGAAGTGCATGCAAGTCAGTCAAACTTGGCTTTCTCACTCCAGGAGAAGGTCTTGTCCCAGAGAGCTGATGGAAACTGGAGAGAGACCTGAGGAGCCTGGGGTTGAAGATCAGCTTTCAAAAGTCTGTGGTAGAAAAGGTGATTAAGAATCAACAAGTTAGGAATCAAGAGATCACTCAAGAGCAGAAAAGCTTTGGAAAGCACCTCCAACCCGAAAAGCTTGGCCCAAGCTCCTACCATCTATCTCTGCCTGAACCACATCCATCTCATCTCCCCACATCCCTTGAAATCTCCAACATCAGCACCCGCAGACACTCCATTCTCCTCTCCACCCTGCAACCTGGACTATGTGTCTTAGTTCACGTCTTTTTTCTCCTATCTGGTTGATTTCTCACTGAGTCCTTCCATGAGTCTAGAAACTCAACGGCCTTCAGGCTACAGTCCATGGGGCTGCCAAGAGTCAGACACGACTGGAGCGACTTAGCACACATGACAGTGGGAACAAAAGCCTGATCGGATTTGACTGGGGGGAAAATGACACGAGAAAGTACTGAGAGATTTTCAAGGGGGGTTGCTAAAAGGGAAGCAGAAGTGTGGGGACACAGCCCTGTGGAAACAGCAGTCTAAAGAATAGTTTAGGACTGGAGTTAATAGAACATTTTTCTACATCAAAGGGAATGATTCAGTTGATAGAATTTGATGATAGAGAAGATTCAGGGGGATAACTGTGATGAACAGTTCTTGGGAAGGTTAAAAGTGATAAAACCGAAACACAAGTGGAAGAGTTACCTTACAGAGAATCAGGCACAGCTCATCCATTGTAACAGCAGGGAAGGCATAAGAATATAGACTTTTCATGGCCCTAGGTGATTCTGATGTGGGTGGGCCCCTAGCCACACTTTGAGAAATACTGATGTAGAGAAACACTTCTTATACAAGGAAGAAAATTAGAACCATGTGCCAATGGAAAATAAGGATGGGGCAGGAGATGTGAAAAGAAAAAGTGACTCTGCAAAGAGCTGTTTCACTTAAGTGCCACCAGGGCTGTCAGCGTTAACCCTAAAATGAAGAAGAACCCACCTCAGAAGAAGACGTGGTACCATGGGATTTTGCTCCCACCACTCAAATTCTATATGGAGTCCACTCCAGCCCTCTGCCTGCCACCACCTTCTAGAAAAGGGCCAAATCCCTTCCCAGTTGCTCCAGACCAGCAATACCTCGCTTTCTTGAGGTCACTGACTGAAATGAAGTTGTAATGAATGTTTTGAAATTTCTCCCCAGTTTTTTTTTTTAAAGTTATACACTCACTAAAGCTCTTAAATTGCAATTCCCAGAACCACTTTTGACACAAACAATTTATAGAAGCATGTGGGGAATTCAGAGATACAGAGGGGAGGCTGACAAATTGACTAAAAATTAGGAATTACTCAGGCATCTCTGCTAAATCACTCCAAGAGATTTCAGTTTTGTGTTACCTGGTTCACGATTCAAACTAGAAAATGTGATTGTTTAATAAGTTTCATATGCCTAGACCTGGCTGGTAGTGTGGGGCACCTTCCATTAATAGTCTACCAGAGTGCTTCCAACAAGGAAGAAGCTATACACCAAAAGAATATAACTCATCAATGAGGTGATGCCATTACTAAAAGAATGTGGAATGCAGAAGACTGGAATACCCAAAAAATCTGTTTCAATTACACAGGAATAAAAAATTTTACATATAACTTTGGAAAGTTTACAGATCTTCTGAAACCCACACAGGTATCTTCTGCGATTCTGGTACTGACCAGATCAAGAATCCCTAGTATAAACATAACTATTGAATATTCTTGGCTATCACTTTGTTGAATGCATGGTTATTCTGGAAAAAAGAAAGTGGTGGCTTTTTTCCCCTATCTTCTCCCACCTCTCCTAGTTGCAAGATCTTGGATTGTCCACTCTCTCCTGAAGGAGAACTACTGGGAAATCTTTATTGTAGCCCTACAGAGTACAAGAAAAAGACTTAAATTCTGGAATAAGAAGATATGAGTTTGAAGCCCATTCTTACAACCTCAAACCAAAAGAATCTCTTTGAGCTTCAGATTTTTGCCTTTAAATTTCCCTACTTTCCTCAACTTTTTTTTTTTTTTGGTTCATGTAATTATCTCATGATTAGAATATATTTTGTATACTATAAAGTTATGAACAAGTTTTAGATATAATCTCTACACCTTTATGGATCAACAGATGATAGAGAGCGAGAGAGGGATATAAATAGATAGGTAGAGTACTTCAGTACTCTAGTTGTCAAGTCTGGTTAATAATAGAAACATCTGAGAGCTGTTTTTAATTCAAATACTCAGGTTCCTTCCTAGACCTATTAAATCAAAATCTCTAGGGTTGGGGATATATGTGAAGACATAATATGAAAGCACCTCACATTACTCTGCAATTAGCTAGATTTGAAATCCCACCACATTTAAAATCAGAATTATCCATTGTGACCCACTGTTTGTTGATGATTCTTAAAAAAAATGCAGTATTATTAGTTGTGAGACTATCTAGATTTTTACTATATAAAGAAATATGCTATTAACTTATTCTACTCCATAAGATATAGCCAACCACACAAAGTAAGGGAATCCAACAGCCCCACTGAGTATGGTGCAGTATAGCAATAACTTGCTCAGAACAAATTCTGCTCTCATTTATATGCTAAGAACCATTAAAGTAAGATTTTACAGCTCATGATCATTTTAAGCACCATCAATTTATGAGCATGACTGTTTCCACCATTTCAAAAACTTTGCAGAGAAGTCTATAGCTTCCTGCAGTCCTTGCATATGGAGATGATGTAATGTATTCTTCAGTTGCGGGAAAATGAGATAAATTAATAAGAATGTAAAATACAAAATAATAGTGCCAGGCTAAGCCATAACAGCATTTTTTCAACATCGGAGGTAGCTTAATAGTTAAGGTATGAGAATTCATTTTTGCCTTTAGTCTTCCTTAGAGGAGAAAGAAATTGCATGAAGTCTTTAGAAATCAAGTCAGAGGGAACTGTCCATAAATACCTTCAGTTTCCTCAAACTTCTCTAGTCCCAGCTTGGCAGTGTTTTATAGTAGACTTTAATAATGTCCTCATTCTGTTTTGCATTTTTAAAATGTTAACTGTTATAAGCCATAGATAGGCATGGCACAGGCCCTGTCGTCTTTCTTGTAGTGGGTATTAAGTTTTCTTCCTGAAGACGAAGCTGAATTCAGTTCTGTTTTCCCGAGAGACTAACGGCAGCATATTTCCCCTGTGCACTTGCCCAGGTGGTTGCTTTCAGAGATGAGCACCAATTCCTTCCTTGCTAACACCTGCTAGACAGAGGCCATCTTGGAGATGCCAACATGGAGTCAGTCAGGATCTCAAGTCAATCAAAAATGTTTCAAGTTTTAACATTTTAAACAAAACAGACTGCAAATGTAAACTGAGAAATGAAAATACTCCCTTGCACACATTAGCTATCTCCCCTTGCATACATTAGATATCGCCCCTCGCACACATTAGATATCTCCCCTCGCACACATTAGATATCTCCCCTTGCACACATTAGATATCATCCCTTGCATACATTATATATCGCCCCTTGCATACATTAGATATCGCCCCTTGCAAGTTTAGGTACAAAAGACAGCCCCCAGTGCTGCAACACTGAGATCACCTCATCACAGATCAGGAAGAGTTCAGTCTCTCCTCCTCCCAGATCCCCCTCTCCAGAATGTTCAAAAAGACCCCCAGACTGCCTGCTGGAATCCAGAGTTCTCTCTGATCTAATCTCAAGTCACACTGAAGCCAAACTCCCTTCAGGCTGACGGAAGCTCAGCATCCATGGAGGTCGGGTTTCTTTCTCCAGAAGGTAACGCAGTGCTGTTTTGTCAAGATGGGGTACACACTGGCCCCTGACATCATCACTAATCGCTGGTGCTGTCACCACTACTAAGAGTGCATAGTTGACCCCTATAGAGACTGAAAAGGCCATTCCTGGTGGTTCTGACCCTTTTGTTAGATCCTTGAAACTAGAGGAGTCTACCACCTCTACTGGAAGCTGTTTGCTCTAACTGAGTGGTTCTCAACCTCTACCACTGATGAGAGTGATCCAGCGTGTGTGCTAAGTCACTTCAGTCATGTCTGACTGTGCGACCCTATGGACTATAGCCTACCAGGCTTGTCTGTCCGTGGGATTTTCTAGGCAAGAATACTGGAAATACCATGGAGTACTGGAATACCATGCCCTCCTCCAGGGGATCTTTCCCACCCAGGGATCGAACCGACATATCTTATGTATCCTGCATTGACAGGCGGGTGCTTTACCACTAGCACCACCTGGGAAGCCTCCAGGGTGACCTAGAGGACTTGCTAGAACACAAAATGCTGATTTCCACCCTTAGAGGTGTTGAAGCAGCAGGTCTGGAGAGGGACCTTAAAAAATGCATTTCTAACAATTTCCAAATAATGCTGCCACTCCAGGGACCACACTTCCCCAGAATAGCAACCTCTCAGAAGCCCTTTCCCCCAGACGGTCTGAAGTGATTCTCCCTTTGTTTCTGCCGTTGCTTTTCTAAGGGCATAAATTTGGCTGGTCCACCTCCACTCTGACGGCGACTCCTTGCTAGACCACACTGAGCCTTCTGTGGCCTGGGGTCTTGGTCTTGAAGTTTTAGCAGCTGCCACTCAAGTCTGCCATCTGAATGTAAGTGGCCCAGTGGTAAAGAATCCACCAGCCAATGCAGGAGATGCAAGTTCAATCCCTGGTGGAGAAAGATCCCCTGGGGCAGAAAATGACAACCCACTACAATATTCTTGCCTGGAAAATTCCATGGACAGAGCAGCCTGGTGGGCTAGAGTCCACGGGGTTCCAAAGAGGCAGACACAACTGAGCAACTAAAACACACACACATTCATAGGTTCTAGTGTCTACTGCTTCACTGACTCCAGAAAAAGTCTTTGTTCTTTAACCATCTATCTTGTTACCCAAGCCAATTCTGTAGTGTTAAGTCTTTTTACCTCCTGTAGTAATTTTATCTCATAATTTTAGCAGTGAAGTTTCTACACCTACACCAGCATTGGACCTTACTCAGGACCAACAAGTCTGCCTCCATAGGTTTTTACAATATAACACTAATTTTTGTGACATCTCAATCCTTTCTGTCCTGGAGGGAACCTGGATTTCTAATACAATTTAGTTCACTCCTGTCTAAGCAAACTTTGAGCTTGATGTTTGAGATGCTGGAAAGAGACTAAGTGTGGCTAAGGGCTGCAGATAGATTTCATCACTTTAGGTGATAATCTCTAATTAACACAGCACATTTTTTGTGGAGACGTGTATGCATGTGCACATACACTCAGGAAAAAAGAAATTATAGAACAAAGAAAAGACATGCACGGTTTCCCTTTGTTATGAGGTCGCTGTACACCCTGGCAGTCCCATGTGTCACAGTGGGTTGAGCATTAAGCTATTCAGGAACCAATAGTTTTCAGCAACATTATATAACACATTCCAGCCCCTAGCACTTAGTAATAACCATCACGATGTCAGCACAAATATGAGCATCATTACCAAGTAGATAAGTAGATGGTAAATCTTTCTTCTTGATTGTTGATCTTTGTTATTTCACCATGGTGTTTTATTATATACACACCCCTAGTAGGCTTGGGTATATCATATTACTATTAATATGAGCATTAATAGTAACAAAAACTTTGCATTATGGCCAACATTTACATATTTGAAATGTATATAGTTTTAAAAGCTTTATAATAGCAAAATTTGTTCAAGGTTATTCACTACCAATGTTTACGCTGTCAAGTGCCTTAAGGCACTCTCAGCATAAAGAATATTATATAAAATATTACTTTCTGTTCCTGTCACTAACCTAATAGTTACAATACCTTCTGGTGTTGTTTAAGGTAAGAATAAATCACTGATTAGCGTCTTTCACAGGTAAATAGCAACGAAGTAGCATATTAAAAATTAATAAAATATAAGATTTTTTGATAGCATCACTGACTCAATGAACATGAATTTGAGCAAACTCTGGGAGATGGTGAAGGACAGGGGAGACTAGCATGCTGCGGTACACGGTGTCACAAAGAGTCAGACGTGACATAGTGCCTGACCACAAGATTTTTTTCTATTATAGATAAAATCATATTTGTATTTCATAGTTTAAGCATCTTTACTGAAACCTTAAAATCTTATCAATATTTTTTAATCTCGTGTACTTTAAAAATATTTTGAATAATTTATGCTTTGATTTCATTTTCATGCTATTGTACAGTTTACTTCAGTTCAGTCGCTCAGTCGTGTCTGACTCTTTGTGACCCCATGAATCGCAGCATGTCAGGCCTCCCTGTCCATCACCAACTCCCAGAGT
>SJYW01031530.1:0-21008 GCA_006410735.1 Raphicerus campestris | reverse complement strand
CTTCCAAGGAGCAAGCGTCTTTTAATTTCATGGCTGCAGTCACCATCTGCAGTGATTTTGGAGCCCCCCAAAATAAAGGCTGTCACT
The DNA here is from genome assembly GCA_006410735.1 of Raphicerus campestris. Classification (NCBI taxonomy): domain Eukaryota; kingdom Metazoa; phylum Chordata; class Mammalia; order Artiodactyla; family Bovidae; genus Raphicerus; species Raphicerus campestris. The sequence goes on along the minus strand of SJYW01031530.1, from coordinate 20,921 downwards.
GTTTCCATTGTTTCCCCAACTATTTGTCATGAAATGATGGACCAAGATGCCATGATCTTAGTTTTTCAAATGCTGAGTTTTAAGCCAGCTTTTTCACTCTTCTCTTTCACTTTCATCAAGAGGCTCTTTAGTTCCTCTTTACTTTCTACCATAAGGGTGGTGTCATCTACATATCTGAAGTTATTGATATTTCTCGCGGCAATCTTGATTCCAGCCTGTGCTTCATCCAGCCCAGATTTTCACATGATGTACTCTGCGTATAAGTTAAATAAGCAAGGTAACGATATACAGCCTTGATGTACTTTCCGATTTGGAACCAGTCTGTTGTTCCATGTGCAGTTCTAATTGTTGCTTCCTGGCCTGCATGCAGATTTCTCAGGAGGAAGGAAAGGTGGTCTGGTATTCCCATCTCTAAGAATTTTTCACAGTTTGTTGNATAAGCAAGGTAACGATATACAGCCTTGATGTACTTTCCGATTTGGAACCAGTCTGTTGTTCCATGTGCAGTTCTAATTGTTGCTTCCTGGCCTGCATGCAGATTTCTCAGGAGGAAGGAAAGGTGGTCTGGTATTCCCATCTCTAAGAATTTTTCACAGTTTGTTGTGATCCACTCAAAGGCTTTAGCAAAGTCAATAAAGCAGAAATAGATGTTTTTCTGGAATTCTGTTACTTTTTCTGTTACAATTTGACCTCTGGTTCCTCTGCCTTTTCTAAATCCAGCTTGAATATCTGGAAGTTCATGGTTCATGTACTATTGAAGCCTGGCTTGGAGAATTTTGAGTTTGTTAAGTCTGACTAATAAGATATAATCATGATTCCAACTTCTTCTAGACCATCAGCACTGCCAAGATTTTTTCTATTGCACCTAGATTTTATAACTCATGGCATTTAAGATTATGATTTCATGTCACTGTTTAAGAATCTCAGCAAATGTTTCAAACTGAGAAAATTAAGTCTATTTTGCTGGAGATTTTAGAACTTGATCACACTTTCTCTTTCACAAAATACATTCTTGAGTAATTAACTCCTTCCATGATGTACCATGACATAATTTATATACATCCTTGCATATTTTATAAAATAAACTGTANCTATACAGTCCATGGGGTCCCAAAGAGACACACACACAACTGAGAGACTTCCACTTTCACTTTGAACATTCTTTGGGGTTAGAATGAAAACTGACCTTTTTCAGTCCTGTGGCCACTGCTGAGTTTTCCAAATTTTCTGGCATATTGAGTGCAGCACTTTGTAACAACATCATCTTTTAGGATTTGAAATAGCTCAGCTGGAATTACATTACCTCCACTAGTTTTTTTCACTGTGATGCTTCTTAAGGCCCACTTGACTTCACACTCCAGGATATCTGTCTCTAAGTGAGTGATCACACCATCGTGGTTATCTGGATAATTAAGATCTTTTTTGTATAGTTCTGGGTATTCTTGCCACCTCTTCTTAATATCTTCTGCTTCTGTTAAGTCCATACCATTTCTGTCCTTTATTGTGCCCATCTTTGCATGAAATATTTCCTTGGTATCTCTCATTTTCTTGAAGAGATTTTTAGTCTTTCCCAGTCTATTGATTTCCTCTATTTCTTTGCATTGATCACTTAGGAAGGTCTTCTAATTCTCCTTGCTATTCTCTGGAACTCTGCATTCAGATGGATATAGCTTTCCTTTTCTCCTTTGCCTTTTGCTTCTCTTCTTTCCTCAACTATGTGTAAGTCCTCCTCAGACAACCATTTTGCCTTTTTGCATTTATTTTCGTTGGGGACAATTTTGATCCCTGCCTTCTGTACAATGTTACAAACTTCCATCCATAATTCTTCAGGTACTCTGTCTATCAGATCTAATCCCTTGAATCTATTTGTCACTTCCACTGTATAATCATAGGGATTTTCTTTAGGTCATACTTTAATGATTTAGTGGTATTCTCTGCTTTTTTCAAGTCTGAATTTTGCAATAAGGAATTCATGATCTGAGCCACAGTCAGCTCCCAGTCTTGTTTTTGCTGACTATATAGAGTTTCTCCATCTTTGACTGCCAGAATATAGTCAGTTTGATTTTGGTATTGATGACCTGGTGATGTCCACATACAGAGTTGTCTCTTGCATCATTGGAAGAGGGTGTTTGCTATGATCAGTGCATTCTCTTGGCAAAACTCTGTTAGCCTTTGCCCTGCTTCATTTTGTACTCCACAGCCAAACTTGTTGGAGTTTGGCCATACCTGTTACTCCAGGTATCTCTTGACTTCCTACTTTTGCATTCCAGTCCCCTCTGATTAAAAAAAGACACCTTTTGGGGTGTTACTTCTAGAAGGTCTTGTAAGTCTTCATAGAACCGTTCAGCTTCTTCAGCATTAGTGGTTGGAGCATAGACTTGAATTATTGTGATATTGAATGGTTTGCTTTCAAAATGAACAAAGATCATCCCTTTGTTTCTGAGACTGCATTCAAGTACTACATTTCGGACTCTTGTTGACTATAAGGGCTACTCCATTTCTTCTAAGAGATTCTTGCCCACAGTAGTAAATATAATGGTACCTGATTAAATTTGCCCATTCCGGTCCATTTTAGTTCACTGATTCTTAAAATGTCCATGTTCACTCTTGCCATCTCCTGTTTGAACATTTCCAATTCATCTTGATTCATGCACCTAACATTCCAGGTTCCTATGCAATACTGTTCTTTACAGCATTGGATTACTTCCATCACCAGTCACATCCACAAGTGGGTATTGTTTTCGCTTTGGCTCAGCCTCTTCATTCTTTCTGGAGCTATTTCTCTGCTCTTCTCCAGTAGTATATTGGGCAACTACCAACATGGAGAGTTCATCTTTCAGTGTCACATCTGTTGCCTTTTCATACTGTCCATGGGGTTCTCAAGCCAAGACAGGGTAGAAGACTCTTCTATGGACATGCAGGTCAGTGACTCAGACTAATTAGAAAAGAAGCCATTTCCTTTCTCCTGGACAAATTGTGTCTTCTGAGACCAGTACACAAGTACATTTTTCATATTCATTTTGAGGCTGTATATTCCAGAAAATAAAGGAGCAATAAAGATGTGCTGGTGATTATACATTGTTTCCTGGGAAACAGAGGTAGGGAAAAGTCAATGGCAGAAGGTATGGTTTCCTGAATGTCATAAGTTTATTGTATAAAGAAACTGTATCAGGGTGTAGGAATGTGAAAGTTTTCACTAGCTTAGCTGCCCTTCAAGGACTCTTGCTGCTTAGAGAAAGTTAATGAAAGAAGATCTACACAGACATGTGCTAATAAAGTGTTGAAATAAAAGGACAAAGAGAAAACATCCTTTAATATCTAGAGAGAAAATATTGGTTAGCTACAAGAAACCTGAAATCCAGTTGGCTTTTTTTCAAAACAAGAAAGTTGAGAAGATAATAGAACCATTGCCACACACAGTTTTTCAGAAAAGAGTATGTGAACTAAAAGTTTGATATCCCAGCTAAGAAGCATCCAGTGAGAGAAGGCAACATAATATTTCTTCATATGTAACGTCAAAAGAAAAACAAAAACAAAAGTCACATGTCCTTCTAGAAAATGTTAGAAGGCATAGTGGCCAAGAATTATTTCAGAAGTAAAACCTTAAGTGTTTGAAAGTAGTCTCTGAAAGAATACTAAGTAGAACCACAATGAGATATCACCTCAATCTGTCAGAATGGCTATTATCAACAGGAGAAGCAAAAGCAAGTGTTGGTGAGGATGTGGAGAAAAGGGAACCCTTGTGTACTGTTGGTGGGATGTAAACTGCTGCAGTCACTATAGAAACCAGTATGGAGGGGCCTCAAAAACTACAANCCAGTAGTATATTGGGCAACTACCAACATGGGGAGTTCATCTTTCAGTGTCACATCTGTTGCCTTTTCATACTGTCCATGGGGTTCTCAAGCCAAGACAGGGTAGAAGACTCTTCTATGGACATGCAGGTCAGTGACTCAGACTAATTAGAAAAGAAGCCATTTCCTTTCTCCTGGACAAATTGTGTCTTCTGAGACCAGTACACAAGTACATTTTTCATATTCATTTTGAGGCTGTATATTCCAGAAAATAAAGGAGCAATAAAGATGTGCTGGTGATTATACATTGTTTCCTGGGAAACAGAGGTAGGGAAAAGTCAATGGCAGAAGGTATGGTTTCCTGAATGTCATAAGTTTATTGTATAAAGAAACTGTATCAGGGTGTAGGAATGTGAAAGTTTTCACTAGCTTAGCTGCCCTTCAAGGACTCTTGCTGCTTAGAGAAAGTTAATGAAAGAAGATCTACACAGACATGTGCTAATAAAGTGTTTAAATAAAAGGACAAAGAGAAAACATCCTTTAATATCTAGAGAGAAAATATTGGTTAGCTACAAGAAACCTGAAATCCAGTTGGCTTTTTTTCAAAACAAGAAAGTTGAGAAGATAATAGAACCATTGCCACACACAGTTTTTCAGAAAAGAGTATGTGAACTAAAAGTTTGATATCCCAGCTAAGAAGCATCCAGTGAGAGAAGGCAACATAATATTTCTTCATATGTAACGTCAAAAGAAAAACAAAAACAAAAGTCACATGTCCTTCTAGAAAATGTTAGAAGGCATAGTGGCCAAGAATTATTTCAGAAGTAAAACCTTAAGTGTTTGAAAGTAGTCTCTGAAAGAATACTAAGTAGAACCACAATGAGATATCACCTCAATCTGTCAGAATGGCTATTATCAACAGGAGAAGCAAAAGCAAGTGTTGGTGAGGATGTGGAGAAAAGGGAACCCTTGTGTACTGTTGGTGGGATGTAAACTGCTGCAGTCACTATAGAAACCAGTATGGAGGGGCCTCAAAAACTACAAGAGCAACCACCATGTGATCCAACAATTCTGCTTCTGGTTACTTATACAAAGAAGATAAAACACTAATTTGGAGAGATATATGCACCCCTCTAATCAATATAAGAAGGCTGAAATCCAGCTGGCTTTTTTTTTTTAAAAAAAGGTCAGAAGATAATAGAACCATAGCCACACACAGTTTTTCAGGAAAGAGTATGTGAACTAAAAGTTTGATATCCCAGCTAAGATGCTTCCGGTGTGAGAAGGCAACAGAATATCTCTTCATACATCAGGTCTATTCCAATCTCAAAGAAAGGCAATGCCAAAGAATGCTCAAACTACCACACAGTTACACTCATTTCACATGTTAGCAAAGTAATGTTCAAAATTCTCCAAGTTAGGCTTCAACAGTACGTGAACTGAGAACTTCCAGATGCTCAAACTAGATTTAGAAAAGGGAGAGGAACTAGAGATCAAATAGCCAACATCTGCTGGATCATAGAAAAAGCAAGAAAGTTCCAGAAAAACATCTATTTCTGCTTCATTGACAATGCTAAAGCCTCTGACTGTGTGGATAATAACAAACTGTGGAAAATTCTTAAAGAAATGGGAATACCAGACCTTCTTTCCTGCTTCCTAAGAAACCTGTATGCAGGTCAAGAAGTAACAGTTAGAACTGGACATGGAACAGACTGGTTCCAAATTGGGAAAGGTGTATTTCAAGGCTGTATATTTCCACTGTTTGTGGAAGTCTGTTCTGTCCGCAGACTTTATTTTCTTGGTCTCCAGAATCACTGCAGATGGTAACTGCAGCCATGACACTAAGAGATACTTGTTCTCTGGAAGAAAAACTATGACAAACCTAGACAGTGTATTAAAAAGCAGAGACTTATTTGCTGACAAAGGTCTATATAGTAAAAGCTATGGTTTTTCCAGTAGTCATGTATGGTTGTCAGAGTTGGACCATAAAGAAGGCTGAGCACTGAAGAACTGATGCCTTCAAACTGTTGAATAAGACTCTTGAGAGTCTTGTGGACAGCAAGGAGATCAAGCCAGTCAATCCTAAAGGAGATCAATCCTGAATATTCATTGGAGGGACTGATGGTGAGGCTAAAGCTCCAATACTTTGGCCACCTGATACGAAGAGCCAGTTGGCCAATTGGAAAGGACCCTGATGCTGGGAAAGACTGAAGGAAGGAGGAGAAGGGGATGACAGAGGGAGGACAATATGCTTGGATGGCATCACTGACTCAATGGACATGAGTTTGAGCAAACTCTGGGAGATGATGAAGGACAGGGAAGCCTGGTGTGCTGCAGTCTATGGGGTTGCAAAGAGTCGGACATGACTGAGCAACTGAACAACAACAATAATCAGTGCAGCATTATTCACAATAACTAACTAATGGAAACAACCTAAGCATCCATTGACAGATGAATGGATACAGAAAATGTGATATATATGTATACATATATAATGAAACACTAGTATTTATATATGTATGTATGTGGCTCAGCAGTGAAGAATCTGCCTGCAACACACAAGATGCAGGAGATGTGGGTTCAATCCCTGGGTCGGAAAGATCCCTTGGAGGAAGGCATGGCAACTCCCTCCAGTATTGTTGTCTAGAGAATCCCATGGACAGAGGAGCCTGGTGGCCTACAGTCTGTAGGGTCTCACAGAATTAGACATGATTGAGGCAACTGAAGTTCAAGAAGCAACAGTTAGAACTGAACATGGAACAACAGACTGGTTCCAAATCAGGAAAGGAGTGTGTCAAGGCTGTGTATCGTCACCCTGCTTATTTATCTTATATGCAGAGCACATCATGTGAAATTCTGGGCTGGATGAGGCACAAGCTGGAATCAAGATTGCCGGGAGAAATATCAATAACCTCAGATATGCAGATGACACTACACTTATGGCAGAAAGGGAAGAGGAACTAAAGAGCCTCTTGATGAAAGTGAAAGAGGAGAGTGAAAAAGTTGGCTTAAAACTCAACATTCAGAAAACTAAGATCATGGCATCTGGTCCCATCACTTCACGGCAAATAGATGGGGAAACAGTGGAAACAGCATCAGACTTTATTTGGGGGGGCTCCAAAATCACTGCAGATGGTGATTGCAGCCATGAAATTAAAAGACGCTTGCTCCTTGGAAGAAAAGCTATGACCAACATAGACAGCATATTATAAAGCAGAGACAAAGGTTCATCTAGTCAAAGCTATGGTTTTTCCAGAAGTCATGTATGGATGTGAGTTGGACTAATAAGAAAGCTGAGCACCAAAGAACTGATGCTTTTGAACTGTGGTGTTGGAGAAGACTCTTGAGAGTCCCTTGGACTGCAAGGAGATCAAATCAGTCCATCCTAAAGGAAATCAGTCCTGAATATTCATTGGAAGGACTGACGCTGAAGCCAAAACTCCAATACTTTGGGCACCTGATGCAAAGAAATGACTCATTGGAAAAGACTCTGATGCTGGGAAAGATTGAAGGCAGGAGGAGAAGGAGATGACAGAGGATGAGATGGTTGGATGGTATCACCATCTCTATGGACATGAGTTTGATGGACAGGGAAACCTGGCATGCTGCAGTCCATGGGGTCATGAAGAATCAGACATGACTGAGCGACTGAACTGAACTGAGGTGACTGAGCATGCACACATGCAAATATATATACAGCGAAATATTAGTATATGTATATATTTTGAGTTGAGTTGTGTGAACTGAGAGTGTTATGCTAAGTNATATAATGGTACCTGATTAAATTTGCCCATTCCGGTCCATTTTAGTTCACTGATTCTTAAAATGTCCATGTTCACTCTTGCCATCTCCTGTTTGAACATTTCCAATTCATCTTGATTCATGCACCTAACATTCCAGGTTCCTATGCAATACTGTTCTTTACAGCATTGGATTACTTCCATCACCAGTCACATCCACAAGTGGGTATTGTTTTCGCTTTGGCTCAGCCTCTTCATTCTTTCTGGAGCTATTTCTCTGCTCTTCTCCAGTAGTATATTGGGCAACTACCAACATGGAGAGTTCATCTTTCAGTGTCACATCTGTTGCCTTTTCATACTGTCCATGGGGTTCTCAAGCCAAGACAGGGTAGAAGACTCTTCTATGGACATGCAGGTCAGTGACTCAGACTAATTAGAAAAGAAGCCATTTCCTTTCTCCTGGACAAATTGTGTCTTCTGAGACCAGTACACAAGTACATTTTTCATATTCATTTTGAGGCTGTATATTCCAGAAAATAAAGGAGCAATAAAGATGTGCTGGTGATTATACATTGTTTCCTGGGAAACAGAGGTAGGGAAAAGTCAATGGCAGAAGGTATGGTTTCCTGAATGTCATAAGTTTATTGTATAAAGAAACTGTATCAGGGTGTAGGAATGTGAAAGTTTTCACTAGCTTAGCTGCCCTTCAAGGACTCTTGCTGCTTAGAGAAAGTTAATGAAAGAAGATCTACACAGACATGTGCTAATAAAGTGTTTAAATAAAAGGACAAAGAGAAAACATCCTTTAATATCTAGAGAGAAAATATTGGTTAGCTACAAGAAACCTGAAATCCAGTTGGCTTTTTTTCAAAACAAGAAAGTTGAGAAGATAATAGAACCATTGCCACACACAGTTTTTCAGAAAAGAGTATGTGAACTAAAAGTTTGATATCCCAGCTAAGAAGCATCCAGTGAGAGAAGGCAACATAATATTTCTTCATATGTAACGTCAAAAGAAAAACAAAAACAAAAGTCACATGTCCTTCTAGAAAATGTTAGAAGGCATAGTGGCCAAGAATTATTTCAGAAGTAAAACCTTAAGTGTTTGAAAGTAGTCTCTGAAAGAATACTAAGTAGAACCACAATGAGATATCACCTCAATCTGTCAGAATGGCTATTATCAACAGGAGAAGCAAAAGCAAGTGTTGGTGAGGATGTGGAGAAAAGGGAACCCTTGTGTACTGTTGGTGGGATGTAAACTGCTGCAGTCACTATAGAAACCAGTATGGAGGGGCCTCAAAAACTACAAGAGCAACCACCATGTGATCCAACAATTCTGCTTCTGGTTACTTATACAAAGAAGATAAAACACTAATTTGGAGAGATATATGCACCCCTCTAATCAATATAAGAAGGCTGAAATCCAGCTGGCTTTTTTTTTTTAAAGAAAGGTCAGAAGATAATAGAACCATAGCCACACACAGTTTTTCAGGAAAGAGTATGTGAACTAAAAGTTTGATATCCCAGCTAAGATGCTTCCGGTGTGAGAAGGCAACAGAATATCTCTTCATACATCAGGTCTATTCCAATCTCAAAGAAAGGCAATGCCAAAGAATGCTCAAACTACCACACAGTTACACTCATTTCACATGTTAGCAAAGTAATGTTCAAAATTCTCCAAGTTAGGCTTCAACAGTACGTGAACTGAGAACTTCCAGATGCTCAAACTAGATTTAGAAAAGGGAGAGGAACTAGAGATCAAATAGCCAACATCTGCTGGATCATAGAAAAAGCAAGAAAGTTCCAGAAAAACATCTATTTCTGCTTCATTGACAATGCTAAAGCCTCTGACTGTGTGGATAATAACAAACTGTGGAAAATTCTTAAAGAAATGGGAATACCAGACCTTCTTTCCTGCTTCCTAAGAAACCTGTATGCAGGTCAAGAAGTAACAGTTAGAACTGGACATGGAACAGACTGGTTCCAAATTGGGAAAGGTGTATTTCAAGGCTGTATATTTCCACTGTTTGTGGAAGTCTGTTCTGTCCGCAGACTTTATTTTCTTGGTCTCCAGAATCACTGCAGATGGTAACTGCAGCCATGACACTAAGAGATACTTGTTCTCTGGAAGAAAAACTATGACAAACCTAGACAGTGTATTAAAAAGCAGAGACTTATTTGCTGACAAAGGTCTATATAGTAAAAGCTATGGTTTTTCCAGTAGTCATGTATGGTTGTCAGAGTTGGACCATAAAGAAGGCTGAGCACTGAAGAACTGATGCCTTCAAACTGTTGAATAAGACTCTTGAGAGTCTTGTGGACAGCAAGGAGATCAAGCCAGTCAATCCTAAAGGAGATCAATCCTGAATATTCATTGGAGGGACTGATGGTGAGGCTAAAGCTCCAATACTTTGGCCACCTGATACGAAGAGCCAGTTGGCCAATTGGAAAGGACTCTGATGCTGGGAAAGACTGAAGGAAGGAGGAGAAGGGGATGACAGAGGGAGGACAATATGCTTGGATGGCATCACTGACTCAATGGACATGAGTTTGAGCAAACTCTGGGAGATGATGAAGGACAGGGAAGCCTGGTGTGCTGCAGTCTATGGGGTTGCAAAGAGTCGGACATGACTGAGCAACTGAACAACAACAATAATCAGTGCAGCATTATTCACAATAACTAACTAATGGAAACAACCTAAGCATCCATTGACAGATGAATGGATACAGAAAATGTGATATATATGTATACATATATAATGAAACACTAGTATTTATATATGTATGTATGTGGCTCAGCAGTGAAGAATCTGCCTGCAACACACAAGATGCAGGAGATGTGGGTTCAATCCCTGGGTCGGAAAGATCCCTTGGAGGAAGGCATGGCAACTCCCTCCAGTATTGTTGTCTAGAGAATCCCATGGACAGAGGAGCCTGGTGGCCTACAGTCTGTAGGGTCTCACAGAATTAGACATGATTGAGGCAACTGAAGTTCAAGAAGCAACAGTTAGAACTGAACATGGAACAACAGACTGGTTCCAAATCAGGAAAGGAGTGTGTCAAGGCTGTGTATCGTCACCCTGCTTATTTATCTTATATGCAGAGCACATCATGTGAAATTCTGGGCTGGATGAGGCACAAGCTGGAATCAAGATTGCCGGGAGAAATATCAATAACCTCAGATATGCAGATGACACTACACTTATGGCAGAAAGGGAAGAGGAACTAAAGAGCCTCTTGATGAAAGTGAAAGAGGAGAGTGAAAAAGTTGGCTTAAAACTCAACATTCAGAAAACTAAGATCATGGCATCTGGTCCCATCACTTCACGGCAAATAGATGGGGAAACAGTGGAAACAGCATCAGACTTTATTTGGGGGGGCTCCAAAATCACTGCAGATGGTGATTGCAGCCATGAAATTAAAAGACGCTTGCTCCTTGGAAGAAAAGCTATGACCAACATAGACAGCATATTATAAAGCAGAGACAAAGGTTCATCTAGTCAAAGCTATGGTTTTTCCAGAAGTCATGTATGGATGTGAGTTGGACTAATAAGAAAGCTGAGCACCAAAGAACTGATGCTTTTGAACTGTGGTGTTGGAGAAGACTCTTGAGAGTCCCTTGGACTGCAAGGAGATCAAATCAGTCCATCCTAAAGGAAATCAGTCCTGAATATTCATTGGAAGGACTGACGCTGAAGCCAAAACTCCAATACTTTGGGCACCTGATGCAAAGAAATGACTCATTGGAAAAGACTCTGATGCTGGGAAAGATTGAAGGCAGGAGGAGAAGGAGATGACAGAGGATGAGATGGTTGGATGGTATCACCATCTCTATGGACATGAGTTTGATGGACAGGGAAACCTGGCATGCTGCAGTCCATGGGGTCATGAAGAATCAGACATGACTGAGCGACTGAACTGAACTGAGGTGACTGAGCATGCACACATGCAAATATATATACAGCGAAATATTAGTATATGTATATATTTTGAGTTGAGTTGTGTGAACTGAGAGTGTTATGCTAAGTGAAATAAGTGAGACAAAGAAAGGCAAATACCACATGATCTCATTTACACATGAAAATATAAAAGCAACTACAAAACAAAACTCATAGAGAACAGATTGGTGATGTACTTTCATTTGTAAAAAAATAAGTCATGGAGTTGTAATGTATGTTAAGGTACTATAGTCAGTAATATCATATTGCAAGTTAGAAAGCTGCTCTCATCACAAGAAAAAAAAGTCTGTAACTTAAAAAAGCTTTGTATAGTGACAGATGGTCCCCATATAAGCTAGACTTACTCTGGTGATCATTTCACAAGGCAGACAAATGTTAAATCATATGTTGTACACCTGAAACTATTGGAATGCTACACATAAATCATTCTTCAAGAAAAAATGCTTTCTTTCAAAGGGTTATGGTAGAACATCCTGAAACTTATCAAACACAGTTGTCTAAGTAATGGTACAAATAAGTAGAAAAATAAAATTAAATTTCCCAAGCAAATTTCAAAGGTCAAACATATACACTTAGTGTAATAATAGCTTCTGTTGATTGTTAGTATGTGCCAGACACTCTAACTGTGAAAACTCACTTAATTTCAACAATAAAACTTACAAAAAAAGCGAAATTTAGTTACACAGTTGTGTCTGACCCTTTGCGACCTCATGGATTGTAGCCCACCAGGCTCCTCTGTTTATGGAATTTTCCAGTCAAGAATACTGCAGTGGGTTGCCATTTCCTTCTCCAAAACTTACAAGAAGGGCACATTATCCTTATTTTCGAGGTGAGAAAATTGAGGCATTTGAGTTCAGTAAATTGCCCTAGGTTACATAACTATAGAAACTGGGTACAAAAGCCTAAATTTTCAAGTATAAGATCTTTTAAATTTAGAAACTAGGAGGAGTGGGTAGTAAAATCCCTTATATGTGTGATACACAGTTCAAATGAATGTGGCTAAAATCTCACTCTTTCTTTCTCCCCAAAACATCATCTTCCCAGCTCTCACTCTTTCCTTAAGTGGCCTCATTGTTCATCCAATACTCAAGCCAAAAAACTAGAAATTATTTTCATTATTTCCTTTCCTTCACAATCCATATTTAGTCTAACAGAAGTTCCATCTACTTTACTTTCAATATGTTCCTTTTTCATCCAATTTGTTTATTTCCACTGTTACATCCTCAGTCCAAGTATCTATCATTCTTTCCACCTCTGATGGCTTCTATAGCTTCTTAATTGGCCTCCCTAACTTTTGTCTTAGCCCCCTTTGATAGATTCTTCATCCAACAACCATAAAACATGGTACCATTTTAAAATTCTCCAGTTGCCACTCACTGCTCTTGGAACAGAACTCTGGCTGCCTTGTGTGTCTTAAGAAGACCTGCATGTATGTTCTGGCCCCTGCCTACTTCTCCCTCCTTATCCTGAATTTAGTATGCACCTCCTTTGTGGCTCAGATAGTAAAGAATCTGCCTGCAGTGCAGGAGACTTGGGTTTGATCCCTGGTCTAGAAGATGCCCTGGAGAAGGGAATGGCAACCCATTTCAGTATTCTTGCCTAGAGAATTCCATGGACAGAGGAGCCTGCTGGGCTAAGGTCCATGGGGTCACAAAGAGTTGGACAAGACTGAGTGACTTTCACTTTCTCAGCCTTTGTCATCTTAGGTTTTTAAGAAATAGATTTCATGGAATATTGAAATAATATAATGAATACATTTGAATCAACATGTATACTATACTCCTGCTACTGCTAGGACAGTCTGAATAAATGTTGGATCTAACTGGATAGGAAGTTACAGAATAATTACAATATTATTGAAAGAAGAAGCATGAAAGAGCTGAGGGAAATTAAGAGGTAAAACAGTTACAAAATAAGACACAGGGATGAAATGTACAATATGGAGAATATAGTCAATAATAATGTAATGCTTTGTATAGTGACAGATCATAATTAGACTTATTGTGGAGATCATTTTAACATGTATAGAAATACTGTATCACTATGTTGTACACCAGGAACTAATATTGCGTTGTAGGTCCAACAAACAAACAACATTGTAAATCAATTATTCTTCAATTAAAAAATAAAGCAATTAATTTAAAAATCACATAAAATATTAGAAAAATGTACCTCTATTTTAAAAGAGCAAATTTTCAGAACTATGTATCATTTCCATTTCTGATTACTTAAAAATAGAAAGAAAACTAAGAAGCAATAAATAAATAAATAAATAAAACAGAAAAAACTATAAAAGTTCAATCAAGGAAGAATTAAATGGAATAATAAATATTATGTGAAAAAGAAGATATAGGAACATACAGGGATGAATTATTTTAATCTTTAAAATATTTTTAGATTGTGGAAAACACTATAGCAATAAAAATTTAAATCTTAGTATTCAGTGCTATTTCCACAATAAATGGTGTAGAAAAATATCATTTATCTTAAGAAATAGGCCTGAAAAGAGCAGCAATTCTTGGAGGAGTGGTGGGAAAAGAATATTTTATTTTATCAAAGAATTAACTCCAATTCCTAGATTCTTTCATTCAGAGAAACTGAGCACTTATATGCCAGCAACTACTCTAGACACTGGGAACATACCCCCCTCCCTCCTCACACACACACAAAACACGTCTTTAAAAAGTTTCATTCTTTCCCTATTACCAACTTGTTAACGGATACTAGAATGTGCTTTTTTAATTGAGTAGATGATAAGCTTGCCTTTATAAATCAAATCTGTAGAGAAGATTTATTCAATAAATGGAGCTAAGAAAATTTGTTACCTTTTTTTAAGTCAAGTTCCTAACACACATGCCAAAGAAATGGTGGATGGAATGATAAATTTGATGTGACAAAATTTTTAAAGGCAATCATTAATATCAAGAAGAAACTTTGGTGAATTTTTATCTGAATTCAGTACTCAGAACTTCTAAGTTTAACAGCCGCAGAAGAAATCACAGAGAAAAAAAAACTAGAGTTAATTAAATAAAAACACAGAAATTATACATGCCTGCTAAGTCGCCTTCAGTCATGTCCGATTCTTTGTGACTCTATGGACTGTAGCCCGGCAGGCTCCTCCATCCGTGGGATTCTCCAGGCAAGAACACTGGAGTGGGTTCCCATGCCCTCCTCCAGGGGACCTTCCCAGCCCAGGGATCAAATCCGCATCTCTTCTATCTCCTGTGTTGCAGGTGGTTTCCCTGAAGGAAGGTGAAGGTGAAGTCACTCAGTCGTGTCCGACTTTTTGTGACCCCGTGGACTGTAACCTACTAGGCTTCTCTGTCCATAGGGTTCTCCAGGCAAGAATACTGGAGTGGATTGCCATTTCCTTCTCCAGGTTTCCCTGAGAGGCCCTCAAAAATGTATAAACAAAATCAAACAAGCTTTTAAAATCTGGCCACAAATATGATAACAGAGTCAATGTTTTTTATCATATACAAATTTATTCAAAAAACCAATAAAGTGAACCCTAACCATTGTGATAGGGAGCTAATTGAAAGATCACAAACAGAAAAGGGAGCTCGCTGGGGCCATGCTACTAATGTTTCTTCCTGTAGCCAGTACTGGTGCTGGTCAGAGTTAATATTTTCTTACAGTCTTCAGCACTGAAAATGCCACTCAACGTTTCCAGATAGAAGGCAGTTTTGAAATGTAAAGCTGGAATGGTTAACTAAATATTGAGCTCACAGAACATTCTGTTGTTGGGTGAGCTGTAGCTTAGACATATGGGAAGAACTGCATTGGGGAATAAATATCTGAGTAATATTTATAAGTGAAGGACTCTGAGCCATCAGTAAAATTAAGAAAGGGTTCTGGAAATCACTATATGCTGCTTCCTAAGTATAAGATCCCAATATATTGCTGTGGACAAAAGGAGCAATAAAATACCAAAGATATCAAAGGTGAAAATGTCATTCAAACAAGATAGAACAATTCCTGGAATACTAATGCAGTACTAATGATCACTGACCCTCTAGGAAGAAAGGGAAAAAGGAAGATCCTGGGAACTGAGAGGCTTGTGAAAATAAACTTTAGAAAGCTAGATTCTTTCTCACAGATGCAAAATTAAAACAGTAATAATAAATGTCCTATGTGTTTACTGTGAGCCAGGCAGTACGTTAAATTCTTTCAATATGTTATTCCATTCAGTCCTCTGAACCAGCCTATGAGGGAAGTATTGTCCCAACCATGTTCCAAGGATCAAATGGGTCTCTGAACTTAAGATCACACAGCTGGGACCCTAAGGTGGGCCTGTCTGACTCCAGAACATACACTCTCAGTTGTCAGCATCTTTTGGCAACATGGACTTGTCTACACATATTAAACCTAGGAGACACTCCTTGAAATTTTAAAAAGGAAAACCCAAGGTCAAGAAGTCTGATTTATAGTAGCACCAGTGAAATCTTCCTCCAGAGGCAGAGGAAGATGAAATATAGCATATTCAAAGAGGGAGCAGTTCACCCATTTCTTCATCTTTGCAACATATAGTTACTGAGGTCCCACTAAGTCCCAGGCACTGTGCTAGGCACTGAAAAGTAAATTCATGATTGACATCTAAGAGCAGAAAGAAATGCTTGGGTTAGGTACTTCCAATTTTGTTTTGTTTTGTTTTTCAGTTGAATTTATGGGAGAAAAGCATGCTTTAAAAAGAGAAGCCTTTACCTGCAGTGGCATAGTAAACATGATAAACCACAAATCTGACCTGTGTCCTGTCTAAATTTAAGCCATGTACATCTTGAGAGGAGGAACATTTGGACTATGGATATGGGTTTTGGAACACTTGAAGAAATAACACCAGATTATAATTTTTTTTTTGGAGTGGTAAGATGCAACCTAACCCACTCCAGTACTCTTGCCTGGAGAATCCTCATGGACAGAGGAGCCTGGCAGGCTACAGTCCATGGGGTTGCAAAGAGTCGGAAATGACCGAGTGACTAAGAATAGCACAGCAAGATACAGTCTACTTTTCAAATGTGAAATCTGCTGAGATTCAGTATATATTTCTTACTATATTCTCAGTAACTTAACAAAATAATTTTAGAGCTGGTTCATTTTCTACTATGATTTATTTTATATCAGCAATGCTTCCTAATCTTTATCTTCAAGTTTCTCCATCTTCTCTCTCATGATATCGACTTTGGGATTATCGTAATATGCTCTCAAAAGAGCCTGGGAAGAGAGCATGGGTTTTCCTTAAAAACACATGGAAGAGAAGGATTGTACATGGTGGAGGTGTTCTTAAAAGGACTGTATTCTATATGAGCAAAATAAAAAACCCATCAAGATATTTTCCATCATTAAATATTCTCTTATAAAGATTAGAGAAGTTAATTTTGATTGAATTTGATCCTAGCTGAGAATATTTTCCAACTTGGAAATGTCGTGTTTACATAACCTGCTAACTTGGAAAATAATGGCTTTATGTTCACCAGCCGCCAAAAGCCCAAGTGTAGAACAACAGACTCCCCGAGGGACACTCGGGCTCCAGTCGTAAGGGAGGTGAGGCTGGAGCCCAGGAGGAGGAAACAGATTGCACTGCACATGAGCATGACCTAGTGGCGGGTTCACTGCGTGGCATTTATGACCAAAGAAAAGGCTACTTGTCTGATCTCCAAGTGTCAGGGTAAGGGATGATGTGTGCAGCTGTTGTTCAGGGAGAGGTGAAGAACAGGAAGGAACAGATTCTTGGAAAGAAAGCATAAGGAAGAGGAGGACATTCACAACCGCTTAATATTAAGCAGTTGGGTCTCCCCACTGCCTTCAGGAACCCAGACCCATGAAAAGCACTTCTTTGCACAAGTAAACAGAATGTTCTCACTGATTCTTCACAAGGAACCCAGAATGATAAACTTTGCCTCATACTGGCTCCCAAACCATTGTGGGGAGTTTATTTAGACTCTGAGACACTTAACAGAGCTAATTATGGGAAGCATGGCTTATCATGCAGACTTCATCAGGGGATCATTGGCCAGTGTGCAGCAATATTGCTAAATAATGTAATATAAATGAAATGCATCAACCCTAGAGAAAATGCAAAATTGCTATGTTATGTTTTATAGTCAAACATGTATCACACATAATTATATATTATAAATATATGCATTTTATTATAAATATATATATTTTTATATGTATAAGTCCCTCTATTGTCCTTTCAAAACATGACTTTGCATGCCTGTCAACATTTGATTAAAGTTGACTTAGTAAATTCTGAAGCATTTTATATAAATTCTTAAAGACGTGCTTCATCTTAAACACATTATTGACATAGTTGACATAGTAAATTCTGAAGCATTTTATATAAATTCTTAAAGATGTGTTTCATCTTAAACACATTATTATCGATATAACAGATAATACTTTGTCTGCATCAGATATTATAGAACTAAACATTTTCTACCCAGAATTGTAATCTTACTACAAATTCCTATAATTAGTCTCAGTAATTTTGGTGGGAGGGACAGAATAAGCCCAGAGAGGCTAATATTATATATAGTCCTGCTTTAAAGGAAAAAAAGGGACAAATCTCAAATGCCTCCTTTGAAAATCATATTGCATACATTTACATATTATCATCATAAGACTCATCTATATAAATTAGAGAATCCCTTCTGCTTTAAGCTGAGTTGGGTTTTTTGGTCCTTGCAACACAAATGATTCTAACAAAAACAGGACGTTATGAATCTTTCTCTCCTATAATCATCTGAGACTAGGAAACTAAAGCCTGATCACATGGAACAGCTGTGACTAATCAGAGACTAGAATCCAGGTCTCTGTACACCTAGTCTAAACCTCTTTTTGATAAGTCATACTCTATCCTATACTTTCAGTGCTGCCACTTTCACTTCTAATCAGAGACGTGATCATTCGAAAAGTCTCTCAGTTCATGGGTTTGCTACTTAATAAGTTTAAGTATGTAGATGAGATGACCAAACAATTATTTAAATTTATATAGATGTATTGTTTGTAAATATTTTCTCTAAAGTTATGTGCAGATTCAATGCAACTCCAATCAAAATCTCAATGGCATTTTTTGCAGAAATAGAACAACAGTCCTAAAATTCATATGGAACTATAAAAGATCCCAGGAAGCCAAAGCAATTTTAAGCAAGAAGAACAAAGCTGGAAACATCATACTTCCTGATTTCAAGTTATATTATGATTGTTTAGTTGCTAAGTCTTGTTCAACTCTGCGACCCCATGGACTGGAGCACGCTAGGCTCCTCTGTCTATGGGATTCTCCAGGCAAGAAGACTGGAGTGGGTTGCCATTTCCTTCTCCAGGGGATCTTCCTGACCCAAGGATTGAGCCTATGTCTCCTGCATTTGCTGGTAGTTTTTTTACCACTGGGCCACCGAGGAAGCCCTTCACAGGTGTATACTTATCTCCAAACTCATCTAATTGTATACATTAAATAAGTACTGATTTTGCACATCAATCAGACCCCATAAGGTGGTATAAATATGTAAGTATTTTAATATTTAATAGCATTTATATTTATTTAAATGTATTTACTAAATATTTAAATAGGTATACATATTCATATGTAAATATATATACATATGCATGGCCAAATTAGTATGACCCCAAAGCCCTTGCTTCACTATTTCGATGCTTCTGTTCTCCACATGTGTACACACCTCAAAGCCTCTCCAGCTCTAGAGTCCCCACGCTGAAAACCATATTGTCAACTACAGCCTCTATCAAGTGGCATCAGCCATGTTCTCTGCTCTGCCTTCTCCTAGTCTTTGCCCACTGTCCAAGGAGCTCTTTATAGAAAGCTCATTAACAATAATGCTGACCCACCAATGCAGAAAAGGAGCCACTGGTCTGCAAAACTCTAGAGAGCTCCAAGATACTTTGTAGAGGGACTTAGAAGGACTCTTACAACTAACTCTTGTTTCCTGGGCTCTAAAACAATTGCTTGTACTCAACGGTGCCAAAGTCAGATTTTATAAAAACAATTCTTTTAGTTGCTTCCCATTTAATGATGGGTGCTCAAATTTATTTCATGGGATATGGCAGGATCCAAACACTATGACATCTCCCTTACTGTCTTCAAAATTCTTATACATAAAATCCCTGCCCTGTGCCTCCAGCAACAAAGCCTTCACCCACATCAAGTGGCAGATGGAGACTTGGGGAGAGGGAGGTTAGCCTGACACACCCCAATTATCGGCTCCAGCCTCTGGCACTTCCAAAGACAAATTCACTACTTAGCTTCAGTCCAGTGTTTGGCACATCAAAGGCCTTTGTGTTACTCACTGGATACATGTAAACAGTGTAGAGGGTAGACTGGAGATGGGAGAGGACAGTGATTCAGAGACTAATGGACTTTTGGAACAGTCCTGGAGCACTAAATTAAGAACTAGCACAGGAGGCCAGTTTGACAAATAGTTCTGAGACAGAATCACCAAATATTTGCAAATGACTCTGCTTGCGCACCTTTCAGGAAGAGAGATAGTTGGGAAAATGGATGTCAGACAACCAACCAAAGGTATGACCTAAATCAAACCCCTTATGATTATACTGTGAAAATGAGAAATAGACATAAGGGATTAGAACTGATACACAGAGTGCCTGAAGAACTATGGAAAGAGGTTCATGACATTGTACAGGAGACAGGGATCAAGACCATCCCCAAGGAAAAAAAAGGCAAAAAAGCAAAATGGCTGTCTGAGGAGGCCTTACAAATAGTTGTGAAAAGAAGAGAAGGTAAAAGCAAAGGAGAAACGATTTGAATGCAGAGTTCCAAAGAATAGCAAGAAGAGATAAGAAAGCCCTCCTCAGTGATCANGGCAAAAAAGCAAAATGGCTGTCTGAGGAGGCCTTACAAATAGTTGTGAAAAGAAGAGAAGGTAAAAGCAAAGGAGAAACGATTTGAATGCAGAGTTCCAAAGAATAGCAAGAAGAGATAAGAAAGCCCTCCTCAGTGATCAGTGCAAAAAGAGAGGAAAACAATAGAATGGGAAAGACTAGAGATCTCTTCAAGAAAATTAGAGATACCAAGGGAACATTTCATGCAAAGATGGGCTCAATAAAGGACAGAAATGGTAGGGACCTAACAGAAGCAGAAGATATTAAGAAGAGGTGGCAAGAATACACAGAAGAACTGTACAAAAAAGATCTTCACAACCCAGATAATCACAATGGTGTGAACACTCACCTAGAGCCAGACATCCTGGAATGTGAGGTCAAGTGGGCCTTAGGAAGCATCTCCACAAACGAAGCTAGTAGAGGAGATGAATTCCAGTTAAGCTGTTTCAAATCCCAGAAGCTGATGCTGTGAATGTGCTGTACTCAGTAAGACAGCAAATTTGGAAAACTCAGCAGTGGCCACAGGACTGGAAAAGGTCAGTTTTCATTCCAATCTCAAAGAAAGGCAA
>SJYW01031527.1:5612-24136 GCA_006410735.1 Raphicerus campestris | reverse complement strand
AGCACCAATCGCAGCACTCACCACTAACTTAGTGCTTACTGTGTGCAGGCCCTGGGCTTCCTCACGCTCCTCTGTTTTATCCTCCCAACAACCCTCATATTAGGCCCATCTTAAAGGTGGGAAAACTGTAGCTCAAAGAAGTTAAGTCATTTGCTTAAGACCTCATGGGATATGAGCCCCGGTCTCTCTGATTCCTGAACTCCACGCTCTTACCTGCCACACCCTCTGGTGAGGTGGGAGGGGAAGGAGAGGGGTCAGGCAGTCCCCTACATTTGGCAACTGCTATGCTGTGCCAGGGCTGTGCTTCAGTCTTTTACCGGCTTTATCTAATTTACCTCTCTGTCCTTCCTATGACGATGGACTCATCTCATCCCTGTTTTCTGGACAGGGAAGCTGAGGCATGGGGAGGTTATGTGGTTTGCCTGAGAGCGCATTGCTGCTGGGTGGGTGATGAAAGATCTGGATCCCAGGGCAGTAATGGCAGAACCCTGGTCAGGCTTCGGGAACCTCCTGGGGACCCGCTGCTCTTAATCCTCTGTTTCACATCAGAATCACCTGGGAAAGCCTGTTACAAATTCACAGATCCACGCCACACTCATGATTCAGAATCTCGGGTAGGACCCCGAAGTCTGTGCTTTAACAAACATCTCAGTGTGATAACGCTGATACAGAAATTCTCAGATGGGGACACTGAGGCCCGTGGAGGTGGGGCTTGGGTCTCCCCTGAGGGCTGAGCTAAGGGACCACACGGGTCCTCAGAAAACCTCCCTGGGTCTCGGGCAGGGCCCCTGACTGCTGTCCTCTTGAACTTCCTGTCTTTCAGAGCCGTGGGCAAGACCTGCCTGCTCATCAGCTACACCACCAACGCCTTCCCTGGAGAGTACATCCCCACCGTGTGAGTTCTGCACGTGGGTGGGACTCTTGGACACTGGGGAGACACGCATGGACCACCAGGCCCACCCCCCTTTCAGGCACTTCCTGTGTGCCGGGCCTGTGTGGGCACTTGGGGGTCAAGCTCCAGCCAGTCTTGGGCCTGCTGATCCAGAGGGGGAGGTAGCCACTGTGCCAGGATTAGCGCCCCGGGCTCCCAGAGGGGAGAGAGGTGCAGGAGGCAAGCCAGGGAGCAGGGCCTTCAAGCAGGGAGTCATGGAGAGCTGGCCTGAGCAGAGCTGGGTGGAAGGGGGCTGGGAGAGAGGAGTGGAGTGGGTGCAGGAGGAGGGCCTTAACACCGGGAGACCGGAGACGTCAGGACACCCGCGTGTGCAGTGGGAGAGGACAGTGCCACTGGAGGCCACTCAGGACCCACCCTTGTGTTGGATGTGGAGCAGGGCTGTCACCTGATTTGCAGGTATGGAGGAGTATGTGGGGTGAACGGAAGCACCAGCCCCTCTCTCCTTGATGCCTGGCAGCCCCACTCCCTCACGGCAGCCCCCCACCTCTGCAGCACAGCACCCAAGGCTCTGCGTGGCCTTCTCCAACCTTCCCTTCTGGCTTCACCACCCAGTTCTTCACTTCTTGTTCTGTTTCTGGCCGCCTGGTCACCAAGCACACCCTGGACATTTCTACTTCAGGATCTTTGCTCCAGCTCTTCCTTCTGCCTCAAGTGCTTTTCCTTCCTATGCCCATGCGTCTAAGTCCTCTAGGCCAGCTCCAGCATCCCTCCTCCAGAAAGCCTTTCTGACATAGCCTGAAGTGGTCTCTCACTCCCTAGACAGACTTTATCTGATCTTTTCCATGACCCAGAGTCTACAGAGGGCAGGGGGCCATGTCCAGTTCTTTAAGGGTCTTAGGGTCTTACATGCAGTATAATCTACACATTATCTTAGAAATGATGTATATATCTTGAGTTGACCTGAATTGAACTTTACGGAGAGGCCCTAGGGGGATGGATCACAGCTACCATCTCTCAAGGGCCTACTGGGTGCCGGTCCTTGGCAATGTCACACATATGTGACCTTATTTGATGCTCGTGGGAGGAGTTGGGGTTATTTTAGTCCCACAGTGTCCGTGGGGAGAGCTGAGGCTCACAGAAGCTAAGGGACCTGCCTTCCCAGAGTCACCAGGTGGCCTAGGATCTCTCTATTTCTCCCTGGCACAAGGGGCCAGGCTCTAGTTGCCTCAGGGACCCCAGCCCAGGCAGGAGGATGGCATCTAGGAGAGGGCAGAGGGCAGGAAACCTGGGAAAGCAATTTCTAGCCTGGTGCCCCGCTTCGCATCAGCCTGTATCTGCCCACCCACCATCCAACACCAACATTTCTCAGCGCCTCCTGGTGCTGAGGATGGTGGGCTCTAGACGTGGCAGGGAGGCAGGTGCAGCATTAGGCCAACCAGCTCCTGCAGAAGGTTATTTTCACCAGGACTGGCACTGGCANTTGACTTTCCTGTTCAGGGTGGGGTAGTGGTGGGGGGCTGGTTTATCATGGCGGTGGGGTGGGAATAGTGGGGATGGGGGCTGGTTTATCAGGCAGCCTTTAGCTGATTGTGATACACGGCTCCTGCCCATTATCTGCCCGCCTGTCCAGCCCTGCTCACTTCTGCTTTGTATCTGATATGAGGAGGGGAGGGCGGAAGCCGCAACGTTCGTCACTCAGAGGTACCTTGCTGGCAGGCAAGGAGTGGGAGGGGATGGGGAGAGAAAAGGGCGGGTGGCCCCCTTCAGAGCCAGAAGTGACGAAACCAAGTGGAGCAGGGGAAGGCCCAGGGCTACCTGTGCCCCCGCTCCCGGCCCAGCAGATTCAGGGCTCAGACAGCACCAATCGCAGCACTCACCACTAACTTAGTGCTTACTGTGTGCAGGCCCTGGGCTTCCTCACGCTCCTCTGTTTTATCTTCCCAACAACCCTCATATTAGGCCCATCTTAAAGGTGGGAAAACTGTAGCTCAAAGAAGTTAAGTCATTTGCTTAAGACTTCATGGGATTTGAGCCCTGGTCTCTCTGATTCCTGAACTCCACGCTCTTACCTGCCACACCCTCTGGTGAGGTGGGAGGGGAAGGAGAGGGATCAGGCAGTCCCCTACATTTGGCAACTGCTATGCTGTGCCAGGGCTGTGCTTCAGTCTTTTACCGGCTTCATCTAATTTACCTCTCTGTCCTTCCTATGACGATGGACTCATCTCATCCCTGTTTTCTGGACAAGGAAGCTGAGGCATGGGGAGGTTATGTGGCTTGCCTGAGAGCGCATTGCTGCTGGGTGGGTGATGAAAGATCTGGATCCCAGGGCAGTAACGGCAGAACCCTGGTCAGGCTTCGGGACCCTCCTGGGGACCCGCTGCTCTTAATCTTCTGTTTCACATCAGAATCACCTGGGAAAGCCTGTTACAAATTCACAGATCCACGCCACACTCATGATTCAGAATCTCGGGTAGGACCCCGAAGTCTGTGCTTTAACAAACATCTCAGTGTGATAACGCTGATACAGAAATTCTCAGATGGGGACACTGAGGCCCGTGGAGGTGGGGCTTGGGTCTCCCCTGAGGGCTGAGCTAAGGGACCACACGGGTCCTCAGAAAACCTCCCTGGGTCTCGGGCAGGGCCCCTGACTGCTGTCCTCTTGAACTTCCTGTCTTTCAGAGCCGTGGGCAAGACCTGCCTGCTCATCAGCTACACCACCAACGCCTTCCCTGGAGAGTACATCCCCACCGTGTGAGTTCTGCACGTGGGTGGGACTCTTGGACACTGGGGAGACACGCATGGACCACCAGGCCCACCCCACTTTCAGGCACTTCCTGTGTGCTGGGCCTGTGTGGGCACTTGGGGGTCAGGCTCCAGCCAGTCTTGGGCCTGCTGATCCAGAGGGGGAGGTAGCCACTGTGCCAGGATTAGCGCCCCGGGCTCCCAGAGGGGAGAGAGGTGCAGGAGGCAAGCCAGGGAGCAGGGCCTTCAAGCAGGGAGTCATGGAGAGCTGGCCTGAGCAGAGCTGGGTGGAAGGGGGCTGGGAGAGAGGAGTGGAGTGGGTGCAGGAGGAGGGCCTTAACACCGGGAGACCAGAGACGTCAGGACACCCGCGTGTGCAGTGGGAGAGGACAGTGCCACTGGAGGCCACTCAGGACCCACCCTTGTGTTGGATGTGGAGCAGGGCTGTCACCTGATTTGCAGGTATGGAGGAGTATGTGGGGTGAACGGAAGCACCAGCCCCTCTCTCCTTGATGCCTGGCAGCCCCACTCCCTCACGGCAGCCCCCCACCTCTGCAGCACAGCACCCAAGGCTCTGCGTGGCCTTTTCCAACCTTCCCTTCTGGCTTCACCACCCAGTTCTTCACTTCTTGTTCTGTTTCTGGCCGCCTGGTCACCAAGCA
The DNA here is from genome assembly GCA_006410735.1 of Raphicerus campestris. Taxonomy (NCBI): domain Eukaryota; kingdom Metazoa; phylum Chordata; class Mammalia; order Artiodactyla; family Bovidae; genus Raphicerus; species Raphicerus campestris. The sequence goes on along the minus strand of SJYW01031527.1, from coordinate 19,840 downwards.
CACCCTGGACATTTCTACTTCAGGATCTTTGCTCCAGCTCTTCCTTCTGCCTCAAGTGCTTTTCCTTCCTATGCCCATGCGTCTAAGTCCTCTAGGCCAGCTCCAGCATCCCTCCTCCAGAAAGCCTTTCTGACATAGCCTGAAGTGGTCTCTCACTCCTTAGACAGACTTTATCTGATCTTTTCCATGACCCAGAGTCTACAGAGGGCAGGGGGCCATGTCCAGTTCTTTAAGGGTCTTAGGGTCTTACATGCAGTATAATCTACACATTATCTTAGAAATGATGTATATATCTTGAGTTGACCTGAATTGAACTTTACGGAGAGGCCCTAGGGGGATGGATCACAGCTACCATCTCTCAAGGGCCTACTGGGTGCCGGTCCTTGGCAATGTCACACATATGTGACCTTATTTGATGCTCGTGGGAGGAGTTGGGGTTATTTTAGTCCCACAGTGTCCGTGGGGAGAGCTGAGGCTCACAGAAGCTAAGGGACCTGCCTTCCCAGAGTCACCAGGTGGCCTAGGATCTCTCTATTTCTCCCTGGCACAAGGGGCCAGGCTCTAGTTGCCTCAGGGACCCCAGCCCAGGCAGGAGGATGGCATCTAGGAGAGGGCAGAGGGCAGGAAACCTGGGAAAGCAATTTCTAGCCTGGTGCCCCGCTTCGCATCAGCCTGTATCTGCCCACCCACCATCCAACACCAACATTTCTCAGCGCCTCCTGGTGCTGAGGATGGTGGGCTCTAGACGTGGCAGGGAGGCAGGTGCAGCATTAGGCCAACCAGCTCCTGCAGAAGGTTATTTTCACCAGGACTGGCACTGGCACCACCTACTCTCATGCCCCTGCCTGTCACAGATAGGCTGAAGGGCCCACTTGCTCAAAGACCTTAGACCCAACGCTTCCCCTTTCTGAGCCTCAGTTTCTCTTTCTTTAAGAAATGGGGTGGGGCTGGGAGGTGCCAAGTTCCTTGCCCATGCACCTTCCCTGTGCAGGGAGATGGGAGGTGAGTTCTCTGATGCAAGGTGGGGGGACCAGCAGAGGCCAAGGAAGGGCCAGGTGCTCTCAGCAACCCCTGGTGGCCCTGAGCAGATTCGTTGGTCCTGGGCAAATTTACAGGACAGACAGGATGGACCATACAGTNACCCAACGCTTCCCCTTTCTGAGCCTCAGTTTCTCTTTCTTTAAGAAATGGGGTGGGGCTGGGAGGTGCCAAGTTCCTTGCTCATGCACCTTCCCTGTGCAGGGAGATGGGAGGTGAGTTCTCTGATGCAAGGTAGGGGGGACCAGCAGAGGCCAAGGAAGGGCCAGGTGCTCTCAGCAACCCCTGGTGGCCCTGAGCAGATTCGGTGGTCCTGGGCAAATTTACAGGACAGACAGGATGGACCATACAGGGTGTACCTTCCCAGGAGTCTGAGGAGCTGGGTCAGAGATCAGGGCCTGCTCCCAGGTGGGCCATCCAGGCAGGCTCACAGCATCCCACACAGGAGGCTCCTGCACTTTGTTTAATGCTCGGAGGCCCCCATCCCCAAATTCTTAATGCTTGAACAAGGGGCCCTACGTTTTCATTTTGTGCTGGGCCCGGCCTGGTATGTAGCCAGACCTGCACCCCACCCTCTTTGTCTTCCGTACGGAGTCACTTGGCTCTGGACAAGCCCCTAGAGGGGCTCCTGCTTCAAAGCCTGCACTCCTGTAACAGAGAGGGGAAAATAAGCCATGCTGAGCCCTTGACACTGGAGGGTGGGGACAGTTGGAGAGAGCAGAGTTGGGGAAAACAGGCAGCCTGAGATCTCTGGCAGAAAGATAAAGGTCAGNTGGGCCCGACCTGGTATGTAGCCAGACCTGCACCCCACCCTCTTTGTCTTCCATACGGAGTCACTTGGCTCTGGACAAGCCCCTAGAGGGGCTCCTGCTTCACAGCCTGCACTCCTGTAACAGAGAGGGGAAAATAAGCCACGCTGAGCCCTTGACACTGGAGGGTGGGGACAGTTGGAGAGAGTAGAGTTGGGGGAAACAGGCAGCCTGAGATCTCTGGCAGAAAGATAAAGGTCAGGAGGGCTCTGGGGCTCAGGGTGGCAGGATTTGCTGGGGCCAGAGGCCTGTGCCACAAGAATCAGATCAGATAAAAGAGAGAGCGAGTTCATCTTACTGCCTAGGGTTGGGGGATAAGAGCTCGAAGTCAAAGCCACGTCTCACTGATGGGGAGACTGAGGCCTGCTCTGTGGATGGTCAGGTGCTGGGCGTTGGAGATACAAAGATGAGGTAGAAAGACCCTGCTATGGGGTGTTCATGACCTAGAGGATCTCCCCTTTACCCTCTACTTATGACCACTCTCAAAGGGAAGCCCAGCTGAGCTTTCAAATGCAAAAATTAGGTAGAGGAATACCTTGATGAAATTCCCCTCTCAAAACCCATTTCCTACCCACTCCGTTTTGGTCCTTGGGGACCAGAGATGCCAGCCTCCCCCAGGCCTCTGCATCCACCACTTCCCGTCACTCAGTTCCCTGCTGAAGCAGCCCATCCCTGACCCCAGTCTAAACAATCCCTCCCTCCACCCAGGCCTCCTCCATCCCTCCACACCCTGCTGGATGGTCTCCGTTGCCCATCCTGATCTGACTTCTCCTGCTGGGATGGCAGCTCTGTGAGGACAGGGCCCTGGTCCGTCTAGTTCACTAGACCAGCTGCTAGAACAGAGCTGAGCACCTCGCTGGCTCTCTGTAGGGACTGGACTACCCTGGCTGGCAGAGAGGGTATGCTCTAGTCTGCCCTGAGAAGGTGCTGGAACTCAGCCACCAGCAGGGAGCTTGGCTCTGCGGAGCTTCTCTCTGGGAAGAACACAAGGAGTTAATTTGGGTCAGATGGGCCAGTATTTGGTTTTCACTTTCCTTTGTAAACTGGCAGTCCAACCTGGATTCCCATAGACAGGATGGTGCCCAGCCTCCCTAGTGGAGATTCCAGTGGTCCTGCCAAGTTTTCCCACCTGGCCTCGCAATGCCCCCTTGCCCCATACTCCTGCCACCAGGTGTGTTAATCCCTCCCTTTGTCAAGCTGGCTCAAGCTTGCTCACTGCTCCTACACAGCCTCTGTCCCCTCCCATCCCATCTGGGACACCCATGCCTCCGTGCCTCCTCCAACCACCTGCCTCTCTCACTAGCGGCTCTGTCTCCCAGCTTCCCCTCTGACCCTTCTGCAAGATGTTCCCACCCAGTGGCCAAAAGAACCTTTTCCAAATGCAAAGCTGAGCATGTCACTGCCACCTGGTGAAGGCCTTCAGTGGCTCCCTATTGTCCCGAGGACCAGGCTGCGAATCCTCCCAGGGGTCCATGCCTTGCCTGACATATCAATGCTTCCTGTCCCCAAATCAGCAGCCATGTGTGCCCCATGTTCTTTGTGTTCTGTGAGTCCACCTTCCTTCCCCTGGAGGCCTGGGTGGTGGTCCAGTGATGCGCAGGGCTGAGGGCCATTTCATCTGTCCCATGCCCTTCCTCCTCTCCATGGTGGAGGGCTACAGAGCTGAGTGTGTAGCCTAGGGGTGCAGAAAGGGGCCACACAGACTCTGGGTAAAAGCATACCAGCTGTGTGACTGTGGACAGGTTACTCTAGGGCTCTGAATCCCAGACACAATGTAGAATCCACTTCCTGGGTCCACTGAATGATCTAAGTATAAAGGACCCAGAGCAGCATTCGGGACCCCCAGGTGCTCAGCAAGCATGGATTCCCTGCCCTCTGCACAGGTCTGGGTCAGCCCACGTGCTGCGCTGTGCTTAGTCTCTCAGTCGCGTCCCACTCTTTGCGACCCCATGGACTATAGTCCGACAAGCTCCTCTGTCCATGGAATTCTCCAGGAGAATACTGGAGTGGGTTGCCATGCCCTCCTCCAGGGGATCATTCTGACCCGGGGATCGAACCCATGTCTCCTGCACTGCAGGCAGATTCTTTACCGTCTGAGACACCAGGGAAGCCCAAGAATCCTGGAGTGGGTAGCCTTTCCCTTCTCCAGGGGATCTTCCCAAGCCAGGGATGGAACCCACATCTCCCACATTGCAGGCGGCTTCTTCACCATCTGAGCCAATATGGAGCACCTGCATCTGAGCTCAAACTTCACTGAGCCTCCGGCCATGAACTCACAGTGATGCTTATACCATAGGCTTTTCTGAACTGGGTAACAGGATCTAGTCCTGGCTCTGCTACGAACTAACTGTGAGATCTTGGGCAGGTCCCTTCCTATCTGTGAGCATCAGTTTCCTCATCTGGAAGAAAATAGCGAGGGTTGGCCATGGTGGTGGTGTATGTTTCGTTGATCCTGGCTGCCTGTGGGTCTCTGGCCTGGGGGACTCAGGGGTTGTGGATCACTGTCTCTTCAGGAATCCCTCAGGCTCTGGGGAGGGGCCAGTGAGGGGGCTGTTTCAGGATGAGTTTGCTCAGCTTCTCAGCATCTCCCCATGGGATGGCTTGAACGTCCTCTCTGCCTGGATCCTCTTAGTGGCCCTAAAAGATGGGGCTTTTCTTTTTTCACAGTGAAGAAAGTGAGGCTCAGAGAAGCTGGGCTACTCACCCAGGGTCACACAGCTAGGACAAGGCTTCACAAGGAACTTTCTGCTCCCTTCCCACTCTGGGGTTGGGGGGGTTGGGGACTGTCCCCAGGCAAATCCACCCTCCAATGGAGCATTAGTCTACTCTCTTTCACTCACAAATGAGTGCTCAGGAGACCAGATCAAATCCCAGCTCCTGTGCTCCTGAACTGGCTGACTTTGGAAAAGTTATTTGACTTCTTGGGGCCTTGATTTCCTCAACTGTCTAAAGAGAATAATTTGAGATTCTTTTGCCTTGGGTCACATGGGACTCCAAAACCTAAGGTATGAAGGTCCCTAGCCCTCTGCCTGGCCCCAGAGCAAGTGCTTAGTCCTGTGATAGGTCCTACAAATCAGCCCTTTCCCCATCACCATGGCCCCTGAGATTCTAGAGCTGGTTCAGAGAAGATAGATATCCTTGGCTCAAGGAATCAGGGGGCACTTTTTGGTGTCAGAATTTCAGACTAGACATTAGAGGAGATAAAGTCCTTATATCCTAAGCTCACCCCAAAGGAGTGTTTCTGGCTGAAGCCAAAGAAAACACAGGGACTTCTTTTCCCATCATGCCTGCGGAGTCTCCCTGAAGAGTGCCTTTGGCCTGAAATCCCACAGCGGTAATGGGTGGAACCCAGAGCAGACACAGGGCAACTGTTGCTGTTGGTGTCATTTAGCTGCTCAGTCGTGTCTGACTCTTTTGAGAACCCATGGACTGTAGCCCGCCAGACTCCTCTGTGCATGGGATTTCCTGAGCAAGCATACTGGAATGCGTTGCCATTTCCTTCTCCAGAAGATCTTCCCAAACCAGGGACTGAACCTCGGTCTCCCGCATTGGCAGGAGGATTCTCTACCGCTGAGCCACTATGTGCCAAATGTGATGCTGGCCTCAGTGCAGCGAGGAGCAAGCCAAGCCTGATGCCTTTGGGTGCTGAGTTCACCACAGATTACTGAGTGGGGGCCCCGACCTGGCTGGGGCTCAGGGAAGGCTTCCTGGAGGAGGTGACCTTGAGATGGGGCTGGAAAGAGGATGAGTAAGAGTCAGACTGGCCCCAGGAAAGAAGAGGAGGAAGCCAGGGAAAGGGCATTTGCAGGAACTTTCCAGGCAGGAAGGAGCAGGGCCATCTGAGGAAGTGACAGCTGGACAAGCATAGGGTATTAAACGCATCAGGTGGCCCCCTGTTTTGGTGAAGGGCGCCTGTCACAAGACAAATGTCTTTGAGTTGCTCTGAAGCACTAGGCTTCTGCAGCCTGTCACTGAGCAATGTTCTTGGAGGACTTCATGGAGGAGGTGGCCTCCCAAGTGCTTTGGTTCAATTTATCTCTGTTCTACCTACACTCACTAGGTGCCAGTTCTGAGACTTCAGAGATAAAGAGCCATGGACCCTGCCCCCATGCAGCCCCAGCTACATGGCAGGAGAGACACATTAATGCCAGCTCATAGTCTAGGCAAAGCAGCTGCCTGAGGGAGGGGATGACAAAATCTTTCCAGGTGGGGGACAAGGAAAGAGGTGGCCGGGATGTTTCCCCACAGAGAAGGAACTGCCTGGGCAGGGCTTTGAAGCATGAATGGGAGACAGGGTGCTGAGGGCACAGAAGAGTATTCCCAAGACAGGCACGGGCAGACAGGGGCACAGGCAGGAGAGCACGGTGGACCGTGTGGCCTGGGAGTGAGGAAACACCTTCGACAAGGAGAGGGTGGGAGGGCATTCCAGGCAGGGGGGCACAGCGTGAACAGACTCAAGGAGGCAGGAAGCCTGAGTCTTGCCAGAAACGGAAATGGCTTGGCTGATGTGTGAAGGGAGGAGTAGGGGGACAAGCTGGAGGAGCCTGAGGTCTCAGTGGGCCAGGTCAGGGGACAGGAAGCAGGACCTGTGTGGGTGACCTCAATGCAGAGAGAGAGGTGGTGGTCCCTCGCCCTCAGGGAAGCTGCGGAAGCAGCTGTGGCATGGGGTAGTGAACACTGGACGTGGAATCAGGACTGGCTTCACACCTGGTTGGGTCACTTGCTCACTGGCTGTGTGGCTAGGGTCAGTCACTCTACCTCTCTGATCCCAGTTTCTTTTTGCACAGCATTAGAGACCAGCTGCTGCCTCTCAGGAATGTGTGTAGTGAGAAATACTATTGAACTGAACCTTTAAAAAAAATCTGGAAACTCGTGTGATTGTCCCAGAGGCCTGTCTGGGGTCGGCAGGGAGAGTTTAGCTTGTGCATGTCCTTCAGCACATGCCTTTCCAGCGTGTGCCAATGGCATTTCCTGAAATCTCCGGTGACTGGCAGCTTTTGGGGTGGGCTGGAAGGCCAGTGAATTAATACCCCAGGATACCCCTCTGCCAGTGGCAGGTGGAGAAGCTGGATAAATACCCCAGCTCTCTGCCTCCTCAGGGGGATGCCCTGAGCTCAGAGGTCCCAGCAAAATGGAGTCCCAGCTCCACTTGCCCCCCAGTAACACCTCAATAGCTTCTGCCCCCTCCCTTGGCTCCTGGGATTAGTTCCCAAGTAAACTTTCATCTCAAGGTTTGCTTCTGGGGGGACCCAAACCAAAATGGGAATGAGCATTCATTCAACAAATAATGGACACCCGAAGGACTTCCCTGAGGGTCCAGTGATAAAGACTTTGCCTTCCAATGCAGGGGTGTGGGTTCCATCACTGGTTGGGGAACTAAGATCCCATAAACCTCTAGGCCAAAAAAACCACAGTATAAGACAAAAGCAATACTGTTAACAAATTCAATAAAGACTTTTAAAATGGTCCACATAAAAAAATTACTTAAAAAAAATTGGTTAACCAGCTGCAGCGTTCAGCCTCAGAGGAGGGTAAAGTTTATTCTGATTGTGCCTTTGAGAGAATGTTATACAGTCTCGAAAAATCATTTCTTCAAAGGATGTGTGCTGTCTGCTGTGCTTAGTCGCTCAGTCATGTCCAACTCTTGGACTCCATGGACTGTAGCCCGCCAGGCTCCTCTGTCCATGGGATTCTCCAGGCAAGAACACCAGAGTGGGTTGCCATGCCCTCATCCAGGGGATCTTCCCAATCCAGGGATGGAACCCAGGTCTCCTGAATTGCAGGCAGATTCTTTACCAGCTGAGCCATGAGGAAAGTCTAAGAATACTGGAGTGGGCAGTCTATCACTTCTCCAGGGGAATCTTCCCGACCCAGAAAGGATAGACAGGGCAGAAAAAGAGTAGAGACAATGTTTTCTTCTTTATGCTCTCCTGCGTTTAACCTTCTTTTAATATAATGGATTGGCATTAAAAAATTAAAAATTAACCCCACCTGCAGAGTGCAGTGTGACTTGGGTCCCATTGTAGCCTCTCTCTGGGTCTTGGCCTCTGTCATGGAACCAGGGACTGCAAGTCCGCAGACTCTGGGGCTGGAGATGGACCCTCCATCTTGTTCCCACAGGTTTGACAACTATTCAGCCAATGTGATGGTGGACAGCAAGCCCGTGAACCTGGGGCTGTGGGACACGGCTGGGCAGGAGGACTATGACCGCCTCCGGCCACTCTCCTACCCGCAGACGGTACATCGCCCCACCCTCCTCGTGGTCCTGGCCTTCATGTCTCTGTTTCCTCTGCCTGGAGTGCCAGCTCGGCCTGGTGAACCCTGGCCCTCCCCTTGAGGCCCAGCTCAAGGAGTCCCCGCCTTCCATCTGGCTCTGTCTGTCTTCACTGTGCCTTCCCATCCTCCTGTGGGCTCTGGCTCCACCTGGTGCCCAGTGGGTGGGACAGGCAGACCCTGGACAGGGATCCAAAGGAAGCTCAGGATGATCAGCCCCCAGGGGGCGTGGAGGGGAGCGGGGAGATGGGGGGTGGGGTGGCGGGGAGCGGCAGGAGGCTCTGTGGCTTCTGGGCTCTCCCTCCAGGGTGGCAGAGAAAGGGCTGGGACCGGCAAACTGACAGAGGTGTAGTGAGAGCATGGACTCTGGAATTCCAGAAGGCACACCCTTTAATTCTTGTAAATCTCACTTTCCCTGTCTGTAGAATGGGGTAGCAATGGCATCGCTACAGCGTGATGTGAGGATTACCTTCTTAGAAGAGACCCCGGCCTTTAGGAAGTGTCAGATAAACAAGCAGCAGCCTGCTGTAGAGAAGGGAAACCCTGCTCTGCCAGATCCTAAAAGCCCAGCATCCCCTAGGCTGCTCCAGCCCTCAGTAGCTGCCCAGGTATGGAGGGCCCAGGTTGGACGCCTCCAGGCCTCCCCTCACCAGTAACCCTTGCTTGATTCCCCAGGACGTCTTCCTCATCTGCTTCTCCCTTGTCAGCCCAGCCTCCTATGAGAACGTCCGGGCCAAGGTGAGTGGGACGGAGCGGGACCTTAGGGGTTAGGGCAGGCGACCCTGAAGAGGGGAGCATGGCAGGGAGGGACTGGAGACTTTGGCCTGCCTCTGGGCAGCAGAGGATGTGGGCAGAGAGGGTTCCCAGTGCCAACCATGGCTGGTGGGCGGGGATAGGGGGAACTGGGGTCTCAGAGACATTTGGGATAGTTAACTTTTCTCTCTGACCTTGCCCTCTCCTTTCCACACACCCTCATGCCCCCTTCTTCTCCTCTCCCAACTTGGTGCCCCTCATCTCCTCCAACTCCCTGCATGACCTCCTGCTCCTCCTGCCCGCCGGCCCAGTGGTTCCCTGAGGTGCGGCATCACTGTCCGAGCACACCGATCATCCTGGTAGGCACCAAGTTGGACCTGAGGGACGACAAGGACACCATCGAGAAGCTGAAGGAGAAGAAGCTGGCGCCCATCACCTACCCGCAGGGGCTGGCACTGGCCAAGGAGATTGGTAGGGGGCTCAGCTCAGAGAAGGGAACTCTGACACCGTCTTGTGGTGACTGCGAACATAGCCTCCAGGGCCAGACTGTGCATTCCAACCCTGGCTGTGCCGGGTATTAGCTGTGTGGCCCAGGATGAGTCACTTAGCCTCTCTGCCTGTGTTTCCTTATCAGTGAAATATGGCAATAGAAGTAGTTCTGAGTGGTTAGGAGAATTCAGTGAATTCGCACCCGTGAAGCCCCTAGAGAAGCACCGAGCACTCTGTGTTGATCACTGTTGGTACCAGTGCAATCCATAAGCAGATTCCGACATGACAGACAGAGCAGGGTTGGAGTGAGGTATGCTGTGGTTTCTCAGAGGAGGAGCAGTCAACTCAAGCTTGGGTTTTCCGGGAAGGCTTCCTGGAGGGGTTGTTTCAGCTTGGATTTGAAGGGTGATGCCTTCCTTTCTGCTTCCTTCTCACCCCCCATTCCCCACCCTCCTGGCTTCTCAGCCCAACTCCTCCTTGCTTCCCAGTCACTGGGCCAGAGAAGTGAAGTGACTTCTCAAGGTCCCACAGCTGGTAGGTGGCAGAAGCAGGATTTGAACACAGAACTGCAAGGCACTGGCATGGGGGCCTCCTCGTGGTGGCCCAGGGCTGTCTGCACCAGCTATGACTGCTGTGTCTGGCCTCTTCCATGGTGTTCAGGTCTGTGTCTTTCAGGCCCTGACCTGCCTGGCGCCTGGAGACAGGGCACTTGCCCAAGAGCCTGGGACCACCAACAGGCTTTGGCCACCATGAGTTGCAATCCAGCTACCCAGGGCTCTCTGGGTCACCACAGGGTCCCTCAGACCCAGGGTTTGGCCCCTGAACTGGTGGGGCCCCCTCCAGCCCCTCCCTCCCTCAACCCTAACCCTCTTCCTTCCGCCGGAACTGGGAGGGCCCTGGGGACTCACATCTCTCCACAGGAAGAGAAACCGCAGCCTCCACCTCCCCTTTCTCATGACCTGCCCAGAGACACGGCCATCTTTCCCAGGGGGCCTCTGCTGCCGCTTAAACACTGGGTCCTACGTCCCATCCTGGGGGCTCTGACTCCCAGGCTCTCTGGTTTTTCCTTACAGATACTGGGGACTGACCCTGCCTTCTCTTCTTTCTGATCAGCCTGCCCCCCAGATTCCTTCCACCCAAGACAGTGCCTCTGAGCCAGAGACCCTTTCCATTTTAAAGCAGAGGCTTTGGGATAAGACGGGGCCTGGATTCTGGTATTACTCTGGCAATGTCTGTGTGACCTCAGGCCAGGGGCTCCCCTTCTCTGGACCTGTTTTTCCATCTGTACAAGCCAGCCTGCACACTCCCTAAAGGTCCTTTCTCTGCCAGAAGGAGATGACTTGGGGGTCCTGCCTTGGCCTCTAGCCAATTTTTCTTGGAGCTGATCCTAGATGAAAGTGGGGTAGGGGCAGTGACTAATGACTTCGAACTTGCCTCGGACCGGCCCAGGCCAAGGGGGAGGCCTGGGGGGCCTTCAAGTCTGATGAGACAGTGGTGGCCTCTGTCCACCAGCCCAGTGTGCTGATTTGTGGTGCAGCTGCCTATTCTGGCTGACATGGATTGAGCACTTCCTGGGTGCTGGGCCTGTGCAGTCTCCTGCTTCGTCATCACAGCAACTATGAAGGAGGAACTCTCATCACCCCACTGTACAGAGGATGAAACTGAGGCTCAGGTAGAAGTCAAGAGCTCGAGGTCACCCAGCTGGGATGTGGCAGAGCTAAGACTGGAACCCGGGCTGCATGGCTCCCTCAGTCCTGATCAAGGTGGTCTGCTGCCCCACAGGTGGGAGACTGGGGTGCAGAGCAAGGCCAAGCCCCCAGTCAGGACTCTTTCTCTGGATACTCCTAGCCAAGAAGTAGGAGAGTGGCAGGTGCCAAGGAGGACAAAGTTGGTGGGTGTGAAAGGAAGAAGTGGACATTGGCCATAGTCCCTCACAGTCCCTTGCAAGGAGACAATGGCCAAATGCCCAGGGAGACTCTTCTGGGCACAGAGGGTTATGTGAGACTCCCAGACCTAAGTCATGGTGTTTTGTGCCTGCCAGCCTTGCCCTGGGACCACTGTCCATGCTCCCTGCTGGGTCAATGCTTCCATATGCAAGGGCAATGGGAGAGTCCAGAGTGTGACTTTAGACAAATGACGTCCTCTCTGAGCTTCAGTTTCCTTGTTCCTGCCCCATCCTTTCTTTCCCGCATCCCGGCTTTCCCCTCCTGAGATCCTGCCCCCTCTCTCCAAGCTGTGTGTCTCTGGGCCTGGGGCATCCCCTCTCTGGGCCTGTTTCCTCACCCAGGAAGTGGGGACTCACAGAATTTCTTCACAGGGTTGTCGGAAGTACCCAGCTCAGCGGCTAGCAGGGAGCAGGTGCCGATCAGTGTCAGTCTGCTTCCTTCCTCACAGAGGAATGGGCTCTAGGGAGGAGGCAAATTTCCCTGCTCCTGCCTCTCTTCTCCTCTGGTTCCTAAAATCGGCCCCCAGGCTTCTCTCAGGGAGAACTTCTCAACTGCTCACTTCAGGGAGACAGCTTGGGTTGTTGTGAACACAGAGACTCACACAGGTTCCTTCCAGAAGGTCATGGAACACTGCCCCGGGAGTGGGGCTCAGCCTGCCTTCCTCACTGTGCCCTGGGCTCCAGCCCGAGTGGTCACATGGGAGGACAGTTCCCTCACAGATGAGCAAGGCTCCCCATTGCTCATTCCTCTTGCTGAGAGTTTTCAGCAACCCCTGGGGGGTGGGAAATATCTACTGTGTGACTTTGGACTAGCGACTTTTCTGAGCCTCAGCTTTCTCATCTGTAAAAAGGGGTGATCTGAAGGACCAATTTGATGATATTTGGAAGGTCCTGGTGAGCAGACCATGGGTTCTTCAGGCCTCCTACGGGAAGGTGGAGGCAGGTATGTGGCAATCTTCTGAAAGAAACGAAGTGCTGAGAGATTTGGTCACTGTAGCTTGAGCTCCTTTCTTCCCGGGAAAGTATCAAAATTCCTGCCACCTTCCGCAAATTACGGGCTTATGTGTTTGAGAAAGACACAGACCTGCTGTCGTGGGTCTTAACCTTTTCCCCTGAATAAAGCTCCTCCTTTCAGATATGAAGAAACTGAGGCACAGGAGGGTAAATATGTGAGGGACACAGCCCAGGGCACCCCCACAGCCTGGTGTGGTTGTATGACTTGGGAGGGGGTTTTGCCTAGCCCTGACCTAGGCCTCTGTTCTCTTGCTGCCCTGACCCAGACTCAGTGAAATACCTGGAGTGTTCGGCCCTCACCCAGCGAGGCCTGAAAACTGTCTTTGATGAGGCGATCCGAGCTGTCCTGTGCCCGCAGCCCACACGGCCACAGAAGCGCCCCTGCAGCATCCTCTAGGGGTAAGAGTCCCACCCACATGGTTTCATGACGCTCCCTTCCCCACTTCCGCAACTCCCCACACACAGCAGGCCGTGGCTGGGAGAGAGGCGTTCAGCCACTGCTTGGTAGCCCTAGGTATCACCAGGAGCGGCATTTAGGCCAGGACAGAAGAGGGGCCACTGAAGGGGCCTCAGCTGGCTCATTTGCCTGAGCTGGGCCTGCTCTGTGAGCCCAGTTCCCAGAAGGAGGGTTCAAAGTATCAGAAAAAATGCCAGGTAACAGGAGCCAAGTGTGGTGTCACTGAGCTCCCAATGTGCGGTCCCTGCAGGAGGGTGGAGAGGACCAGGGTGAAGAGATACTCCAGCTCCTGTCCCTTGGGAGACCTCAGTTGGGCCGGGGAGAACCGACACTCACATATGGGGTACAGGCAGGGCAGACTAGCTCCGAGGCTATTAGGGCAGAAGCGGGATGAGTGAGGGTGGGAGGCGTCCACAAGGATGGAGAGGACTTGGCCAACCTTGAGCACATGCTGGGAGCTGGAGTGAGCTGGGAGCCAGGAGAGCTGGGAGCGGGCTGTGGGTTCTGCTTGGCCCCAAGTTCTCACCTCCTGTTCGTCTTCCTTCCAGGATGCACCCAGCTTTCCCAGACAGATGGTTCTGACTCTTCAAGGACCCCCACCCAATGCCCAGTGGCCCCCTGGCTGGCCATGCTCTTCCCTTCCTTTGGCGTTTCTTAGCAAGATGGCTGCAGAGCTTGGCTGACCGTCTTCTCTGTGCTGAAGGTCCCCCTGGGGGTCCAAAAAGTGTAAATTTGTAGGTGCTGCGCCCCCATCCCCTCATGCTCCAGCCTTCTCAAGGGCCAGGAGGAGGTCCCAGCACCCAGTAAGCCACCTCCGCATTGCTGTGCCCAAATGCCACACATGGGCTCATCTACCCGTTTACTCCTCCCTTCACCCCCCTTCACCCCCTCTGGGAACTTCAGGCTAGATAGTTGTGAAGAACCAAAGTCTCTTTTGTGTGTTAGGACCCCGAAGGCAGGCCATGTCTCACGGAAAATAGCTTTCCCCTTACCTAATGACTCAGAGCCTCCTGATCTTTAAAACGGCCCCACTATAGTAGTGTGTGAAGGTATCTATTAATTCTTCTTTTAAATTGTCTTTCTGTTAATAGAAAATTAGTCGGTCAGCCGCCTCGGCCTGGCAACTTCCAGACCTATCTTGCAGGGAGCTGCCTCAAAAGGGAGGCTGGGAAAAACAGACATAGCCTTGGGAAAGCTCAAAGAATTACTTTCTCTGTTCCGCCACCCCTGATTGATAAGTAACCTGTGACATTTCAAGCCTTAACTCCTTGAGGAAAAACAGATTGTTCTCTGAAATAGTCATACATGCCCGGAACCGGGACGCACCGACCCCGGAGGGAGTAAGATAGAATCCTGCTATGACGCCAGCCAAATGATTTGTCTTGGGGTCTGGTGATAACAACTGTATGTTTATGACTCTGTTTGATGTTTAATCTGCATTTTTTTTTTT
>SJYW01031522.1:849396-913110 GCA_006410735.1 Raphicerus campestris | reverse complement strand
AAGTGTAATCCTGAAAGGCTTGTTACAGGCACACTCCAGTTACTCACTGCAGGGAGGTGGACGCGTGCTTTCGTGCACAGCAGACGACTTGTATTTGTGGTCTTCTGTCTACCTTAGCTTCTGTCTCTGCCTGTGACATCAAGCCTGCTGTGAACTGGCCGCTGTGTGGTCCAGACATCATGTTCTACCGAGTGAGTGGGAAGGTCTTCATGATGCTGCTCTCGGTCACACACGTGATGCGGGAGGCATGGCCTTTTCATCAGTGATGTGATGAGAGGATAGTTTGACTGTTAGCCACAGCCAGGCTGGCCCAGGCCGCTGTTGTTATGCGCGCACACACACATCCCAAGACTTGGTGGCCTGTTCTCCCTTTTTCNAGGAGGCATGGCCTTTTCATCAGTGATGTGATGAGAGGATAGTTTGACTGTTAGCCACAGCCAGGCTGGCCCAGGCCGCTGTTGTTATGCACGTACACACACATCCCAAGACTTGGTGGCCTGTTCTCCCTTTTTCTTTCTCTGTTCTGTGTGTGTGTCTATTTGTTTTCAAGGTTTGAATCATAAGTGTCACTGCTTCTAAGTACTAGAAACCCCAGCTTTCCACAGAAGGACCTTCTAGACATAGCATGTGTTAATCTCTTTGCTTGTGGAACTGAGGCTATCCAGTCTCACGGCTTCTGTGAACTGTCAGCACAGTTTTCTCCGATTTTGTTTGAGAGGTCATAGAATTGTAAGCATTCGCTGGGGTAACAGGGAACACCGTGTCTGAAGCCTGAAGCACATGCTGTTTGTATGCTGGTGCAGGAAAGCGGGAGACTCCGCCCTGCGCACGGGGCGATACAGCCCAGGAGGGCAGAGTTAACATCTATTTACTGTGAAAGATAAAGAATGAAACAGTATGTTGTGCCACATGAGTAGCACAGAATCCCTGAATGAGTTCTGAAAGGAACAGCAACCCTCTGTGCATCAGATGGAAAAAGGGAGGTTTCCTAGAGCAGNTATGTTGTGCCACATGAGTAGCACAGCATCCCTGAATGAGTTCTGAAAGGAACAGCAACCCTCTGTGCATCAGATGGAGAAAGGGAGGTTTCCTAGAGCACGTACGATTTGATCTGGGCTTTGAAGTATAGGAAGAATTCAGAAAAGCTCAGGGCAGTGAGGGCTCAGAGGCAGGACTGGGCTGGTGTGGAGGGATCATGGTTGGAAGTCATCTGAGAAGAGCAGAAGGTTCATGTAAGGAGCGAGCGGAAAGATGTCCTAGAACCCAATTATGAGAGAGCTCAGCTTTTGTTTACGACTCCCTGTCTTCTGAGCTGGGGAGGGAGAAGAATTCTCAGTGTTCGCAGGGAGCTGCTGGATGGGATGGACTGGGTTACACACACTAACCAGTGATCTCGGTCTTGGAGAGAGCGTGGATGAGGTAAAAGAATACTGTAGGGACGAGTGACTAACTTCAAGATAAAAGCGAGGCATGTTCCTCTCCTGACTTCCCCGTGTTTACAAAAGTCTGGAGTTTAGAACCAGGCTCTTAGAGACCTGCCTTACCTGGTGGGGCTTTAAGTTCTGCAGAAACCCAGCTGCTGGCTTGTAGGGAGTGGTCACTCCACGGCACTGTCTGCACACTTGCTGAAAAGCCTTTGTGAAGGATGGTTACGAGGCTTTTCTCAGTGTTCCTGGTTTCGTACTAAAAATAAAACCCACACATCATGACATGTAAAGGGGAAATGACCTTCAGAGAACTATTTAATCAAATAGGAATTTGCTTCCACTTTTGCAATGGCATGTAAACACAACGCAGTGCAATCATTCTGCTAGAAAAAAATCAAACCCAGCATTTCAAGGTTATGTTCTTATCCCTAAACTCATCAATCAAGTTGTAGACATTAAATAGGTGCAGCTTTTTACCAAAAATTAAGTGGTTTTAAAAATGAATAAACAAATTGCCTAGTTCTAGATTGGTACATGTTTTAAAAATACATAATGAAATATAGAAAATAACTATTCAAGGATACCTGAATAACTGCTTCTTATAAAAACAAACATTGCTACAGTTCAGACTCCAGTTTCCTGTGGCCACCATCTCTGGCTCCAGTCTCCTCCCCAGAGGTAAATTTTTGATGGAGAATTCTCTAGAATTTCGTATTGACTGACATAGTATTGCTTCTCCCTTCATTTGATTTATTGCACATCAGCTCGGTACCTGGTGCTTTAACATATCCCTGCAGTGAACTTGGGGCTCTGGGATCTTAAGTGACTGATGGAAAGTAGTAAAGGCAGGAAGTGGCTGAACTGGGATTTGAATTTGACCTTTTCCATTAGGTACGATGGCCCCTCTCCTCTTTTGCTTGGTTATTCTCTTCTGTTCTTTTGAATATTTTAGAGGCAACATAAAATCAATATCTAAACCATTGTAACTCAGAAGTTACTAAACTATTGTAAAGTGGAAGAATTGGTCCCACAGTTAAAAATGTTCCAAGCCACTGTTTTAGTGCAGGTATGGGACTAGTTCTCAGCCATTTCAGGAGAGACGTTGCCCTCCTGGGAATATAACAGAAAGCTCTGTAGTGGTTTTCTCTCTTTTTAGTTAAAATTTCCTTTAATAAGGAAAATTCAGTCTAGGTAAGCATTGCTGTCAGAATAAACACTTACATCTTCTTCTTGTGGAGCATTTATTTTCACATGATATCCTAGCTGGACATTGCTTTGTTCTTGATCAGGATTTGGTTCCCAGCGTAAAAGAACTTGAGCTAAATTGACAGCTTTAATGGTGAAATTGACTGGTGGTAGAAGTAAAGCTGTTTATCAAAAGAAAAAAGCCATGCAATGTTTAATTATATGGAACATTTTTCAATCATTAAATGTTTTATTGTGTAATATAGTATTTTATTATGCTATCAGAATGTATAACACTGAAATAATCTTAGGAAAAGGTTCTTTAGAACTGTTTTTACCTCATTATCTTTTTTACTTTGCCCAGGTATTTACCTATAACACCTACAGGTGTTTTATTGAAATATGAATATTTTACTATATTATTATTCAGTATAATAATTTTCAAAGGGTCATTATCTATTAATGGACTAAAATAATATGTTACTTTGTGGGTAGCAATGTGTTCAAGGACATGCAATAAAATTGAATGGAAAATATCAGGTGCATCAAACATAAGGAGTCCTATTTCAGGAACATCTTAATTCTGTTCCATAAGTATAGTTACATATTTGTATACTGGTTCAGGATGTAAAGATTTGTTTCTTACTATGATTCAAGGTCAAAAAACGTGTAAGCAAAATTACTCACTCAGCATTTATAAAAAGAAAATGTTTTTTCCGCCCTCATGAACCACTCTCTAACAGTGTCTTCAAAATCAAAGCTTTCGTTTAAATTACAAAATCAATGCCTTTTCTTAGAAATCTTGGGAAGCACGGATGATAAAAAAGAAAAAAAATACAGCTACAGTTTTATCACTGTGTGGCATTAACATGTAATACATTTATTGTCTTTTTTTCTTGAGCATACATTTATACAGCTTTTAAATTTTTTGCTAAAGTTGGGCTTCCCTGGTGGCTCAGATGGTAAAGAGTCTGCCTGCAGTTCAGAAGCTGCTGCTGCTGCTAAGTGGCTTCAGTCGTGTCCGACTCTGTGCGACTCCATAGACGGCAGCCCACCAGGCTCCCTCGTCCCTGGGATTCTCCAGGCAAGAGTACTGGAGTGGGTTGCCATTGCCTTCTCTGGCAGTGCAGAAGACCCAGGTTCAATCCCTGGATCAGCAGATCCCCTGGAGAAGGAAATGGCAACCCGCTCCTGTATTCTTGTGTGGAAAATCCCATGGATAGAAGAACCTGGTCAGCTACAGTCTGTGGGGTTGCAAAAAGTCAGACATGACAGAGTGAGTTTACTTCTTTTGCTTATAGTATTGTACAATTATGAAACCTTGGATGAATTTACTCATCAGCACATTTCCACTGACGTTTAATATTTAATAGTTTTCCATGACTCTGCCTCCACACCTGCTACATACAGACTTCTGGGGCTCTGTCTGTACTTCGCCGACCATTATGGTAGCCACTGGCCACATGTGGCTATTTAAATAAAATCAAAGTTCACTGTCTTAGTTACGTGAGCCATATATCCAGTGCTCAGCAGTCAAGTATCATTGGACAGTGCAGATACGAGAACATAGTCATTATTGTAGCAGGTTCTCTTAGTGCTAGTGGGGGACTCATGTGATGGTTTTTTTCTTTTTTTCCTTAAACCCACTGATCAACAAGTTTCTGAACCAAATACAGTAGAAGGCTCTTATTCTTTGATTCTGAGAGCTTAGAGAGGACTTTGAACTATATGCTTGTCTGGGAAGGTGTCCAAATACAGCCACCAGCTGCAGCTTTATTCTGAGTGCCTGNAGCAGGTTCTCTTAGTGCTAGTGGGGGACTCATGTGATGGGTTTTTTTTTTTTTCCTTAAACCCACTGATCAACAAGTTTCTGAACCAAATATAGTAGAAGGCTCTTATTCTTTGATTCTGAGAGCTTTGAGAGGACTCTGAACTATATGCTTGTCTGGGAAGGTGTCCAAATACAGCCACCAGCTGCAGCTTTATTCTGAGTGCCTCTTTACCCACACTTGGAATACGATTTCCTGCTGCAACATAAAATATCCGCTTCAGCCAACTTTGCTTTCTTAGAATATAGTATGTTTCAAGAACTGATATTCTGATAAGAATAAATGTTCCATCCCTTTTTAAAAAAATCATGATTTCCTAATTGAGTCTTATTTAGGAGAAAGTAATACTATCCTTTTTTGTGATGTACGTATTTTTTTTAAAATGCTTACATTTTTTATCAGGAAGTAAGTCTGCTTGCAATATTACTGCTGCTCCCAAAAGAATCAGTAATTCAGGTGCCATGATGATCACATCCTATGGAAAACAGAAAGACAGAAATCCAAATGGCCACCTGTTGCCATTTCTAAGAAAAGCTGGTAGCTCCTTTCTAAAGAAAAGTATAGTCATTTGGCCATTTAACAAACATTTATGAACTTTATGTGTAAGAAATGCAAATCTGAACAAATCTTGGATTTTGCCTTGCCAACATGGATCCATAATCTGAGAGACAGAATGAAGTGTAAATCAGTCATTGTAACTACAGCTTCAAAACTGCGCTAGTAAAGATGTGTATAAGGAGCAAAGAGACTTCTGAATGGAGTCCTAAAGGATATACTAGAGTTCTTACACACACGCAAGTGAGGAAAGTCATCCATGGTGGCACATGGAGCCAAGCGAAGCCAGAAGAGACAAAAGAAAGTAGAAGAAGGTTGATATTCCATGAGAGATCACAGCAGATGTTTGCACAGTAGAAGACAGAGTTAATCAAATTGAATATAAATATCATTACCAGTTTCACTAATAAGAATTTACATATGAGCATGACATGTCCAGCATGACAAGGAACTTAAATCTAAAATAACGTTTACATGGGAAAAAGACGCTTTGTTTCACAAACCTGGAATAAGTGTTTAGTACTTCAAATTTTGGAGAGGCAGAAATTTTTGATGACCCAGAAAGAAATAGGCCATTAAAGGGAATGAACACATAGTTTTAGGCCTGAAGAAAATAAAACTGATATTTCTGTTTATTTTAAATAAAAAAATAGACAATGAATCTAGAGTAGAAATACTAGCATAACTCAAGTGTGGCTGTCTGAAAAAAGTGGTTAGATTGTTTCAGGAACATTTTTTTTAACATGTGAAAGAAAAGATCTCTTGTTAAGAATTGGAGATTAGAAATCTTGAATGTTTCCTTTGAAAATTTTGAAAGACATTTTTCATATGAACTTAACAAAAATAACATTCCCCTGCTAAGTTTTATCCTCCCCCACACCAGATGATGAGGGTGTGTAGTTATCCAATTTACAATGGTGAAAAGATGGCTAAAAAACATAGACCCAGTCTCAGATCTTCCTCCAACTGTAAAACCTACATTCTACACTTACTTAAGTGACACAATTTTTAATTTAAAATTTTATTTAAGTGATGTGATATTTTTCAAACATAATTTTGGTAAACCACAGAGGGTAGGCTTTGGCTAAATGGGTACATTCAGAAAGAACCAAAAACCACACTTTCTTCACTTTTACTGCTTACTAATGAAATTAGTAAAATGTCACAGCAGGAAGACGTAAAGAGCATGCAAATCAATTAATTTCTTTTTCAGATAAACTCAAGTATTGCTAATCAGAGCTATGCCACTTTTAAAAATGTCGTATTTTGTATTGAGATATAGCTGGCTAACAGTGTTGTGATGGTTTCCGGTGCACAGTGGAGGGACGCAGCCATACGGATACATGTGCCCATTCTCTCCCAAACTCCCCTCCTCTCCAGGCTACCACATAACACTGAGCGGAGTTCTCGCTGCAGCTCCTTGTTGGTTTTCCATTTTGGATATAGCAGTGTGTACGTATCCATCCCGAACTCCCTGTCTCTTTCCCCCACCCTTCGCACCATCCTCCCATAGCCATAAGTTTGTTCTGTTAAGTCTGTGAGTTGCTTTTTATTTTGTAAGTTCATTTGTATCATTTCTTTTTAGTTCCACATATAAGAGATGTCATACAACATTCCTCCTTGCATCCAGAGTTATGCCCCTTTTGATAAGGATTATCCTATTCCTTTCTCTGATTTTACACCATGTAGGAAAAGAATTTTTAAAACAACAGGAACAATAAAAGCAGCTGTTCTAAAGTTTTTAAAGGTTTCAGTAAGTGAGAATGTTAAGGATGTAAAGGCATGCCTTGGTAGTTTACTAAGCCTGAGAAGCAAAGATAAGAACTCCTTAGAGACGTCCCTTGTGGTACAGTGGTTAAGATGCTGTGCCTCCACTGCAGGGGCAGGCATGGGTTTGAGCCCTGGCTGGGAATTAAGATCTCATGTGCTATGCAGCATGGCCAAAAAAAGAAAAAAGTGAAAAAAAAATCCTTCACAGACAACAGCAAAAATAGCTTCTTATTCAAGTTTAGAAGGCAATGTCTTTGAAATTTCATTATTTCCAGAAATTATATCACACATGTTCTAAGTTTTCACTAATCATTATTACTAGGAGGAATTCTCAGTCAGAAAAAAAATGCAAAATTGATTTTCCACAAGTGAGTTTTACTGACTGGCAAAGTAAGTAGTATGTTATAATAGTACTTGTAAAAATAATAAATTGCAATTAAATTATTGAAGTAATAAACTATCACATGCCTCAGTGTGGAGATAATTGAATATTTCACATAACCAAGCAGTCTTCCCTAGGATTATTTATGTGTTCTGATTTTATAGCTGATGAAAACAGAATTGTTTTTCAAATTTGACCAAAAATTTGTGATGATCAATTTAACGGCCATAAAACCGCCATGCACTTTTTTTTCACATTTTATTGTGGTATTCTGTGTTTAAAAGGATGATAACTTTGAATAAAAGAATTTGTCCTATAGACAACACAAAATACTCAACTAGGAGTCCAAATATTACCAAGAATAACCATTTTTTTGTGAGCCAGATAAATTCAATAAAAGCCTGGGTATTACTGAAGGTTCAGCAGGTGACCCTGTATTTTTCTATAATTCTGTTTGCTCTGCTCATTCCCTGAAAGCACCTTCAGCCTTTGCTCATGTCTTCTTAATATTTCTGGTCCGTGGCAGAGCAGTCACTCCTGCTGGAAAACGAACTTGAATCTTTTGGGGTCATCTCTTTAATTCAGTGATATACTGTTACATAGATGTCAGCTGGGTAATATTTTGTTGTACAGTAGGCTGTTTCACTACATTAAAATTTATAGAAATAACTTGTTCAGAATAACTTGTTATCCATTCTTCTCATGGATACTAATTAAAATTCATGGGTTGCCTACCTATTAATACCATTATCAGAAATGCATGCCCAGTCTCTTAGAAAGACCACGGGCTACCTGTTCTTGTCATATTTCATTGGGTTGATCGAAAATTCCTCGAGTGCTGTCTGAGAATCTGGCGTCTGGTAGGTGTTATATTCTTTGAAATTTGGGAGTAAACAGGGGCACCATCGCTCACAGTACAGATGTTTCTAGAAAGCGGGGTAAAGTTCTGACAATTGTAGATGAATTTCCCCAGTGTTCCTGAGAATTGGTCAAATTCTACTGAAGTTCAGACTTACATTTTCCCCACTCTCTTTCCAGATTATTTTGCTGCCCAGGATGTTTGTTTTATAACCAAAGTTGTATTTACCCTTTTTAAAGAAACTTTTTGAGTCAGCTGTGGTAACAACTAATTAAAACTCAACTTCAGTGCACAGAAATTGAAAAGCAACTGAGAGGATTCATGGTCCGTTAAACCCTTAAAAGTAGAGTTTACTTTTTACTTCCTTTTTTTTTCTGTACGGTGTAATCAGCAATAAAAACATATCTCTTGGGAGATGAAGAATAAATAAATAAACCAAGGTGTAAAATGCAAATGACATGTTTAGTTAGGTATGTTATATTACCCCCTGAGTGAAAAATTGTGCATAGTCCTAAAAATATGAGTCATTAGGAGCATATATAAGGCATGCAAACTTTTTTCTGCTTTACTACAGGGCTTCTGATTAATTTTCTGAAATAGTCCTTAAATACAACTCAGCGATTCAAACTGTTGCCACAGTCATAAAGCCTTGTTAGCCACGGTGGAAATGGTGGAGTATTTGGGAAATGCTGGCAGAAAGTTTGCTGCCCAAATCTCCTAATGGTTCAATGTCTTCCAGCTAATTGCACTTGGCGCCACACCATCCCATGTCCACATTTCCCCATCCCAGGCATACCTGTCTCCTTCGACTGCTCCTCTCGTTTCTGATGACCGTCCACGCTCAGTAGCCGACAGCCAGGGCCGCCTCCGTGCTGTCAGTGCCCGTGGCTGCAGCCACACACCTAGCTCAGCTTCAGGCCCGGGCAGCTGCTGCATATGCCTGGCTCCACACAAAATAAAGGCAAATGAACGCACAGCCCTTAGCAAGTCTAGCTCTGCAGGGAAAAACCTAGCAGAGGGACAGGTTAGACTAGAGCACGGCAGGCAGGGAGCACGTGGCAAACCTGGGCTGTCTAGGGGAGATGTGATACTCTTGGTAACTTGCCTAAAAATTTCCCCAAGCAGCATTTCAAGTAATGGAAACAAATGAGGTGATTTGATTTCCCAAACTTTATTATGTTTGAAATGCAAACAGTTAACAAATAGCTACATACATTAACATATCTTTCAGTAACTGTAAAAGAAGGCATACCCTTTCACAAGAAATATTAGAAATTGTACCGGGTAATTCAATTTTTGACCTGATGATTCATTAAATTGGGTATCAAATACATTAATCAATATGGCTATAAAAAGTCACTTTTCATGTGTTAATGAGTTGTAGGCTTATAGAGTATTAAGAAAATCTGATTTTTATTTCCATGTCTTCCTCTCTCTTATTTTTTTTTCATTCCATCCATTTCTTCTGTATATATGGAAACATGTTTACACTGATTGGGGTGAATATTTAATAAAATAGTGAACCTGAAACCGAGTGAGATACTTCAGCAAATTTTTGGAGATTTTATATACAATCAAACACTTTTTTTTTTTCTCAAAATCCCAGAACCCTCAAAAGAAACAGAAAGCAGAATGCCTTCAGGTAGAGCCAGGGCAGGCATCTCCTCTTTTTGTTTCTGCATTTGTAACTTTCTTGTTAATTCAGACTTCCTCATCAAGTTATTTTATCCTGTATTGTATTTTATAAACTCATATATTTCCCCAAAAAACTTAGCAGAGTCTGTGTTCTCATTTTAATCTCGAAAGTATCTGCAACAGCGGGTAACAAGCGTCTTAAACAAGAATCGGCAAAAAACGTAGCTTTTATTCCAGTGTGACTCACCTTCACACGGACTACACACCTCAGTTACTTAGCCCAACACAAAGGAATAGAATATTACACCCAGAGTGGACATGACTGGCCTGATAACATGTCTATAGTAACGTTATTAGTTCCATTCCTGCTAATAATACAGTTGTAAGGGGTTTTGTTTTCCCCATTTCTTCATGTGAAAGTTTGCCACATATTTACAAGTCATTCTCTCACTTTTTCTATTCCCCACCTGCCCCCACCCCTGCCATGTAATGAAATTATTAGGAGGTGGAGCCCAGGGTGGTATTAGAAAAAAAAGGCATCTGCTCACTCTGAGATGAATCAGTTCCGGATCCCCACTTACAGAGAAGTGCAGTGGCCTTGCCATCAGAAGCTGCTGCAGGGCACTGAAAATGAACCTTATCTCTGTACACTTTTGACTTAGAGGCAGATCTTCACTGTTTCATCATCGCAGCTGTAATGGTTACAGACTCACAGCCAGTTCCCTTGACGGTAGGAGCGCAGCGGGGCTCCTCTCAGCAACCATCAAGGAGCATTTGTGAGCAGGTAGTTCTGGACGAGCCTTAACCCTATAACGAAACCCCTGAGGACTGGACTGCTGCTGAGTGAAGGCCCTCTCTGTTCCTGATAGCCACTATCTGATAACTGTCTCATCTGTATTTTCACTATCTTTCTAGATGCTTTGCTCTGTTCAGGAGTTTCAGTGAACACTGGCTCCTGGGTGGCAGGGTAATAAATTTTTCCTGGGCACTTTCTTGAGTTTCTGTTTTCTTCATGTGCTTCGTTCAGCTAGAGGATTTTTTGTGCCACTGTCACACAGTACCAGACACACGATTTAACAGAAAAATGAGGAATCTACCGCTCCTACAAGCTGAATAGCAGTTTTCATTTTTCTGAGGTTCCTTAACCCTTCTCTGCTGTGTTGGCAGGGCCTGTGCCCTCAGATAGACGGGTGTGTGCTGGTGGCGGGGCAGAGGAGGGAGATGCCTTTTCTGGTGTCAGGAGCTGCTGGCCTTGGCGAGTCTGGACCTCCCTGCCCATGGGGGCAGTGGCCGTGTTTTCCTGTGCACACCCGAGACCTGCTGTCTCTCATCTCCTGGCTCCCGGTCCTCAGTACCTTCAATTTAAGTAAAGCTAGTTGGGTTCTCCTGTCCTTTGTTCCATTTCTGTCTAGGGAATTTCCAGGCGAGTGACTTGCAAACCCGACTTTTAAAAATGTTTCCCAGGGTTTGAATAGATGAAAATGTCACTTAACGTTATTAAGTGCCTGAGGCAGGTGGTCTTTCCCTTTGAAAGGATATCTCCAGGCTTAGCCCATGGTGGTGAGCGACAAGCAGCCCTGAGAAGTGGGAACAGAGGGGCCCAGGTCCCCACATAACTGATGCTAGAGAGGCAATGGCCAGGTGAGATAAGGGGTTTAGTTTACAAGATGAAAAATGATAGGCACCCCAGTGAGACTTCCTGCAAGTCAGTGAATGTCTTCTGCAAGGACAGCCACTGGGGCTCCCAAACAGTTGCCAAAAAAGAAGCAGATCACTTGTTATTAGATGATCTGAAAAAACATGATTTTCCTTGGGGAAAGGAAAAGTTGAACTGGGAACTGAGAGAGATCCATTTATTTGCTAAGATGGACCCAGAGAAGTTTAGATACAGTACGAGCCCTCTGACCTACTTTTTAGAGTCCTGCGTCTAATTTTAGTTGCAGCATATTTGTCATCCTCGAAACCTTAAAACTAGTTACTAATCATCGTGAGGGCAATAATTTCTGGCCAGAAAGGCTGTTTTAACATTTTCTATGTTTCTTACATGCATTTATTCAAGAAATATTTACTAAATCCATCTACGCAACATGCCAAAAGCTGTTACAGAGAAAATCAGACCTGGCTCTTACCCTGGATACCATCTTTCTAGGTATATGACACTTTATCAGCCATGCCAATATTAAAAACCCAAAGAAATAAGCTTTCATTTTGTTCCCATTCCCCATTTCCAAATAAACCCAAGGAAAATAAGAGGCACAGCTTTGCATAGTTTATTTTTTATGGTAAGAACAGTCTTCTTTAGAATAAACTGTAAATGTACAAAGATAGTATAATGGAACACGTTGGAAGAATTCACATAAATGGTTTTTCAAAAAGTGAAACAGAAATTGGCCTGTAATTTTTTTTTTTTTTTTTTTTTTGCTGTTTGGTTTTAATTGGAGGATAATTGCTTTACAGTGTTGTGTTGGTTTCTGCCACACACCAACATGAGTCAGCCATAGATATGCATATGTCCCTTCCTTCTTGACCTGCATTTCTTAAGAAGCAAAATAATCCAGGTTTAGCCAGAGTATAGTTGAAAATATGAATAGTAATGCCATGGAAGTTAAGATTATGTGGTTCTTCCTTGAACCCTTCTTAAAGGCACTTGCTAAAGATTTTACCTGTAGGAATCCATTCTGTGGAAAATGTGAAATACAGACCAAGATTCATATGAGAGAGGGGAAGTAAACACAGTGTATTGTGCTTTGACTTAAAATAGTAAAAGGAGTGTGGAAATGGTTAATAGAAATATATAATTTTTTCAAGGTTGAAATAGGTTGATAATAAAAGGAGTGTTTATCAAGAACTGTTAAACACAGGGTACTATGGAAAAATGTTAAATAAAAAGAGGAGTGCAAGTATATATACACACATATATGTGTGTGTATATATGTATACACACACATGCATGTATACACACATGCATATATATGTGTGTATATATGTATACATACTTTTTTTTTCATAAACTCATATTCTATAAAAGACCAAAATGATAGGCATGGTTATCTCTAAGTGGTCGGTGTTTTAGCTAGCTATTGCTATAGAGCAGCCAACCACAAACACCAGAGTGGAAAACAGTGATAAGCATTTATTTCTTGCCCAAGCTTCGGAGTTTTGTCCAGGGTCTGGCTAAACTTGGCTGGATTCCAGATCACAGAGTGGGTTCAGGTTTATTTCAGGCATCTGTTGTTCACTTGAAACCAGTGGATACACAAGGTGTATTCTTTTCATGTGATCCCAAAAGTGCAAGAAAGCAAGATGAATTGGACACGAGCATCTGAAGTGTCCGCCTGTGTCACATTCCCTGACATCCCAAGAGTCAGGACAAATTTCGTGGCCAAGCCCTGAGTCAAACGGTCCACACCCAGAGAACACTCCCCCACCTTGATAAGACAAGGGTGTGCACGTTCATAACCACAAGGGAGCAGTGCGGATTGGAACCAGTAGCTTGTTGTACCACCGTGGGATTGATCTTGCCTTTGCATTTCTTTTTCTAAAATATTTGTTGTTGGTTTAGTTTACTTGGCTGTGCTGGATCTTTGCTGTGCAACTTGGAATCTTCAATCTTTAGTTGTGACATGCAAAATCTTTTAGTTGAAGCCAGGGGGATCTTTATTTGGGGTATACAAGTTCTTAGTTTTGACATGTAGGAT
The DNA here is from genome assembly GCA_006410735.1 of Raphicerus campestris. Classification (NCBI taxonomy): domain Eukaryota; kingdom Metazoa; phylum Chordata; class Mammalia; order Artiodactyla; family Bovidae; genus Raphicerus; species Raphicerus campestris. Next base: position 899,770 of record SJYW01031522.1, on the reverse strand, counting down.
CTAGTTCCTTACCAGGGATCGAACATAGGCCTCCTGCATTGGGAGCTTGGAGTCTTAGTCACTGGACCACCAGGGAGGTCCTTTAATTTCTTCTTATGCTTCTATTTATACAAATGTAGGAATAGTTTTTTTTTTAATATTAGAGAAATAGAGATCAATGGAATAGAATTGAGAGTCCAGAAATAAGCCCTCACATTTATGGTCAACTGATTTTTTGACACAGGAGTCAAGATAATTCAGTGGAGGAAAGAAAAAATCACTGTTCAATAAATAATGCAGAAACATATGCAGAAGAATTGTATTCAACCCTTATACCTCACAGCATATACAAAAACTAACTCCACATGGATGGATGTAGAGATTATCATACTAAATGACATCCTATGTCAGACAGAGAAAGACAATGTCATGATATCACTTGTGTATGGAATCTAAAAAATAATACAAATGATCATATTTACAAAACAGAAATAAACTCAAAGACATAGAAAACAAACTTATGGCTACCAAAGAGGAAGGGAAGGAGGGATAAATTAAGAATTTGGGATAAATAGATAAAGAGGAAGGTCCTACTGTGTAGCACAGGGAACTATATTCAGTATCTTATAACCTATAATGGAAAAGAATCTGAGAAATAATATAAATGCTCATTTTGCTGTATAGCAGAAACTAAGATACATACACATATATATATGTAATATATATTTACATACACACACACACATATATATGTACATACACATACCCAAATCAAAGTAGATACCAAAAGCCAATATGCACATGAAAGACTGCTTGACATCATTATCGCAAATGAAAACCACAATGAAATACCTCTTCATACACACTGGGATGGCTGAAATGAAAAAGAAAGGCAGTAGTATTGCTGAGGATGTGGAGAAGCTGGAACCCTCAGAGACTGTCGGTGGAAATGTAAAATGGTGCAATCACTTTGAAAAAGAGTCTAGTGGTTTCTCAAAAATGTTAAACACAGAGTTGCTATATGACCCAGCAATTCCAGTCTGTTGCAAATACCCAAAAGAACTGAAAACAGCCACACAGAAGTGTTTACATGACTGTTCATAGCAGTATTATTCATAACAGCCAAAAAGTGAAACAACAGAAGATATCCATCAACTGATGAATGGATTGAGAATCTCTGGAATGGAATGTTGCTGCTGCAGCTGCTAAATCGCTTCAGTCGTGTCTGACCCTGTGCAACCCCATAGATGGCAGCCCACCAGGCTCCCCCGTCCCTGGGATTCTCCAGGCAAGAACACTGGAGTGGGTTACCATTTCCTTCTCCAGTGCATCAAAGTGAAGTTGCTCAGTCGTGTCCAACTCTTAGCGACCTCATGGACTGAAACTGCAGTCCACCACGCTCCTCTGTCCATGGGATTTTCCAGGCAAGAGTGCTGGAGTGGGGTGCTATTGCCTTCTCCAAATGGAATGTTATGAAACCTTAAAAAAGGAATGAAGTTCTTAGGCATTGTATAACATGGATGAGTCATGACAACAGAAAGCTAACTGAAAAAAAACAGTTCACAAAGCTGACTTTTTATAGTTCCACTTATATTAAACATTTAGAATAGGCGAATCTATGGGAATAGAGAGTGGATTAGTGGCTTCCTAGGGCTGGATGGTGAGAATTTGGGCAAAATGGTAAGTCACTGCTAGTGGGTTTGAGGTTCCTGTTTCATTTAACATTCTTTTTGATTGGAGTATAGTTGTATTGCACTGCTGTGTTAGTTTCTACCGTGTAGCAAAATGAATCAGTCATACGTATACACATATCCTCTCCCTTTTGGATTGCCTTCCCATTCATGCATGTCACCATAGATAACTTCGTAGGGTTCCCTGAGCTACACAGTATATTCTCATTGTCTATTTTCTACATAGTTTCAGCAGTGTATATATGTCAATCCCACTCTCTCAATTCCTCCCACCTGCTTCCACTTTCCCCTGTAACTGTTCTCTACTTCTGTTTGAAGGTTCTTTTGAGGTAATGAACGTGATGAAATGTTGTAATATTGATTATACTGATGATTGCCAATTCAGTGACTATACTAAAAGCGGTAGGCATATTTTATGACATGTGAATTATGTCTCAGTAAAGCTGCTATTTAAAAAAATGAACCAACAGAATTTAAATAGTACCCCAGGTATTAATTGAACAATCCCAGTATAAGATCAATCAGTTTACAGTCTATGCTGCTGTGCTTAGTTGCTCAGTTGTGTCTGACTCTTTGCAATCCCAAGAACTGCATCTCTGCCAGGCACCTCTGTCCATGGGGATTCTCCAGGCAAAAATAGTAGAGTGGGTTGCCATGTCCTCCAGGGGATCTTCCCAACCCGGGGTTGAAACCCAGGTTTACTGTATTGCAGGCAAATTCTTTACCAGCTGAGCCACCAGGGAAGCCCCTTACTGTCTATAGCTGAAATTAAAAATAAAAACATGTGTTTATTCAGCAAGGAGTCTGAGTAACTTAAGGTTTTTCGTTTCTTTACTCAGTGATCAGTTTTATTTTACTAATTTATTGTTTCCAGTTTTACTGAGATATAATTGACATATAACAGTGTATAAGTTGAAAGTAAACAACGCAGTCATTAAGTGTAAGTATATAGTCCAAAAAGATTTTGCAGGGATCAGTTCTTTGCTCTCAAAGCCAGATACAGGAAATTAACTAGAGTTAAAAAAACTAACCAAAAGATAAACTTACTTGATNTCCCAAGAGGTGGCCTCACATCAGGAGAGTCGGGAGGAGCCTCAGGTGTCTGACCACCATTTCCCAAGATCCCCAAATGCCTCGTCCACTCCAGATGAACATGACTGCCCTGCACTGTCTTGATTGTCTCCCCAAAGCTCGATTCCCAACACACTGGCACGTGAGACAGCCCTGGATTACCTCGATGGGAAGCCGCAGATCCCAGTGTCCGCTTTATGGGGAACCGGGCACTGCTGCTGCAGGTGGGGAAGAAAGAGGCCCTGCAAGTCTATAGGCGAGAAGAGGCCTGACCCCCCTTGTGGGGGCTCCAGAGTAACCTCAAGACCTATAAAAGCATGAGCGAGGAAATCTCAGGCTCCAACCTCAGCATCAGATGAGGACTGAGGACCCAGCGATGACTCGGGAGGAATCCCCAGAGGCGCCTCGCAACTCGCACTGAGAATCACCTCTCCTGAGGATAGAGGGGCGTGTCCCTGGGGTCCCTGTCATAACTCGAGAGGACCCCGCCGCAACCTGAGGAAAACCAGAAGCTTCTCCCCTGCAGGCGTGGTGTGGCCCTTGTCCACAATGGCATCTCAGGGGAATTCACCCCGTCCCACTTGGACCTCAAAAGGCTTCTTCATACCCTGTTGTGAACTAGAAAGTTCCCTGTCCCAACCGTCCCCACTCGAGAGGAACCCCGAGGGCCCCGCAACGACTCAAGAGGAGCCCCGTTTTCCTCTGCTGAGCTCCAGATGAGGGGCACTTTTCCTGCTCCGTCGGGAAAGGTTTCGCGGTGTTCCCCTCACATCCCAAGAGGAGGTGCTCTCACCTGGAGAGTTGGGAGGAGTCTCACAGGTTGCACCACCATTCCCCAAACCTCCAAATGCCTCGTCCACTTAAGATGAACCTGATTGCCCTTTACTGCTTCGACTGTAACCCCGAGGCTCGACTCCGGCACACTGGTACGGGTGACAGCCCTAGGGTACCTCGAGCGCAAGCCATAGTTCCCTGTATCTGCTCGACAGGGACCCGGACACTGTTACGGCAGTGGGGAAGGAAAGCGGCCATGCACGTCTCCAGTGGAGATGAGGCCTGACTCCCCTCTGAGGGCTCCAGGGGAAGCCCAATACAAATGTCAGCACGGGCGAGGCAATCTCAGGCTGCAGCCTCAGCAACAGAAGGGGACTGAAGACTTGGTGCCACTGGCGAAGAATCCGCAGATGTGCCTCAGCCCTCGCACGGAGACTGGCCTATCCTGGGGCCGCAGAAGCGGATCCCTGTGGTCCCCGTCGTAACTCAAGAGGACCCCACCGCAGCTCGAGAATAATCAGAAGTTTTACTCTTGCAGGCGGGGTGAGGCCCTTGTCTGCTGCGGTGTCCCGGGGAAATCACCCGTTCCCTCTTGGACCTTGAAATGGTCTTTCACACCCTTGCTGTGACCCAAGAAGCTCCCAGCCCCACACGTCCCCATTCGAGAGGACTGCCGCGGGTCCCGCCGTGACTCAAGAGGAGCTCCATTTTCCCATGCTCAGCTACAGATGAGTGGTCCTTTCCCTGCTTCTTCGGAAAAGGGTTCCCATCTTCCCCCCGCATCCCAAGTGGAGGCCCTCACACTAGGCGAGTCCAGAGAAGCCTCAGGTGTCAGGTCACATTTCTGCAAGACCCCCAAATGCCTAGTCCACTCCAGATGAATCTGACTGTCCTGCACTGCCTCGACTGTAACCCCGAGGCTCGACTCCGGCACACTGACACCTGAGATAGCCCTAGGGTACCTCGAGCGCAAGCCATAGATACCTGTATCCACTCGACAGGGACCCGGACATTGTGACTGAAGTTGGGAAGAAAGTGGCCGAGCGCGTCTCCAGTCGTGATGAGGCCTGACTCACCTCTGCGGGATCCAGGGGAAGCACAATACAAATGTTAGCATGAGCGAGGCATTCTTAGGCTGCAGCCTCAGCACCAGAAGGGGACTGAGAACTTGGCACCACTGTGGAGTAATCCCCAGATGTGCCTCACCGTTCGCACAGAGACTGGCCTATCCTGGGGCCACAGGGGTGGATCCCTGTGGTCCCCGTCATAACTCAAGGGGACCCCGCCGCAACTCGAGAAAAACCAGCAGCTTCACCCTTGCAGGCAGAGTGAGACCCTTGTCCACTGCGGCGTCCCGGAGGAAATCAACCATTCCCTTGTGGACCTCGAAATGCTCTCTCACACCTTTGCTGTGACCCAAAAAGTCCCCGCCCAACACGTCCCCACTCGAGAGGAGCTACAAGGGTCCCCCCGTGACTCAACAGGAGCTACATTTTCCCATGCTCAGCCCCAGATGAGGGGCCCTTTCCCTGCTCCATCGGGAAAGGGTTCCCGGCTACCCCCTCACATCCCAAGAGGAGGCACTCACACCAGGCGAGTTCAGAGAAGCCTCAGGCATTGGGTCACATTGCCACAAGACCCCCAAATGCCTAGTACACTCCAGATGAATCTGACTGTCCTCCACTGCTTCGACTGTCACCCAGAGGCTCAACTCCGGCACAATTGCACGTGTGATAGTCCTGGGGTACCTCAAGGTCTAGCCACTGATCACTTTATCCCCTCGACAGGGACCTGGACACTGTTGCTGCAGTTGGGGAGAAAAGCGGCTGTGCAAGTCCCCAGGCAAGAACAGGCCTGACTTCCCTATGGGGGCTCCAGGGGAACCCCAAGACTTATATCAGCATGGGCAAGGCAAGCTCAGGCTCTGGCTTCAGCACCAGATGAGGACTGAGAACTCGGAGACGTCTCGAGAGGAATCCCCACAGGTGCCTCCCAACTCGCATGGAGACTGGCCTCTGCTGAGGGCAGAGTGGCGGGTCCCTGGGGTCCCAGTCGTAACTCAAGAGGACCCCGCTATAACTCGATAAAAAGCAGAAGCTTCTCCCCTGCAGGGAGGGTGAGTCCCTTGTCCACTGCAGCATTTTGGGGGAAATCACCCCTTCCCTCGTGGACCTCTAAAGGCTCCTTCATACCCTTGTTGTGACGTAGAAAGTTCCCCGCCCCAACCATCCCCACAGGAGAGCAACCCCGAGGGTCCCACCGGGATGCAAGAGGAGCCCCGTTTTCCCCTGTTGAACTCCAGTTGAGGGGCCCTTTCCCTGCTCCATTGGGAAAAGTTTTCCGGTGCTCCCCTGGCAAACCAAGAGGTGGTCTCGCATCAGGAGAATCGGGAGGAGCCTCAGGTGTCTGACCACCACTCCCCAAGATCCACAAATGCCTCATCCACTCCAGATGAACATGAATGCCCTGTACTGTGTTGACTGTCACCCCGAGGCTCGACTCCCAACACACTAGCATATGAGACAGCCCTGGAGTACCTCGATGGCAAGGCACAAATCCCTGTGTCCGCTTTATGGGGAGCTGGGAACTGCTGCTGCAGTTGCCGAAGATAGAGGCCGTCCAAGTCTCCAGGTGAGAAGAGGCCTGACTCCCCTATGAGGGCTCCAGACTCACCTCAAAACCTATGAAAGCATGAGCGAGTAAAACTCAGGTTCCTACCTCAGCACAAGACGAGGACTGAGGACCTGGCAATGACTGGGGAGGAATGCCCAGAGGCGCCTCACAACTCGCACTGAGAATGGCCTCTCCTGAGGATACAGGGGCGGGTCCCTGGAGTCCCTGTCATAACTCGAGAGGACCCCGCCACAACCTGAGAAAAACCAGAAACTTCTCCCCTGCAGGCGTGGTGTGGCCCTTGTCCGCAATGGCATCTCAGGGGAATTCACCCCGTCCCTCATGGGCCTCGAAAGGCACTTTCACACCCTTGCTGTGAACCAAGAAGTTCCCCGCCCCACCCATCCCCACTCGTGAGGAACACCAAGGATCCCGCCAAGACTCAAGAGGAGTCCCGTTTTCCCGTGCTGAGCTCCAGATGAGGGGCCATTTCCCTGCTTCATTGGGAAAGGTTTCCCGGAGTTCCCCTCACATCCCAAGAGGAGGTGCTCGCACCTGGAAAGTCGGAAGGACACTCACAGTTTGGGTCACCATTCCCAAGACCCCCAAATGCCTCGTCCACTTCAGATGAACCTGACAGCCTTGCACTGCCTCCACAGTAACCCCGAGGCTTGACTCCGGCACACTGGCACATGTGACAGACATAGGGTACCTCGATCGCAAGTCATAGATCCCTGTATCTGCTTGACAGGGACCCGGACACTGTTACTGCAGTTGGGAAGGAAAGCGCCCGTGCACGTCTCCAGTGGAGAAGAGGCCTGACTTCACTCTGCGGGCTCCAGGGAAAGCCCAATACAAATTTCAGCACGGGTGAGGCAATCTCAGGCTGCAGCCTCAGCACCAGAAGGGAACTGAGGAATTGGCGCCACTGGGGAGTAATCCCAAGATGTGCCTCACCACTTGCACGGATACTGGCCTATCCTGGGGCCACATGGGCGGATCCTTGTGGTCCCCATTGTAACTCGAGAGGACCCCACAGCAACAAGAAAAAAAACAGAAGCTTCACCCTTGCAGGTGGAGTGGGGCCCTTGTTCGCTGCAGCGTCCTGGGGGAAATCACCCGTTCCCTCTTGGACCCGAAATGCTCTTTCACACTCTTGCTGTGACCTAAGAAGTCTCCCCCCACCTCAAGTCCCCACTCGAGCAGAACACCAAGGGTCCCACCACAAATCAAGAGGAGCTCCATTTTTCCATGCTCAGCTCCAAATGAGGGGCCCTTTCCCTGCTCCATCAGGAAAAGATTCCTGGGTTCCCCCGCGCATCCCAAGTGGAAGCACTCACACCAGGGGAGTCCAGAGAAGCCTCAGCTGTCAGGTCACATTTCCACAAGACCCCCAAATGCCTAGTCCAATCCAGATGAATCTGACTGTCCTGCACTGCTTCGACTGTCACCCTGATGCTTGACTCTGGCACACTGGCACGTGTGATAGCCCTGGGGTATCTCGAGGTCAAGCCACTGATCCCTGTATCCACTCGACTGGGACCCGGACACCGTTGCTGCAGTTGGGGAGGAAAGTGGCTGTGCACGTCCCAGGCGAGACGAGGCCTGACTCCCATATGGGGGCTCCAGGGGAACCCTAAGACCTATGTCAGCATGGGCGAAGCAAAGATAGGCTCGATCCTCAGCATCAGACGAGGACTGAGGACCCGGCAACATCTCTGGAGGAATCCCCACAGGGCCTCACAACTCGCATGGAGACTGGCCACTCCTGAGGCAACAGGGACGTGTCCCTGGTGTCCCCGTCGTAACTTGAATGGACCCCGCCGCAACTCGAGAAAAACCGGAACCTCCCCTGCAAGGATGGTGAGTCCCTTGTCCGCTGTAGCATATTGGGGGAAATTTACCCTTCCCTCTTGCACCTCGGAAGGCTCCTTCATTCCCTTGTTGTGACATAGGAAGTTCCCTGCCCCAACCGTCCCCACTCCAGAGGAACCCCAATGGTCCCACCAAGATTCAAGAGGAGCCCCGTTTTCCCTTGCTGAGCTCCAGATGAGGGGCCCTTTTCCCGCTCCTTCGGGAAGGGTTTCGCGATGTTCCCCTCGCATCCCAAGAGGAGGTGCTCGCACCTGGAAAGTCGGGATGAGTATCACAGGTTGGGCCACCATTCCCCAAGACCCCCAAATGCCTCGTCCAATTCAGATGAACCTGAATGCCCTGCACTGCCTCGACTGTAACCCCGAGGCTCGACTCCAGCACACTGGCACGTGTGACAGCCATAGGGTACTTCGAGCCCAAGCCATAGTTCCCTGTATTCTCTCAGTAGGGACCAGGGCACTCATACTGCAGACTCTTATTGCAGTTGGGAAGGAAAGCGGCCATGCACGTCTCCAGTAGAGACTAGGCCTGACTCCCCTCTGCGGGCTCCAGGGGAAGCCCAATACAATTGTCAGCACGAGCGAGGAAATCTCAGGCTGCAACCTCAGCACCAGAAGGGACTGAGGACTTGGCACCACTGGGAAGGAATCCACAGATGTGCCTCAACACTCGAACAGATATTGGCCTATCCTGGGGCAACAGGGGCTGATATCTGTGGTCCCTGTCCTAACTCGATAGGACTCCATCGCAACTCGATAAAAACCAGAAGCTTCACCCTTGCAGACGGAGTGAGACCCTTGTCCACTGCGGCATCCCGGTGGAAATCACACATTCCCTCTTAGACCTCGAAATGCTCTCTCACACCCTTGCTGAGACCCAAGAAGTACCCTGCCCCACACGTCCCCACTCGAGAGGACCACCGAGGGTGCCGCGCTGACTCAAGAGGAGCTCCATTTTCCCATGCTCAGCTCCAGATGAGGAGCCCTTTCCATGCTCCATCGGGAAAGGGTTCCCAGCTCTCCCCTTCCTTCCCAAGAGGAGACACTCACACCCGGTGAGTCCAGAGAGGCCTCAGGCGTCGGGTCACATTTCCACAAGACCCCCAAATGCCTAATCCACTCCAGATGAATCTGAGTGTCCTGCACTGCCTCGAATGTCACCCCGAGGTTCGACTCTGGCACACTGGCACGTGTGATAGCCCTGGGGTACCTCGAGATCAAGGCACTGTTCCCTGTATCCGCTTGACAGTGACCCGGACACTGTTGCTGCAGTTGGAGAGGAAAGTGGCTGTGCAAGGCCCCAGGCGAGATGAGGCCTGAGTCCCCTATGGGGGATCCAGGGGAACCCCAAGATCTATGTCAGCATGGGCGAGGAAAGAACAGCTTCTGGCCTCAGCACCAGACGAGGACTGAGGACCTGGCGATGTCTCAGGAGGAATCCCCACAGGTGCCTCTCAACTCGCATGGAGACTGGCCTCTCCTGAGGCAACAGCAGCGGGTCCCTGGGGTTCCTGTCATAACTCGAGAGGACCCCGCCGCAACTCGTGAAAACCAGAAACTTCTCCCCTGCAGGGAGGGTGAATCCATTGTCCACTGCAGCATCTCGGGAGAAATCATTCCTTCCTTCTTTGACCTCGAAAGGCTCTTTCATACCCTTGTTGTGACCTAGGAAGTTCCCCGCCCCAACCCTCCTCACTCGAGAGGAACCCCGAGGGTCCCGCCGCGACTCAAGAGGAGCCCTGTTTTCCTCTGCTGAGCTCCAGATGAGGAGCCCTTTGCCTGCTCCATCGGGAAAGGTTTTCCGCCACTCCCCTGGCATCTCAAGAGGTGGCCTCGCATCAGGAGAGTTGGGAGGAGACTCAGGGGTCCGACCACCACGTCCCAAAATCCCCAAATGCCTTGTCCACTCCAGATATACATGACTGCCCTGCACTATCTCTACTGTTACCCCAAGGCTCGACTCCCAACACACTGTTACGTGAAACAGCCCTGGAGTACCTCGATGGCAAGACACAGATCCCTGTGTCTGCTTTATGGGGAGCCAGACAGTGCCCCTGCCATTGGGGAGGATAGGGGCCATGCAGGTCTCCAGGCGGGAAGAGTCCTGACTCCCCTGTGGGGTCTCCAGAGTAACCTCCAGACCTATGAAAGCATGAGCGAGGAAATCTCAGGCTCCAACCTCAGCAGCAGACGAGGACTGAGGACCCGATGAAGACTGGAGAGGAATCCCCAGAGGTGTCTCGCAACTTGCACTCAGAATGGCCTTTCCTGAGGATACAGGGGCGGGTCCCTGGGGTCCCCGTCGTAACTCGAGAAGACACCACTGTAACTCGAGGAAAAGCATAATCTCCTCCCCTGCAGGCGTGATGTGGCACTTGTCTGCTAAGGCATCTCAAGGGAATTCACCCCTTCCCTCGTGGACCTCGAAAGGCTCCTTCACACCCTTGCTGTGACCCAAGAAGATCCCCACCCCACCCGTCCCCACACGAGAGAAACTCAAGTGTTCCCCCAAGACTCCAGAGGAGGCCCGTTTTCCCCTGCTGAGGTCCAGATGAGTGGCCCTTTCCCTGCTCCATTGGTAAAGGTTTTCCGGCGCTCCCCTCACAACTCAAGAGGTTGTCTAGCATCAGGAGAGTCGGGAGGAGCCTCAGGTGTCCGACCACCAATCCCCAAGTTCCCCAAATGCCTCGTCCACTTCAGATGAACCTGACTGCCCTGCACTGCCTCGACTGTAACCCTGAGGCTCGACTCTGGCACACTGGCACGTGTCACTGCCCTAGGGTACCTAGAGCGCATGCCATAGATCATTGAATCCGCTCGACAGGGAACCAGACACTCTTACTGCTGTTGGGAAGGAAAGCAGCCATGCACGTCTCCAGTCGAAACGAGGACNGGCTCCAACCTCAGCAGCAGACGAGGACTGAGGACCCGATGAAGACTGGAGAGGAATCCCCAGAGGTGTCTCGCAACTTGCACTCAGAATGGCCTTTCCTGAGGATACAGGGGCGGGTCCCTGGGGTCCCCGTCGTAACTCGAGAAGACACCACTGTAACTCGAGGAAAAGCATAATCTCCTCCCCTGCAGGCGTGATGTGGCACTTGTCTGCTAAGGCATCTCAAGGGAATTCACCCCTTCCCTCGTGGACCTCGAAAGGCTCCTTCACACCCTTGCTGTGACCCAAGAAGATCCCCACCCCACCCGTCCCCACACGAGAGAAACTCAAGTGTTCCCCCAAGACTCCAGAGGAGGCCCGTTTTCCCCTGCTGAGGTCCAGATGAGTGGCCCTTTCCCTGCTCCATTGGTAAAGGTTTTCCGGCGCTCCCCTCACAACTCAAGAGGTTGTCTAGCATCAGGAGAGTCGGGAGGAGCCTCAGGTGTCCGACCACCAATCCCCAAGTTCCCCAAATGCCTCGTCCACTTCAGATGAACCTGACTGCCCTGCACTGCCTCGACTGTAACCCTGAGGCTCGACTCTGGCACACTGGCACGTGTCACTGCCCTAGGGTACCTAGAGCGCATGCCATAGATCATTGAATCCGCTCGACAGGGAACCAGACACTCTTACTGCTGTTGGGAAGGAAAGCAGCCATGCACGTCTCCAGTCGAAACGAGGACTGACTCCACTCTGCAGGCTCCAGGGGAAGCCCAATACAAATGTCAGCACGGGCGAGGCAATCTCAGGCTGTAGCCTCAGCACCAGAAGGGGACTGAGGACTTGGCGCCACTTGGGAGAAATCCTCAGATGTACCAAGCCCCTCGCACTGAGACTGGCCTATTCTGGGGCCACAGGAGCGGATCCCTGTGGTCACCATCATAACTCGAGAGGACCCCTCCGCTACTGGAGAAAAACCAGAAGCTTCACCCTTGCAGGCAGAGTGAGGCCCTTGTTCGCTGCGGTGTCCCAGAGGAAATCACCCGTTCCCTCTTGGACCTTGAAATGCAATTTCACACCCTTTCTTGACCCAAGAAGATCTCTGCCCCACACGTCCCCACTCAAGTGGACTGCCGAGGATCCCACCGTGACTCAAGAGGAGCTCCATTTTCCCATGCTCAGCTCCAGGTGAGGGGGCCTTTCCCTGCTCCATCTGGAAAGTGTTCCTGGCTCCCACTTCGCATCCCAAGTGGAGTCACTCACACCAGGTGAGTCCAGAGAAGCATCAGGCGTTGGGTCACATTTCCGCAAGACCCCCAAATGCCTAGTCCACTCTGGATGAACCTGACTGTCCTGCACTACCTCGACTGTCACCTCGAGGATCAACTCTGTCACAATGGCACATGTGATAGCCCTGGCGTACCTCCAGGTCAAGCCACTGATCCCTGTATCTGCTCGACAGGGATCCGGACACTTTTGCTGCAGTTGGGGAAGAACGTGGCTGTGCCCGTCCCCAGATGAGACGAGGCCTTACTCCACTATGGGGGCTCCAGGGGAACCCCAAGACCTATGTCAGCACTGCAGCATCTTGGGGGAAATCACCCCTTCCCACTTGGAATTCGAAAGGCTGCTTCATACCTTTGTTGTGACCTAGGAAGTTCCCAGCCCCAACCGCCCCCACTTGAGAGGAACCCCAAGAGTGCTGCCAAGACTCAAGAGGAGCCCCGTTTTCCCCTGCTGAGCTCCAGATGATTTGCCCTTTCCATACTCCATCAGGAAAGTTTTTCCAGCATTGCCCTTGCATCCCAAGAGGTGGCCTCGCATCAGGAGAGTCGGGAGGAGCCTCAGGTGTCCCACCACATCTCCCCAAGATCCCCAAAAGCGTCGTCCACTCCAGATGAAGCTGACTGCCTTGCACTGCCTCGCCTGTCATGCGAGGCTCGACTCCCATAACACTGGCACGTGAGACAGCCCTGGGGTACCTCGATGGCAAGCTTCAGATCACTGGATCCGCCTCATGGAGAGCTGATCACTACCGCTGCAGTTGGGGAGAAAGAGGTTGTGCAAATCTCCAGGCGTGACAAGGCCTGACTCCCCTGTGGAGACTCCAGAGTAACCTCAAGACCTATGAAAGCATGAGCGAGGAAATCTCAGGCTCAGACCTCAGCACCAGACGAGGACTGAGGACCGGGTGACGACTGGGGAGGAATCCCCAGAGGTGCCTCGCAGCTTGCACTGAGACTGGCCTCACCAGAGGATAAAGGGGGATAAAGGGGCGGGTCCCTGGGGTCCCTGTCTTAACTCGAGAGGACCCCACCACAACTCAAGAAAAACCGGAAGCTTCTCCCCTGCAGGTGATGTGGCCATTGTCCACAACGGCATCTCGGGGGAATTCACCCCATCCCTCGTGTACCTCGAAAGGCTCCTTCACACCTTTGCTGTGACGCATGAAGTTCCCTGCCCTACCCGTCCCCACTCGAGAGGACTGCCGAGGGTCCCGCCGCGACTCAAGAGGAGCTCCATTTTCCCATGCTCAGCTCCAGTTAAGGGGTCCTTTCCCTGCTCCATCGGGAAAGGGTTCCTGGCTCTCCCCTCACATCCCAAGAGAAGGCCCTCACACCAGGCGAGTCCAGAGGAGTCTCAGGTGTCTAGTCACTTTTCCCCAAAACCACAAATGCCTCGTCCACTCCAGATGAACCTGACTGCACTGCACTGGCTTACTGCCTCCCTGAGGGTCTACTGCCAACACACTGACGTGTGTGATAGCCCTGGGATACCTGGATGGCAAGCCACAGATCCCTTTGTCCGTTCAACAGAGAGCGGGACACAGCGGCTGCATCCTGGAGTAAAGTGGCCCTGCACGTCTATGGGCGACACGAGGCCTGACTTCACTAAGGGGGCTCCAGGGGAACCCCACAACCTACGTAGGCTCGGGTGAGAAAAGCTCAGGCTCCGGCCTCAGCACCAGAATGGGACTGAGGACTTGGCACCACTGGGAAGAATCCCTAGATGTGCCTCACCCCTTGCACGGAGACTGGCCTATCATGGGGCCACAGGGGAGGATCCCTGTGGTCCCAGTCGTAACTCGAGAGGACCCTGCCACAACGCGGGAAAAACAAGAAGCTTCACCCTTGCAGGTGGGGTGAGGCCCTTGTCCACTGTGGCATCCCGGAGGAAATCATCCGTTCCCTCTTGGACCTTGAAATGCTCTTTCACACCCTTGCTGTGACCCAAGAAGTTCCCCGCCCCACACGTCCCCACACGAGAGGAACGCCGAGGGTCCCGCCATGACTCAAGAGGAGCTCCATTTTCCCATGCTCAGCTTCAGATAAGGGTCCCTTTCCCTGCTCCATCAGGAGAGGGTTCCCGGCTCTCTGCTCGCATCCCAAGAGGAGGCACTCACACCAGGCGAGTCCAGAGAAGCCTCAGGGGTCGGGTCACACTTCCCCAAGACCCGCAAATGCCTCCTCGACTCCAGATGAACCTGACTGCCCTGCACTGTCTCGACTGTCACCCCGAGGCACGACTCCCAACCCACTGGCACATGAGACAGCCTTGCAGTACATCGATGGCCAGACACTAATCCCTGTATCCGCTCGACAGGGACCCGGACACTGTTGCTGCAGTTGGGGAGGAAAGCGGCTGTGTACATCTCCAGGCGAGACGAGGCCTGATTCTCCTGTGGGGTCTCCAGGGGTACCCCAAGACCTATGTCAGCATGGGCGAGGCAAGCACAGGCTCCGGCCTCAGGACCATAGGAGGACTGGGAACCTGGCGACCTCTCGGGAGGAATCCCCACAGGTGCCTCGAAACTCGCATGGAGACTGGCCTCTCCTGAGGCCACAGCAGCGGCTGCTTGGGGTCCCCGTTGTAACTCGAGAGGACCCCACCGTAACTCAAGAAAAACCAGAAGCTTCTCCCCTGCAGGAAGGGTGAGTCCCTTGTCCGCTGCAGCATCTCGGGGAAAATCACCCCTTCCCTCTTGGATCTCAAAGGCTCCTTCATACCCTTGTTGTGACCTAGGAAGTTCCCCATCCCAACCGTCCCCACTCGAGAGGAACCCCGAGGGTCCCTCTGCGACTCAAGAGGAGCCACGTTTTCCCCTGCTGAGCTCCAGATGAGGGGCCCTTTCCCTGCTTCATTGGGAAAGGATTTCCGGCGCTCCCATCACATCCCAAGAGGTGGCCTCCCATTAGGAGAGTCAGAAGGAGCCTCAGGTGTTCAACCACCACTCCCCAAGATGCACAAATGCCACGTCCCCTCCAGATGAACTTGACTGACCTACACTGTATCGAATGTCACCCCAAGGCTGGACTCCCAACACACTCGCACTTGAGACAGCCCTGGAGTACCTCAAGGCCACGCCACAGATCCTTGTGTGCGTTTTCAGGGGAGCCGGACACTGCTGCTGCAGTTGGGGAAAAAAGGCCGTGCAAGTCTCCAGGCTAGAAGAGGCCTGACTCCCCTGTGGGGGCTCCACAGTAACCTCAAGACCTATGAAAGCATGAGAGAGTAAATCTCAGGCTCTGAACTCAGCACCAGACAAGGACTGAGGACCCAGCAATGACTTGGGAGGAATCCCCAGAGGAGCCTCGCAAATCGCATTGATAATGGCCTCTCCTGTGGGTACAGGGGTGGGTCCTGCGGTCCCCATCGTAATTCGAGAGGACCCCACCGCAACTCTAGAAAACCCTGAAGCTTCTCCCCTGCAGGCGTGGTGTTGCCCTTGTCCCCAAAGGCATCTCAGGGAAATTCAACCCGTCCCTCGTGGACCTCGGAAGGCTCCTTCACACCCTTGCTGTGACACAAGAAGTTCCCCGCCCCACCCGTCCCCACTCGAGAGGAACCCAAATGGTCCCGCCAAGACTCAAAAGGAGCCCCGTTTTCCCCTGCTGAGTTCCAGATGAGAGGCCCTTTCCCTGCTCTGTCGGCAAAGTTTTCACGGTGTTCCCCTCGCATCCCAAGAGGAGCTGCTCGCACCTGGAAATTCGGGAGGAGTCTCACAGGTTGGGTCACCATTCCCCAAGACCCCCAAATGCCTCGTCCATTTCAGATGAACCTGACTGCCCTGCACTGCCTCGACTGTAACCCCGAGGCTTGACTCTGCACACTGGCACGTGTGACAGCCCAAGGGTACCTCGAGCGCAAGCCATAGATCCCTGTATCCGCTCGACAGGGACCCGGAAACCGTTACTGCAGTTGGGAAGGAAAGCGGCCATGCATGTCTCCAGTCGAGACGAGGCCTGACTCCCCTCTGTGGGCTCCAGGTGAAGCCCAATACAAATGTCAGCAGGAGCTAGGCAATCTTAGGCTGCAGCCTCAGCACCAGAAGGGGCTTGAGGACTTGGAGCCACTGGGGAGGAATCCCCAGATGTGCCTCGCCCCATGCTTGGAGACTGGCCTATCTTGCGGCCACAGGGGCGGATCCTTGTGATCACCGTCGTAACTCAAGAGGACCCCATCACAACTGGAGAAAAACCAGAAATTTCTACCCTGCAGGGAGGGTGAGTCCCTTGTCCACTGCAGCATCTCAGGGGAAATCACACCTTCCCTCTTGGACCCCGAAAGGCTCCTTCATACCCTTGTTGTGACCTAGCAAGTTCCCCGCCCAAACCGTCCCCACTCGAGAGGAACCCCGAGGGTCCCGCCGCAACTCAAGATGTGCACCATGTTCCCACCTGAGCTCCATATGAGGGGCCCTTTCCCTGCTCCATCGTGAAAGGTTTTCCGGCGCTCCCATCATATTCCAAGAGGTGGCCTCTCATCAGGAAAATCGGGAGGAGCCTCACGAGTCCGACCACTACTCCCCAAGACCCCAAAATGCCTCGTCCACTCGAGATGAACATGACTGCCCTGCACTGTCTCACCTGTCACCCCAAGGCTCGACTCCCAACACACTGGCACGTGAGACAGCCCTGGAGTACCTCGATTGCAAGCCACAGATCCCTGTGTCTGATCTACGGGTAGCCGGACACCGCCGCTGCAGTTGGGGAAGAAAGAGGCCATGCAAGTCTCCAGGCGAGAAGAGGCCTGACTCACTAGTGGGGGCTCCAGAGTAACCTCAAGCCCGATGAAAGTATGAGTGAGAAAATCTCAGGCTCCGACCTCAGCACTAGACAAGGACTGAGGACCCGGCGATGACTGGGGAGGAATCCCCAGAGGTGCCTCGCAACTCGCCCTTAGAATGGCCTCTTCTGAGGATACAGGGGCGGGTCACTGGGGTCCTCGTTGTAACTCCAGAGGACCCTGCCACAATTCAAGAAATACCTGAAGCTTCTTCCCTGAAGGCGTGTGGTGGCCCTTGTCCACAACGACATCTCAGGGGAATTCACCCCGTCCCTCGTGGACCTCGAAAGGCTCCTTCACACCCTTTCTGTGACCCCAGAATTTCCCCACCCAACTCGTCCCCATTCGAGAGGAACCCCGAGGGTCCCGCCAAGACTCAAGAGAAGCCCCATTTTCCCCTGCTGAACTCCAAATGAGGGACCCTTCCCCTGCTCCGTAGGGAAACATTTCGTGGTGTTCCCCTCGCATCCCAAGAGGAGGTGATCGCACCTGGAAAATCGGGAGGATTCTCACAAGTTGGGCCACCTTTCACCAAGTCCCCCAAATGCCTCGTCCACTTCAGATGAACCTGACTGCCCTGTACTGCCTCGACTGTATCCCTGAGGCTCCACTCCGGCACACTAGCACATGTTACAGCCCTAAGGTACCTCGAGCTCAAGCCTTAGATCCCTGTATCCCCTTGACAAGGACCCGGACACTGTTATTGCAGTTGGGAAGGAAAGCGGCTGTGCAGGTCTCCAGTCGAGACGAGGCCTGTCATCACTCTGCAGGCTCCATGGCAGCCAAATACAAATGTCAGCATGGGAGAGGCAATCTGAGGCTGCAGCCTCAGCACAAGAAGGGGACTGAGGACTTGGCGCCACTGGGGAGGAATCCTCAGTTGTGCCTCGCCCCTCGCAAGGAGACTGGCCTATCCTGGGGCCAGAGGGTCGAATCCCTGTGGTCCCCGTCGTAACTTGAGCGGACCCCACTGTAACTCGAGAAAAACCAGAAGCTTCACCCTTGCAGGCGAAGTGAGGCCCTTGTCCGCTGCAGCGTCCCGGGAGAAATCACCCATTTCCACTTCGACCTCGAATACTCTTTCACACCCTTGCTGTGACCCAAGAAGTTCCTTGCCCCACATGTCGCCATTCGAGTGGACCTCCGAGGGTCCCACCACGACTCAAGAGGAGCGCCATTTTCCCATACTTAGCTGCAAATGAGGGGCTCTTTCCCTGCTCCATCTGGAAAAGGTTCCCGCCTCTCTCCTTGCATCCCAAGAGGAGGCACTCACACCAGGTGAGTCCAGAGAAGCCTCAGGCGTCCGGTCACATTTCCGCAAGACCACCAAATGCCTAGTCCACTTCAGATGAATCTGACTGTCATGCACTGCCGCGACTGTCACCCTGAGGCTCGACTCCGGCACACTGGCACATGTGATAGCCCTGGGGTACCTCGATGGCAAGCCACAGATCCCTGTGTCCGCTTTACAGGGAGCCGGACACTGCCGCTGCAGTTTCGGAAGAAAGAGGCCGTACTAGTCTCCAGGCGAGAAGAGGCCTGTCTCCCCTCAGCGGTCTCCAGAGTAGCCTCAAGACCGAAGGAAGCATGAGCGAGGAAATATCAGGCTCCGACCTCAGCACCAGACGAGGACTGAGGACCCGGCGATGACTCAGGAGGAATCCCCAGAGGGGCCTGGCTACTCGCACTGAGAATGGCCTCTCCTGAGAATACAGAGGCTGTTCCCTGGGGTCCCCGTCGTAAGTCAACAGGTCTCCGCCACAACTCAAGAAAAAACCGGAAGTTTCTCCCCTGCAGGTGTGGTGTGGCCCTTGTCTGGAATGGCATCTTATGGGAATTCACCCCATCCCTCGTGGACCTCGAAAAGCTCCTTCACATCCTTGATGTGATCCAGGACGTTCCCTGCCCCTTCCGTCCTACTCGAGAAGAACCCCAAGGGTCCAGACAAGACTGAAGTGGAGACCCGTTTTCCCCTGCTGAGCTCCAGATGAGGGGCCCTTTCCCTGCTCTGTGGGGAAAGTTTTCATTGTGTTCCTCTCGCATCCCAAGAGGAGGTGCTCCCAACTGGAAAGTCGAGAGGAGTCTCACAGGTTGGGCCACCATTCCCCAAGACCCCCAAATGCCTCGTCCACTTCAGATGAACCTTACTGCCCTGCACTGCCTGGACTAACCCCGAGGCTCAACTCCGGCACACTGGCACGTGTGACAGCCCTAGGGAATCTCGAGGGCTAGCCATAGATCCCTGTGTCCGCTTGACAGGGACCCGGACACTGTTACTGTAGTTGGGAACGAAAGCGGCCGTGCACGTCTCGAGTCGAGATGAGGCCTGACTCCCCTCTGCGGGCTCCAGGGGAAGCCCAATACAAATGTCAGCACAGGCGAGGCAATCTCAATATGTAGCCTCAGCACCAGAAGGGGACTGAAGGTTTGGCCCCACTGGGAGGTATCCCCAGATGTGCCTAGCCCCTCACACAGAGACTGGCCTATCCTGGGGCCACAGGAGCAGATACCTGTGGTCCCCGTCGTAACTCGAGAGGACTCCGCAGCAACTTGAGAAAAACCAGAAGCTTCACCCTTGCAGGCGGAGTGAGGCCCTTGTCCGCTGCGGCGTCCTGGGGGAAATCACCCGTTCCCTCTTGGACCTCGAAATGCTCTTTCACACCCTTGCTGTGACCCAAGAAGTTCCCCGCACCACAGGTCCCCACTCGAGAAGAACGCCGAGGGTCCTGCCACACCTCAAGAGGTGCTCCACTTTCCCTTGCTAAGCTCCAGATGAGGGGCCCTTTCCCTGTTCCATCGGGAAAGGATTCCAGGCAACCCCCTCGCATCCCAAGAGGAGGCAGTCACACCAGTCGAGTCCAGAGAAGCCTCAGGCGTCGGGTCACATTTCCACAAGACCCCCAAATGCCTTGTCCACTCCAGATAAATCTGACTGTCCTGCACTGCCTCGACTGTCACCCCGAGGCTCGACTCTGGCACACTGGCCAGTGGGTATTTCGAGGTCAAGCCACTGATCCCTGTATCCGCTCGACAGGGACCAGGAAACTTGCTGCTGTTGGGGAGGAAAGCGGCTGTGCACGTCCCAAGGCGAGACGAGGCCTGACTCCCCCATTGGGGCTCTAGGGGAAACCCAAGACATATGTCAGCTAGGGCGAGGCAAGCACAGGCTAAGGCCTCAGCACCAGAGGAGGACTGAGGACCCGGCGACATCTCGGGAGCTATCCCCACAGTTGCCTCGCATCTCCCATGGAGACTGGCCTCTCCTGATGCCACAGGTGCTGGTCCCTGGGGTCCCCGTCATAACACGAGAGGACCCTGCCGCAACTCGAGAAAAACTAGAAGCTTCTCCCCTGCAGAGAGAGTGAGTCCCTTGTCCGCTGCAGCATCTTGGGGGAAATCACCCGTTCACTCTTGGACCTCGAAAGGCTACTTCATACTCTTGTGGTGACCGAGGAAGTACCACGCCCCAACCGTCCCCACTCGGGAGGAACCCTGAGGTTCCCGCCGCGACTCAAGAGGAGCCCCGTTTTCCCTTCTGAGCTCCAGATGAGGTTCCCTTTCCCTGCTCCATCAGGAAAGGTTTCTAGGTGTTCCCCTCGCATCCCAAGAGGAGGTGCTTGTACCTGGAAAGTCGGGAGGAGTCTCAAAAGTTGGGCCACCATTCCCCAAGACCCCCTAATGCCTCGTCCACTTGAGCAATGGTGTGTAAGCGCATTTCGAGGTCCAAGAGGGAATGGGTGATTTCCCCCAGGATGCCGGGGGAACGGAGTGACACAAGAAGTTCCCCGCCCATACGGTCCCCACTCGCGAGAAACCCCGAGGGTCCCGCTGTGATTCAAGAGGAGCCCCGTTTTCCCCTGCTGAGCTCCAGATGAGGGGCCCTTTCCCTGCTCCATCGGGAAACATTTTCTGGCGCTCCCCTCGCATCCCAAGAGGTGGCCTCGCATCAGGAGAGTCGGCAGGAGCCTCAGGTGTCCGACCACAACTCCCCAAGACTCCCAAATGCCTCGTCCACTCCAGATGAACATGACTGCCTTGCACTGTCTAGACTGTCACCCTGAGGCTCGACTCCCAACAAACTGGCAAGGGAGACAGTGCTGGAGTACCTCGATGACAAGCCACAGATCCCTGTGTCCGCTTTATGGGGAGCCGGACACTGTCCCTGTAGTTGAGGAAGAAAGAGGCCATGCAAGTCTCCAGGTGAGAGGATGCCTGACTCCACTGTGGGGGCTCAAGAGTAACATCAAGACCTTTGAAAGCATGAGTGATGAAATCTCAGGCTCTGACCTCAGCATCACACGAGGACT
Source organism: Raphicerus campestris (assembly GCA_006410735.1). Lineage (NCBI taxonomy): Eukaryota > Metazoa > Chordata > Mammalia > Artiodactyla > Bovidae > Raphicerus > Raphicerus campestris. Next base: position 878,523 of record SJYW01031522.1, on the reverse strand, counting down.
GAGGACCCAGCGATGACTCAGGAGGAATCCCCAGAGGGGACTCGCAACTTGCACTGAGAATGGCCTCTCCTGAGGATACAGAGGCTGGTCCCTGGGGTCTCTATCGTAAGTCGACAGGACTCCGCCACAACTCAAGAAAAAACAGGAAGTTTCTCCCCTGCAGGCGTGGTGTGGCCCTTGTTCTCAACGGTATCTCAAGGGAATTCACCCCGTCCCTCGTGGACCTCGAAAACCTCCTTCACACCCTTGCTGTGACCCAGGACGTTCCCTGCCCCACCCGTCCCACTCAAGAGGAACCCTAAGGGTCCAGCCAAGACTGAAGAGGAGACCCGTTCTCCCCTGCTGAGCTCCAGATGAGGGGCCCTTTCCTTGCTCTGTGGGGAAAGTTTTCGCTGTGTTCCCCTCGCATCCCAAGAGGAGGTGCTCCCAACTGGAAAGTCGAGAGGAGTCTCACAGGTTGGGCCACCATTCCCCAAGACCCCCAAATGCCTCGTCCACTTCAGATGAACCTTACTGCCCTGCACTGCCTGGACTGTAACCCCGAGGCTCAACTCCGGCACACTGGCACGTGTGACAGCCCTAGGGAATCTCGAGGGCTAGCCATAGATCCCTGTGTCCGCTTGACAGGGACCCGGACACTGTTACTGTAGTTGGGAATGAAAGCGGCCGTGCACGTCTCGAGTCGAGATGAGGCCTGACTCCCCTCTGCGGGCTCCAGGGGAAGCCCAATACAAATGTCAGCACAGGCGAGGCAATCTCAATATGTAGCCTCAGCACCAGAAGGGGACTGAAGGTTTGGCCCCACTGGGAGGTATCCCCAGATGTGCCTAGCCCCTCACACAGAGACTGGCCTATCCTGGGGCCACAGGAGCAGATACCTGTGGTCCCCGTCGTAACTCGAGAGGACTCCGCAGCAACTTGAGAAAAACCAGAAGCTTCACCCTTGCAGGCGGAGTGAGGCCCTTGTCCGCTGCGGCGTCCTGGGGGAAATCACCCGTTCCCTCTTGGACCTCGAAATGCTCTTTCACACCCTTGCTGTGACCCAAGAAGTTCCCCGCACCACAGGTCCCCACTCGAGAAGAACGCCGAGGGTCCTACCACACCTCAAGAGGTGCTCCACTTTCCCTTGCTAAGCTCCAGATGAGGGGCCCTTTCCCTGTTCCATCGGGAAAGGATTCCAGGCAACCCCCTCGCATCCCAAGAGGAGGCAGTCACACCAGTCGAGTCCAGAGAAGCCTCAGGCGTCGGGTCACATTTCCACAAGACCCCCAAATGCCTAGTCCACTCCAGATAAATCTGACTGTCCTGCACTGCCTCGACTGTCACCCCGAGGCTCGACTCTGGCACACTGGCCAGTGGGTATTTCGAGGTCAAGCCACTGATCCCTGTATCCGCTCGACAGGGACCAGGAAACTTGCTGCTGTTGGGGAGGAAAGCGGCTGTGCACGTCCCAAGGCGAGACGAGGCCTGACTCCCCCATTGGGGCTCTAGGGGAAACCCAAGACATATGTCAGCTAGGGCGAGGCAAGCACAGGCTAAGGCCTCAGCACCAGAGGAGGACTGAGGACCCGGCGACATCTCGGGAGCTATCCCCACAGTTGCCTCGCATCTCCCATGGAGACTGGCCTCTCCTGATGCCACAGGTGCTGGTCCCTGGGGTCCCCGTCATAACACGAGAGGACCCTGCCGCAACTCGAGAAAAACTAGAAGCTTCTCCCCTGCAGAGAGAGTGAGTCCCTTGTCCGCTGCAGCATCTTGGGGGAAATCACCCGTTCACTCTTGGACCTCGAAAGGCTACTTCATACTCTTGTGGTGACCGAGGAAGTACCACGCCCCAACCGTCCCCACTCGGGAGGAACCCTGAGGTTCCCGCCGCGACTCAAGAGGAGCCCCGTTTTCCCTTCTGAGCTCCAGATGAGGTTCCCTTTCCCTGCTCCATCAGGAAAGGTTTCTAGGTGTTCCCCTCGCATCCCAAGAGGAGGTGCTTGTACCTGGAAAGTCGGGAGGAGTCTCAAAAGTTGGGCCACCATTCCCCAAGACCCCCTAATGCCTCGTCCACTTGAGCAATGGTGTGTAAGCGCATTTCGAGGTCCAAGAGGGAATGGGTGATTTCCCCCAGGATGCCGGGGGAACGGAGTGACACAAGAAGTTCCCCGCCCATACGGTCCCCACTCGCGAGAAACCCCGAGGGTCCCGCTGTGATTCAAGAGGAGCCCCGTTTTCCCCTGCTGAGCTCCAGATGAGGGGCCCTTTCCCTGCTCCATTGGGAAAGCATTCCCGGCTTCCACCTCACATCCCAAGATGAGGCACTTACAGCAGGGAAATCCAGAGGAGCCTTAGGCGTCTGGTCATATTTCCCCAAGACATCCAAATGCTGTCTCTTATACATTTCTTGCTTGTACCTGGAAAGTCGGGAGGAGTCTCAAAAGTTGGGCCACCATTCCCCAAGACCCCCTAATGCCTCGTCCACTTGAGCAATGGTGTGTAAGCGCATTTCGAGGTCCAAGAGGGAATGGGTGATTTCCCCCAGGATGCCGGGGGAACGGAGTGACACAAGAAGTTCCCCGCCCATACGGTCCCCACTCGCGAGAAACCCCGAGGGTCCCGCTGTGATTCAAGAGGAGCCCCGTTTTCCCCTGCTGAGCTCCAGATGAGGGGCCCTTTCCCTGCTCCATCGGGAAACATTTTCTGGCGCTCCCCTCGCATCCCAAGAGGTGGCCTCGCATCAGGAGAGTCGGCAGGAGCCTCAGGTGTCCGACCACAACTCCCCAAGACTCCCAAATGCCTCGTCCACTCCAGATGAACATGACTGCCTTGCACTGTCTAGACTGTCACCCTGAGGCTCGACTCCCAACAAACTGGCAAGGGAGACAGTGCTGGAGTACCTCGATGACAAGCCACAGATCCCTGTGTCCGCTTTATGGGGAGCCGGACACTGTCCCTGTAGTTGAGGAAGAAAGAGGCCATGCAAGTCTCCAGGTGAGAGGATGCCTGACTCCACTGTGGGGGCTCAAGAGTAACATCAAGACTTTTGAAAGCATGAGTGATGAAATCTCAGGCTCTGACCTCAGCATCACACGAGGACTGAGGACCCAGCGATGACTCAGGAGGAATCCCCAGAGGGGACTCGCAACTCGCACTGAGAATGGCCTCTCCTGAGGATACAGAGGCTGGTCCCTGGGGTCTCTATCGTAAGTCGACAGGACTCCGCCACAACTCAAGAAAAAACAGGAAGTTTCTCCCCTGCAGGCGTGGTGTGGCCCTTGTTCTCAACGGTATCTCAAGGGAATTCACCCCGTCCCTCGTGGACCTCGAAAACCTCCTTCACACCCTTGCTGTGACCCAGGACGTTCCCTGCCCCACCCGTCCCACTCAAGAGGAACCCTAAGGGTCCAGCCAAGACTGAAGAGGAGACCCGTTCTCCCCTGCTGAGCTCCAGATGAGGGGCCCTTTCCTTGCTCTGTGGGGAAAGTTTTCGCTGTGTTCCCCTCGAATCCCAAGAGGAGGTGCTCCCAACTGGAAAGTCGAGAGGAGTCTCACAGGTTGGGCCACCATTGCCCAAGACCCCCAAATGCCTGGTCCACTTCAGATGAACCATACTGCCCTGCACTGCCTGGACTGTAACCCTGAGGCTCAACTCCGGCACACTGGCACTTGTGACAGCCCTAGGGAATCTCGTGGGCAAGCCATAGATCCCTGTATCCGCTAGACAGGGACCCAGACACTGTTACTGCCGTTGGAAAGGAAAGCGGACGTGCACGTCTCCAGTTGAGACGAGGCCTGATTCCCCTCTGCGGGCTCCAGGGGAAGCCCAATACAAATGTCAGCACAGGAGAGGCAATCTCAGACTGCAGCCTCAGCACCAGAAGGGGACTGAGGACTTGGTTCCACTGGGGAGGAATCCCCAGATGTGCCTCACCCCTAGCACGGAGACTAGCCTCTCCTGGGGCCACAGGGGCGGACCCCTGTGGTCCCTGTCATAACTCGAGAGGACCCCTCTGCAACTCGAGAAAAACCAGAAGATTCAGCCTTGCAGGCGGAGTGAGACCCTTGTCCGCTGCAGCATCCCGGGGCAAATCACCTGTTCCCTCTTGGACCTCGAAATGCTCTTTCACACCCTTGCTGTGACCCAAGCAGTTCCCCGCCCCACACGTCCCCACTCGAGAGGACCTCCGAGGGTCCCGCCAGGACTCGACAGGAGCTCCATTTTCCCATGCTCAGCTCCAGATGAGGGGCCCTTTCCCTGCTCCATTGGGAAAGCATTCCCGGCTTCCACCTCACATCCCAAGATGAGGCACTTACAGCAGGGAAATCCAGAGGAGCCTTAGGCGTCTGGTCATATTTCCCCAAGACATCCAAATGCCTAGTCCACTCCAGATGAATCTGACTGTCCTCCACTGTCTCGACTGTCACCCGGAGGCTCTACTCCAGCACACTGGCATGTGTTATAGCCCTGGGGAAGCTCGAGGTCAAGCCACTGATCCCTGTATCCGCTCGACAGGGACCCAGACACTGTTGCTACAGTTGGGGAGGAAAGCAGCTGTGCAAGTCCCAAGGCGAGACGACGCCTGACTCCCCTGTGGGGGCTCCAGGGGGACCCAAACCTATGTCAGCATGGGCAAGGCAAGCACAGGCTCTGGCTTCAGCACCAGAGGAGGACTGAGGACCCAATGACGTCTTGGAGGAATCCCCACAGGTGCCTCGCAACGGGCATGGAGATTGGCCTCTCCTGAGGCCACAGAGGCGGGTCCCTGGGGTCCCTGTCATAACTCGAGAGGACCCCGCCGCAACTTGAGAAAAATCAGAAGCTTCTCCCCTGCAGGGAGGGTGAGTCCCTTGTCCACTAGGGCATCTCGGGGGAAATCATCCATTCCCTCTTGGACCTCTTAAGGCTCCTTCATACCCTTGTTGTGACCTAGGAAGTTCCCCGCCCCAACCGTCCCCACTCGAGAGGAACCTGAATGTCTCGCTGCGATTCAAGAGGAGCCCCCTTTTCCCAGCTGAGCTCCAGATGAGGGGCCCTTAACCTGATGCATCTGGAAAGGATTACTGGTGCTCCCCTCGCATCCCAATAGGTGGCCTCGCATCAGAAGTGTCTGGAGGAGCCTCAGGTGTCCGACCACCACCACTCCCCAAGATCCCCAAATGCCACAGCTGCTCCAGATGAAAATGAATGCCCTGCACTGTGTCGACTTTCACTCCGAGGCTCTACACCAAACACACTGGCACATGAGACAGCACTGGAGTACCTCGATGGCAAGCCACAGATCCCTGTGTCTGCTTGACGGGGAGCTGACACTGCCAATGCAGTTGGGAAAGGAAGAGGCTGTGCACGTCCCCAGGCGAGACGAGGCCTGACTCCCCTATGGGGGCTCCAGGGGAAACCCAAGACCTATGTCAGCATGGGCGAGGCAAGCACAGGCTCTGGCCTCAGCACAAGACAAGGGCTGAGGACCCGGTGACCTCTCATGGGGAATCCCCATAGGTGCCTCGCAACTCGCATGGAGACTGGCTTCTCCTGAGTCCACAAGGGAAGGTCCGTTGGCACTTCGTGGTAACTCGAGAGGACATCACCCCAACTAGAGAAAAACCAGAGGATTCTCCCCTGTAGGGAGGGTGAGTCCCTTGTCCGCCGCCGCATCTCGGGGGAAATCACCCCTTTCCTCTTGGACCTCGAAAGGCTCCTTCAGAGCCTTGCTGTGACCCATGAAGTTCCCTGCCCCACTCGTCCCCACTCGAGAGGAACCCCAAGGTTCCCGCCAAGTCTAAAGAGGAGCCCCGTTTTCCCCTGCTGAGCTCAAGATGACGGGCCCTTTCCCTGCTCCGTCGGAAAAGGTTTCGCTGTGTCCCCTCGGATCTCAAGAGGAGGTGCTCACACCTGGAAAGTCGGGATGAGTCTCACAGGTTGGGCCACCATTCCCCATGACTCCCAAATGCCTCGTCATTTCACATGAACCTGACTGCCCTGCACTGCTTCGACTGTAACCCTGAGGCTCGACTCTGGCACTCTGGTACGTGTGACAGCCCTAGGGTACCTCGAGCACAAGCCATAGATCCCTGTATCCGCTTGACAGGGACCCGGACACTGTTACTGCAGTTGGGAAGGAAAGCGGCCGTGCAGGTCTCCAGTTGAGACGAGGCCTGACTCTTCTCTGTGGGCTCCAGGGGAAGCAAAATACAAATATCAGAAGGGCGAGGCAATCTCAGGCTGCAGCCTCAGCACCAGAAGGGCACTGAGGACTTGGCGCCACTGGGGACGAATCCTCAGATGTGCCTCAGCCCTCGCACGGAGACTGTCCTATCCTGGGGCCAGAGGGGCGGATCCCTGTGGTCCCCGTCCTAAAAAGAGGGGACCCCACCGGAACTGGAGAAAAAGCAGAAGCTTCACCCTTGCAGGTGGAGTAAGGCCCTTGTCAACTGCGGCGTTCCAGGGGAAATCAGCAGTTCCCTCTTGGACCTCGAAATGCTCTTTCACACCCTTGCTGTGACCCAAGAAGTTCCCCGTCCCACATGTCCCCTCTCAAGAGGACCACTGAGGGTCCCGCCGCAACTCAAGAAGAGCTCCATTTTCCGATGCTCAGCTCCAGATGAGGAGCCTTCTCCCTGCTCCATCGGGAAAGTGTTCCTGGCTCCCCTCTCGCAACCCAAGAGAAGGCACTCACACCAGGCGCGTCCAGAGAAGCCTCAGGCATTCGGTCACATTTCCACAAGACCCGCAAATCCCTAGTCCTCTGCAGATGAATCTGACTGTGNTCGAGTCCAGAGAAGCCTCAGGCGTCGGGTCACATTTCCACAAGACCCCCAAATGCCTAGTCCACTCCAGATAAATCTGACTGTCCTGCACTGCCTCGACTGTCACCCCGAGGCTCGACTCTGGCACACTGGCCAGTGGGTATTTCGAGGTCAAGCCACTGATCCCTGTATCCGCTCGACAGGGACCAGGAAACTTGCTGCTGTTGGGGAGGAAAGCGGCTGTGCACGTCCCAAGGCGAGACGAGGCCTGACTCCCCCATTGGGGCTCTAGGGGAAACCCAAGAAATATGTCAGCTAGGGCGAGGCAAGCACAGGCTAAGGCCTCAGCACCAGAGGAGGACTGAGGACCCGGCGACATCTCGGGAGCTATCCCCACAGTTGCCTCGCATCTCCCATGGAGACTGGCCTCTCCTGATGCCACAGGTGCTGGTCCCTGGGGTCCCCGTCATAACACGAGAGGACCCTGCCGCAACTCGAGAAAAACTAGAAGCTTCTCCCCTGCAGAGAGAGTGAGTCCCTTGTCCGCTGCAGCATCTTGGGGGAAATCACCCGTTCACTCTTGGACCTCGAAAGGCTACTTCATACTCTTGTGGTGACCGAGGAAGTACCACGCCCCAACCGTCCCCACTCGGGAGGAACCCTGAGGTTCCCGCCGCGACTCAAGAGGAGCCCCGTTTTCCCTTCTGAGCTACAGATGAGGTTCCCTTTCCCTGCTCCATCAGGAAAGGTTTCTAGGTGTTCCCCTCGCATCCCAAGAGGAGGTGCTTGTACCTGGAAAGTCGGGAGGAGTCTCAAAAGTTGGGCCACCATTCCCCAAGACCCCCTAATGCCTCGTCCACTTGAGCAATGGTGTGTAAGCGCATTTCGAGGTCCAAGAGGGAATGGGTGATTTCCCCCAGGACGCCGGGGGAACGGAGTGACACAAGAAGTTCCCCGCCCATACGGTCCCCACTCGCGAGAAACCCCGAGGGTCCCGCTGTGATTCAAGAGGAGCCCCGTTTTCCCCTGCTGAGCTCCAGATGAGGGGCCCTTTCCCTGCTCCATCGGGAAACATTTTCTGGCGCTCCCCTCGCATCCCAAGAGGTGGCCTCGCATCAGGAGAGTCGGCAGGAGCCTCAGGTGTCCGACCACAACTCCCCAAGACTCCCAAATGCCTCGTCCACTCCAGATGAACATGACTGCCTTGCACTGTCTAGACTGTCACCCTGAGGCTCGACTCCCAACAAACTGGCAAGGGAGACAGTGCTGGAGTACCTCGATGACAAGCCACAGATCCCTGTGTCCGCTTTATGGGGAGCCGGACACTGTCCCTGTAGTTGAGGAAGAAAGAGGCCATGCAAGTCTCCAGGTGAGAGGATGCCTGACTCCACTGTGGGGGCTCAAGAGTAACATCAAGACTTTTGAAAGCATGAGTGATGAAATCTCAGGCTCTGACCTCAGCATCACACGAGGACTGAGGACCCAGCGATGACTCAGGAGGAATCCCCAGAGGGGACTCGCAACTCGCACTGAGAATGGCCTCTCCTGAGGATACAGAGGCTGGTCCCTGGGGTCTCTATCGTAAGTCGACAGGACTCCGCCACAACTCAAGAAAAAACAGGAAGTTTCTCCCCTGCAGGCGTGGTGTGGCCCTTGTTCTCAACGGTATCTCAAGGGAATTCACCCCGTCCCTCGTGGACCTCGAAAACCTCCTTCACACCCTTGCTGTGACCCAGGACGTTCCCTGCCCCACCCGTCCCACTCAAGAGGAACCCTAAGGGTCCAGCCAAGACTGAAGAGGAGACCCGTTCTCCCCTGCTGAGCTCCAGATGAGGGGCCCTTTCCTTGCTCTGTGGGGAAAGTTTTCGCTGTGTTCCCCTCGAATCCCAAGAGGAGGTGCTCCCAACTGGAAAGTCGAGAGGAGTCTCACAGGTTGGGCCACCATTGCCCAAGACCCCCAAATGCCTGGTCCACTTCAGATGAACCATACTGCCCTGCACTGCCTGGACTGTAACCCTGAGGCTCAACTCCGGCACACTGGCACTTGTGACAGCCCTAGGGAATCTCGTGGGCAAGCCATAGATCCCTGTATCCGCTAGACAGGGACCCAGACACTGTTACTGCCGTTGGAAAGGAAAGCGGACGTGCACGTCTCCAGTTGAGACGAGGCCTGATTCCCCTCTGCGGGCTCCAGGGGAAGCCCAATACAAATGTCAGCACAGGAGAGGCAATCTCAGACTGCAGCCTCAGCACCAGAAGGGGACTGAGGACTTGGTTCCACTGGGGAGGAATCCCCAGATGTGCCTCACCCCTAGCACGGAGACTAGCCTCTCCTGGGGCCACAGGGGCGGACCCCTGTGGTCCCTGTCATAACTCGAGAGGACCCCTCTGCAACTCGAGAAAAACCAGAAGATTCAGCCTTGCAGGCGGAGTGAGACCCTTGTCCGCTGCAGCATCCCGGGGCAAATCACCTGTTCCCTCTTGGACCTTGAAATGCTCTTTCACACCCTTGCTGTGACCCAAGCAGTTCCCCGCCCCACACGTCCCCACTCGAGAGGACCTCCGAGGGTCCCGCCAGGACTCGACAGGAGCTCCATTTTCCCATGCTCAGCTCCAGATGAGGGGCCCTTTCCCTGCTCCATTGGGAAAGCATTCCCGGCTTCCACCTCACATCCCAAGATGAGGCACTTACAGCAGGGAAATCCAGAGGAGCCTTAGGCGTCTGGTCATATTTCCCCAAGACATCCAAATGCCTAGTCCACTCCAGATGAATCTGACTGTCCTCCACTGTCTCGACTGTCACCCGGAGGCTCTACTCCAGCACACTGGCATGTGTTATAGCCCTGGGGAAGCTCGAGGTCAAGCCACTGATCCCTGTATCCGCTCGACAGGGACCCAGACACTGTTGCTACAGTTGGGGAGGAAAGCAGCTGTGCAAGTCCCAAGGCGAGACGAGGCCTGACTCCCCTGTGGGGGCTCCAGGGGGACCCAAACCTATGTCAGCATGGGCAAGGCAAGCACAGGCTCTGGCTTCAGCACCAGAGGAGGACTGAGGACCCAATGACGTCTTGGAGGAATCCCCACAGGTGCCTCGCAACGGGCATGGAGATTGGCCTCTCCTGAGGCCACAGAGGCGGGTCCCTGGGGTCCCTGTCATAACTCGAGAGGACCCCGCCGCAACTTGAGAAAAATCAGAAGCTTCTCCCCTGCAGGGAGGGTGAGTCCCTTGTCCACTAGGGCATCTCGGGGGAAATCATCCATTCCCTCTTGGACCTCTTAAGGCTCCTTCATACCCTTGTTGTGACCTAGGAAGTTCCCCGCCCCAACCGTCCCCACTCGAGAGGAACCTGAATGTCTCGCTGCGATTCAAGAGGAGCCCCCTTTTCCCAGCTGAGCTCCAGATGAGGGGCCCTTAACCTGATGCATCTGGAAAGGATTACCGGTGCTCCCCTCGCATCCCAATAGGTGGCCTCGCATCAGAAGTGTCTGGAGGAGCCTCAGGTGTCCGACCACCACCACTCCCCAAGATCCCCAAATGCCACAGCTGCTCCAGATGAAAATGAATGCCCTGCACTGTGTCGACTTTCACTCCGAGGCTCTACACCAAACACACTGGCACGTGAGACAGCACTGGAGTACCTCGATGGCAAGCCACAGATCCCTGTGTCTGCTTGACGGGGAGCTGACACTGCCAATGCAGTTGGGAAAGGAAGAGGCTGTGCACGTCCCCAGGCGAGACGAGGCCTGACTCCCCTATGGGGGCTCCAGGGGAAACCCAAGACCTATGTCAGCATGGGCGAGGCAAGCACAGGCTCTGGCCTCAGCACAAGACAAGGACTGAGGACCCGGTGACCTCTCATGGGGAATCCCCATAGGTGCCTCGCAACTCGCATGGAGACTGGCTTCTCCTGAGTCCACAAGGGAAGGTCCGTTGGCACTTCGTGGTAACTCGAGAGGACATCACCCCAACTAGAGAAAAACCAGAGGATTCTCCCCTGTAGGGAGGGTGAGTCCCTTGTCCGCCGCCGCATCTCGGGGGAAATCACCCCTTTCCTCTTGGACCTCGAAAGGCTCCTTCAGAGCCTTGCTGTGACCCATGAAGTTCCCTGCCCCACTCGTCCCCACTCGAGAGGAACCCCAAGGTTCCCGCCAAGTCTAAAGAGGAGCCCCGTTTTCCCCTGCTGAGCTCAAGATGACGGGCCCTTTCCCTGCTCCGTCGGAAAAGGTTTCGCTGTGTCCCCTCGGATCTCAAGAGGAGGTGCTCACACCTGGAAAGTCGGGATGAGTCTCACAGGTTGGGCCACCATTCCCCATGACTCCCAAATGCCTCGTCATTTCACATGAACCTGACTGCCCTGCACTGCTTCGACTGTAACCCTGAGGCTCGACTCTGGCACTCTGGTACGTGTGACAGCCCTAGGGTACCTCGAGCACAAGCCATAGATCCCTGTATCCGCTTGACAGGGACCCGGACACTGTTACTGCAGTTGGGAAGGAAAGCGGCCGTGCAGGTCTCCAGTTGAGACGAGGCCTGACTCTTCTCTGTGGGCTCCAGGGGAAGCAAAATACAAATATCAGAAGGGCGAGGCAATCTCAGGCTGCAGCCTCAGCACCAGAAGGGCACTGAGGACTTGGCGCCACTGGGGACGAATCCTCAGATGTGCCTCAGCCCTCGCACGGAGACTGTCCTATCCTGGGGCCAGAGGGGCGGATCCCTGTGGTCCCCGTCCTAAAAAGAGGGGACCCCACCGGAACTGGAGAAAAAGCAGAAGCTTCACCCTTGCAGGTGGAGTAAGGCCCTTGTCAACTGCGGCGTTCCAGGGGAAATCAGCAGTTCCCTCTTGGACCTCGAAATGCTCTTTCACACCCTTGCTGTGACCCAAGAAGTTCCCCGTCCCACATGTCCCCTCTCAAGAGGACCACTGAGGGTCCCGCCGCAACTCAAGAAGAGCTCCATTTTCCGATGCTCAGCTCCAGATGAGGAGCCTTCTCCCTGCTCCATCGGGAAAGTGTTCCTGGCTCCCCTCTCGCAACCCAAGAGAAGGCACTCACACCAGGCGCGTCCAGAGAAGCCTCAGGCATTCGGTCACATTTCCACAAGACCCGCAAATCCCTAGTCCTCTGCAGATGAATCTGACTGTGCTGCACTGCCTCGACTGTCACCCCGGGGCTTGAATCCGGCACACTGGCATGTGTGAAAGGCCTGGGGTACCTCGAGGTCAAGTCACTGATCCCTGTATCTGCTCAACAAGGACCGTACACAGTTGCTGCAGTTGGGGAGGAAATCTGCTATGCACATCCCCAGGCAAGACGAGTCCTGACTCCCCTATGGGGGCTCAAAGGGAAACCCAAGACCTATGTCAGCTTGGGCGACGCAAGCACAGGCTCTGGCCTCAGCACCAGACGAGGACTGAGGACCTGGTGACGTCTCAGGAGGAATCCCCACAGGCGCCTCGCAACTCGCATGGAGACTGGCCTCTCAGAGGACACAGCGGCGGGTCCCTGGGGTCCCCGTCATAACTCGATTGGACCCTGCCACAACTGGAGAAAAACCAGAAGCTTCTCTCCTGCAGGGAGGGTGAGTCCCTTGTTTGCTGCAGCATCTCCGGGGAAATCACCCATTCCCTCTTGGACTTCTTAAGGCTCCTTCATACACTTGTTGTGACCTAGGAAGTTCCCCGCCCCAACCGTCCCCACTCGAGAGGAACCCGAATGTCCCGCTGCAACTCAAGAGGAGCCCCCTTTTGCCATCTGAGCTCCAGATGAGGGGCCCTTAACCTGCTGCATCTGGAAACGTTTACCGGCGCTCCCCTCGCATCCCAAAAGGTGGCCTCTCATCAGAAGCGTCGGGAGGAGCCTCAGGTGTCCGACCACCACTCTCCAAAATCCCCAAATGCCTCGCCTGCTCCAGATGAAAGTGAATGCCCTGCACTGTGTCGACTTTCACTCCGAGGCTCTACAAGAAACACACTGGCCCGTGAGACAGCACTGGAGTACCTCGATGGCAAGCCACAGATACCTGTGTCCACTTGATGGGGAGCCGACACTGCCAATGCACTTGGGGAAGGAAGAGGCTGTGCAAGTCTCCAGGCGAGAAGAGGCCTGACTCCCCTGTGGGAGCTCCAGAGGAAACTTAAGACCTATGAAAGCATGAGCAAGGAAATCTCAGGCTCCGACCTCAGCACAAGGCGAGGACTGAGGACCTGGCTATGACTGGGTAGGAACCCCCAGAGGCGCCTGGCAGTTCGCATTGAGAATGGCCTCTACTGAGGATACAGGGGCGGGACACTGACCTCCCCGTCATAACTTGAGAGGACCCTGCCGCAACTCGAGAAAATATGAAAGTTTCAACCTGCAGGCATGGTGTGGCCCTTGTCCTCAACGGCATCTCAGGGGAATTCATCCCTTCCCTCGTGGACCTCGAAAGGCTCCTTCACACCCTTGCTGTGACCCAAGAAGTTTCCTGCCCCACCCGTCCCCACTCGAGAGGAACCCCAAGGGTCCCACCAAGACTCAAGAGGAGCCCCGTTTTCCCCTGCTGAGCTCAAGATGACGGGCCCTTTCCCTGCTCCGTCAGGAAAGGTTTCTTGGTGTTCCCCTCGCATCCCAAGAGGAGATGCTCGAACCTGAAAAGTCGGGAGGAGTCTCACAGGTTGGGCCACCATTCCCCAAGACCCCCAAATGCCTCGTCCACTTCAGATGAACCTGACTGCCCTGGACTGCCTCGACTGTAACCTCGAGGCTCGACTCCAGCACACTGGCACATGTGACAGCCCTTGGGTACGTCCAGCGCAAGCCATAGATTCCTTTATCCGCTCGATAGTGACCTGGTCACTGTTACTGCAGTTGGGAAGGAAGCGGCTGTGCATGTCTCCAGTTGAGACGAGCCCTGACTCCCATCTGTGGGATCCAGTGGAAGCCCAATACAAATGTCAACACAGGCGAAGCAATCTGAGGCTGCAGCCTCAGCACCAGAAGGGGACTAAGGACTTGGCGCCACTGGGGAGGAATTCCCAGATGTGCCTCGACCTTCGCACAGAGATTGGCCTATCCTGGGGCCACAGGGGCGGATCCCTATGGTCCCTGTCTTAACTCGAGAGGGCCCCACTGCAACTCGAGAAAAAGCAGAAGCTTCACACTTGCAGGCGGAATGAGGCCCTTGTCTGCTGTGGTGTCCCGGGTGAAATCCCCTGTTCCCACTTGGGCCTCAAAATGCTCTTTCCCACCCTTGTTGTGACCCAAGTTCCCCGCCCCACACGTCCCCACTCGAGAGGACAGCCGAGGGTTCCGCGGCAACTCAAGAGGAGCTCCATTTTCCCATGCTCAGATACAGATTAGGGACCCTTTCCTTGCTCCATCGGGAAAGGTTTCCCAGGCTCTCTGCTCGCAACCCAAGAGGAGGCATTCACACCAGGCGTGTCCAGAGAAGCCTCAGGCATCGGGTCACATTTCCGCAAAACCCCCAAATGCCTAGTCCACTCCAGGTGATTCTGACTGTCCTGCACTGCCTCGACTGTCACCCCGAGGCTCAACTCCGGCACCCTGGCATGTGTGATAGACCTGGAGTACCTTGAGGTGAAGCCACTGATCCCTGTATTCGCTCGACAGGGATCCGGACGCTGTTGCTGCAGTTCGGGAGGAAAGCGGCTGTACACATGCCCAGGCGAGATGAGGCCTGACTCCACTATGGGGGCTCCAGGGGAAACCCAATAGCAATGTCAGCATGGGCGAGGCAAGCACAGTCTCTGGCCTCAGCACAAGACGAGGACTGAGGACCCAGTGTCGTCTCAGGGTAACCTCAAGACCTATGAAAGCATGAGCAAGAAAATCTCAGGCTCCGACCTCAGCACAAGGCGAGGACTGAGGACCTGGCTATGACTGGGTAGGAATCCCCAGAGGCGCCTGGCAACTCGCATTGAGAATGGCCTCTACTGAGGATACAGGGGCGGGACACTGACCTCCCCGTCATAACTTGAGAGGACCCTGCCGCAACTCGAGAAAATATGAAAGTTTCAACCTGCAGGCATGGTGTGGCCCTTGTCCTCAACGGCATCTCAGGGGAATTCATCCCTTCCCTCGTGGACCTCGAAAGGCTCCNCTGAGGACCCAATGACGTCTTGGAGGAATCCCCACAGGTGCCTCGCAACGGGCATGGAGATTGGCCTCTCCTGAGGCCACAGAGGCGGGTCCCTGGGGTCCCTGTCATAACTCGAGAGGACCCCGCCGCAACTTGAGAAAAATCAGAAGCTTCTCCCCTGCAGGGAGGGTGAGTCCCTTGTCCACTAGGGCATCTCGGGGGAAATCATCCATTCCCTCTTGGACCTCTTAAGGCTCCTTCATACCCTTGTTGTGACCTAGGAAGTTCCCCGCCCCAACCGTCCCCACTCGAGAGGAACCCGAATGTCTCGCTGCGATTCAAGAGGAGCCCCCTTTTCCCAGCTGAGCTCCAGATGAGGGGCCCTTAACCTGATGCATCTGGAAAGGATTACTGGTGCTCCCCTCGCATCCCAATAGGTGGCCTCGCATCAGAAGTGTCTGGAGGAGCCTCAGGTGTCCGACCACCACCACTCCCCAAGATCCCCAAATGCCACAGCTGCTCCAGATGAAAATGAATGCCCTGCACTGTGTCGACTTTCACTCCGAGGCTCTACACCAAACACACTGGCACATGAGACAGCACTGGAGTACCTCGATGGCAAGCCACAGATCCCTGTGTCTGCTTGACGGGGAGCTGACACTGCCAGTGCAGTTGGGAAAGGAAGAGGCTGTGCACGTCCCCAGGCGAGACGAGGCCTGACTCCCCTATGGGGGCTCCAGGGGAAACCCAAGACCTATGTCAGCATGGGCGAGGCAAGCACAGGCTCTGGCCTCAGCACAAGACAAGGACTGAGGACCCGGTGACCTCTCATGGGGAATCCCCATAGGTGCCTCGCAACTCGCATGGAGACTGGCTTCTCCTGAGTCCACAAGGGAAGGTCCGTTGGCACTTCGTGGTAACTCGAGAGGACATCACCCCAACTAGAGAAAAACCAGAGGATTCTCCCCTGTAGGGAGGGTGAGTCCCTTGTCCGCCGCCGCATCTCGGGGGAAATCACCCCTTTCCTCTTGGACCTCGAAAGGCTCCTTCAGAGCCTTGCTGTGACCCATGAAGTTCCCTGCCCCACTCGTCCCCACTCGAGAGGAACCCCAAGGTTCCCGCCAAGTCTAAAGAGGAGCCCCGTTTTCCCCTGCTGAGCTCAAGATGACGGGCCCTTTCCCTGCTCCGTCGGAAAAGGTTTCGCTGTGTCCCCTCGGATCTCAAGAGGAGGTGCTCACACCTGGAAAGTCGGGATGAGTCTCACAGGTTGGGCCACCATTCCCCATGACTCCCAAATGCCTCGTCATTTCACATGAACCTGACTGCCCTGCACTGCTTCGACTGTAACCCTGAGGCTCGACTCTGGCACTCTGGTACGTGTGACAGCCCTAGGGTACCTCGAGCACAAGCCATAGATCCCTGTATCCGCTTGACAGGGACCCGGACACTGTTACTGCAGTTGGGAAGGAAAGCGGCCGTGCAGGTCTCCAGTTGAGACGAGGCCTGACTCTTCTCTGTGGGCTCCAGGGGAAGCAAAATACAAATATCAGAAGGGCGAGGCAATCTCAGGCTGCAGCCTCAGCACCAGAAGGGCACTGAGGACTTGGCGCCACTGGGGACGAATCCTCAGATGTGCCTCAGCCCTCGCACGGAGACTGTCCTATCCTGGGGCCAGAGGGGCGGATCCCTGTGGTCCCCGTCCTAAAAAGAGGGGACCCCACCGGAACTGGAGAAAAAGCAGAAGCTTCACCCTTGCAGGTGGAGTAAGGCCCTTGTCAACTGCGGCGTTCCAGGGGAAATCAGCAGTTCCCTCTTGGACCTCGAAATGCTCTTTCACACCCTTGCTGTGACCCAAGAAGTTCCCCGTCCCACATGTCCCCTCTCAAGAGGACCACTGAGGGTCCCGCCGCAACTCAAGAAGAGCTCCATTTTCCGATGCTCAGCTCCAGATGAGGAGCCTTCTCCCTGCTCCATCGGGAAAGTGTTCCTGGCTCCCCTCTCGCAACCCAAGAGAAGGCACTCACACCAGGCGTGTCCAGAGAAGCCTCAGGCATTCGGTCACATTTCCACAAGACCCGCAAATCCCTAGTCCTCTGCAGATGAATCTGACTGTGCTGCACTGCCTCGACTGTCACCCCGGGGCTTGAATCCGGCACACTGGCATGTGTGAAAGGCCTGGGGTACCTCGAGGTCAAGTCACTGATCCCTGTATCTGCTCAACAAGGACCGTACACAGTTGCTGCAGTTGGGGAGGAAATCTGCTATGCACATCCCCAGGCAAGACGAGTCCTGACTCCCCTATGGGGGCTCAAAGGGAAACCCAAGACCTATGTCAGCTTGGGCGACGCAAGCACAGGCTCTGGCCTCAGCACCAGACGAGGACTGAGGACCTGGTGACGTCTCAGGAGGAATCCCCACAGGCGCCTCGCAACTCGCATGGAGACTGGCCTCTCAGAGGACACAGCGGCGGGTCCCTGGGGTCCCCGTCATAACTCGATTGGACCCTGCCACAACTGGAGAAAAACCAGAAGCTTCTCTCCTGCAGGGAGAGTGAGTCCCTTGTTTGCTGCAGCATCTCCGGGGAAATCACCCATTCCCTCTTGGACTTCTTAAGGCTCCTTCATACACTTGTTGTGACCTAGGAAGTTCCCCGCCCCAACCGTCCCCACTCGAGAGGAACCCGAATGTCCCGCTGCAACTCAAGAGGAGCCCCCTTTTGCCATCTGAGCTCCAGATGAGGGGCCCTTAACCTGCTGCATCTGGAAACGTTTACCGGCGCTCCCCTCGCATCCCAAAAGGTGGCCTCTCATCAGAAGCGTCGGGAGGAGCCTCAGGTGTCCGACCACCACTCTCCAAAATCCCCAAATGCCTCGCCTGCTCCAGATGAAAGTGAATGCCCTGCACTGTGTCGACTTTCACTCCGAGGCTCTACAAGAAACACACTGGCCCGTGAGACAGCACTGGAGTACCTCGATGGCAAGCCACAGATACCTGTGTCCACTTGATGGGGAGCAGACACTGCCAATGCACTTGGGGAAGGAAGAGGCTGTGCAAGTCTCCAGGCGAGAAGAGGCCTGACTCCCCTGTGGGAGCTCCAGAGGAAACTTAAGACCTATGAAAGCATGAGCAAGGAAATCTCAGGCTCCGACCTCAGCACAAGGCGAGGACTGAGGACCTGGCTATGACTGGGTAGGAACCCCCAGAGGCGCCTGGCAGTTCGCATTGAGAATGGCCTCTACTGAGGATACAGGGGCGGGACACTGACCTCCCCGTCATAACTTGAGAGGACCCTGCCGCAACTCGAGAAAATATGAAAGTTTCAACCTGCAGGCATGGTGTGGCCCTTGTCCTCAACGGCATCTCAGGGGAATTCATCCCTTCCCTCGTGGACCTCGAAAGGCTCCTTCACACCCTTGCTGTGACCCAAGAAGTTTCCTGCCCCACCCGTCCCCACTCGAGAGGAACCCCAAGGGTCCCACCAAGACTCAAGAGGAGCCCCGTTTTCCCCTGCTGAGCTCAAGATGACGGGCCCTTTCCCTGCTCCGTCAGGAAAGGTTTCTTGGTGTTCCCCTCGCATCCCAAGAGGAGATGCTCGAACCTGAAAAGTCGGGAGGAGTCTCACAGGTTGGGCCACCATTCCCCAAGACCCCCAAATGCCTCGTCCACTTCAGATGAACCTGACTGCCCTGGACTGCCTCGACTGTAACCTCGAGGCTCGACTCCAGCACACTGGCACATGTGACAGCCCTTGGGTACGTCCAGCGCAAGCCATAGATTCCTTTATCCGCTCGATAGTGACCTGGTCACTGTTACTGCAGTTGGGAAGGAAGCGGCTGTGCATGTCTCCAGTTGAGACGAGCCCTGACTCCCATCTGTGGGATCCAGTGGAAGCCCAATACAAATGTCAACACAGGCGAAGCAATCTGAGGCTGCAGCCTCAGCACCAGAAGGGGACTAAGGACTTGGCGCCACTGGGGAGGAATTCCCAGATGTGCCTCGACCTTCGCACAGAGATTGGCCTATCCTGGGGCCACAGGGGCGGATCCCTATGGTCCCTGTCTTAACTCGAGAGGGCCCCACTGCAACTCGAGAAAAAGCAGAAGCTTCACACTTGCAGGCGGAATGAGGCCCTTGTCTGCTGTGGTGTCCCGGGTGAAATCCCCTGTTCCCACTTGGGCCTCAAAATGCTCTTTCCCACCCTTGTTGTGACCCAAGTTCCCCGCCCCACACGTCCCCACTCGAGAGGACAGCCGAGGGTTCCGCGGCAACTCAAGAGGAGCTCCATTTTCCCATGCTCAGATACAGATTAGGGACCCTTTCCTTGCTCCATCGGGAAAGGTTTCCCAGGCTCTCTGCTCGCAACCCAAGAGGAGGCATTCACACCAGGCGTGTCCAGAGAAGCCTCAGGCATCGGGTCACATTTCCGCAAAACCCCCAAATGCCTAGTCCACTCCAGGTGATTCTGACTGTCCTGCACTGCCTCGACTGTCACCCCGAGGCTCAACTCCAGCACCCTGGCATGTGTGATAGACCTGGAGTACCTCGAGGTGAAGCCACTGATCCCTGTATTCGCTCGATAGGGATCCGGACGCTGTTGCTGCAGTTCGGGAGGAAAGCGGCTGTGCACATGCCCAGGCAAGATGAGGCCTGACTCCACTATGGGGGCTCCAGGGGAAACCCAATAGCAATGTCAGCATGGGCGAGGCAAGCACAGGCTCTGGCCTCAGCACAAGACGAGGACTGAGGACCCAGTGTCATCTCAGGGTAACCTCAAGACCTATGAAAGCATGAGCAAGAAAATCTCAGGCTCCGACCTCAGCACAAGGCGAGGACTGAGGACCTGGCTATGACTGGGTAGGAATCCCCAGAGGCGCCTGGCAACTCGCATTGAGAATGGCCTCTACTGAGGATACAGGGGCGGGACACTGACCTACCTGTCATAATTCGAGAGGACCCTGCCGCAACTCGAGAAAATATGGAAGTTTCTCCCCTGCAGGCGTGGTGTGGCCCTTGTCCACAACGGTATCTCAGGGCAATTCACCCCTTCCCTTGTGGACCTCGAAAGGCTCTTCACACCCTTGCTGTGACCCAAGAAGTTCCCTGTCCCACCCGTCCCCACTCGAGAGGAACCCAAATGGTCCCACCAAGTCTCAAGAGGAGCCCCGTTTTCCCCTGCTGAGCTCCAGATGAGGGGCCCTTTCCCTGCTCCATCGGTAAAGTTTTCGCTGTGTTCCTCTCGCATCCCAAGAGGAGGTGCTCGCAACTGAAAAGTCGAGAGGAGTCTCACAGGTTGGGCCACCATTCCCCAAGACCCTCAAATGCCTGGTCCACTTCAGATGAACCATACTGCCCTGCACTGCCTCGATTGAATCCCCGAGACTCGAGTCCGGCACACTGGCACGTGTGACAGCCCTAGGGTACCTCGAGCGCAAGCCATAGATCCCTGTATCTGCTCGACAGGGACCCGGACACTGTTACTGCAGTCAGGAAAGAAAGCGACTGTGCGTGTCTCCAGTCAAGACGAGGCCTGACTCCCCTCAGCGGGCTCCAGGGGAAGCCTAAAACAAATGTCAGCTCGGGCGAGCCAATTTCAGGCTGCGGCCTCAGCACCAGAAGGGGACTGAGGACTTGGCGCCACTGGGGAGGAATCCCAAATGTGCCTCACCCCTCTCACAGAGACTGGCCTATCCTGGGACCACAGGGGTGGAACCCTGTGGTCACCGTCGTAACTCAAGAAGACTTCACCGCAACTGGAGAAAAACCAGAAGCTTCACCCTTGCAGGCATAGTGAGGCCCTAGTCTGCTGTGGCGTGCCTGGGGAAATCACCCGTTTCCTCTTGGACCTTGAAATGCTCTTTCATACCCTTGCTGTGACCCACGAATTCCCCCCCCCTCATGTCCCCACTCGATAGAACCACCGAGGGTCCCGCTGCGACTCAAGAGGAGCTCCATTTTCCCATGTGCAGCCCCAGATGAAGTGCCCTTTCCCTGCTCCATCAGGAAAGGGTTCCCGGCTCCACTGTCTCATCCATAGAGGAAGCATTCACACCAGGGGAGCTCAGAGAAACCTCAGGTGTCATTTCACATTTATGCGAGACCCTCAAATGCCTAGTCCACTCCAGATGAATCTGACTCTCCTGCACTGCCTGGACTGTCACCCCGAGGCTCAACTCCTGCACACTGGCACGTGTGATAGCCCTGGGGTACCTCAAGGTCAAGCCACTGATCCCTGCATCTGCTCCATAGGGACCCAGAGACTGTTGCTGCAGTTGGGGAGGAAAGCGGCTGTGCAGGTCCCCAGGTTGACGAGGCCTGCTCCATCGGGAAAGGTTTTCCCGCGCTCCCCTTGCATCCCAAGAGGTGGCCTTGCATCAGGAGAGTCGGGAGGAGCCTCAGGTGTCTGACCACCTCTCCCTAAGATCCCAAAATGCATCGTCCACTCCAGATGAACATGACTGCCCTGCACTGTCTCGACTGTTACCCCGAGGCTCGACTCCCAACACACCGGCATGTGAGACAGTCCTGGAGTACCTCGATGGCAAGCCACAGATCCCTGTGTCCTCTTTTCGGGGGGAGGGACACTGCCGCTGCAGTTGGGGAAGAAAGAGGCCGTGCAAGACTCCAGGCGAGAAGAGGCCTAACTCCCCTGTGGGGGCTCCAGAGTAACCTTAAGACCTATAGAAGCATGAGTGAGGAAATCTCAGGCTCCGACCTCAGCACCAGACGAGGACTGAGGATGCAGCAATGATTGGGGAGGAATCCCCAGAGGCGCCTCAAAACTCTCACTGAAAATGGCCTCTCCTGAGGATACAGGGGCGGGTCCCAGGGTCCTCGTCATAACTCGAGAGGACCCTGCCGAACTCGAGAAAAACCAGAAGCTTCTCCCCTGCAGGCGTGGTGTGGCCCTTGTCAGCCACAGCATCCCAGGGGAATTCACCCCATCCCTCTTGGACCTTGAAAGGCTCCTTCACACTCTTGCTGTGACCTAGGAACTCCCCCCCCCCCACCCGGTCCCACTGGAGAGGAACTCCAAGGGTCCCACCAAGACTCAAGAGGAGCCCCGTTTTCCCCTGCTGAGCTCCTGATTAGGGGCCCTTTCCCTGCTCCGTCGAGAAAAGTTTCGCGGTGTTCCCCTGGCATCCCAAGAGCAGGTGCTCGCATCTGGAAAGTCAGGAGGAGTCTCACATTTTGGGTCACCATTCCCCAAGACCCCCAAATGCCTCATCCATTTCATATGAACCTGACTGCCCTGCACTGCCTCAATTGAAACCCCGAAACTTGACTCCAGCACACTCGCAGGTGTGACAGCCCTAGAGTACCTTGAGTACAAGCCATAGATCCCTGTATCCGATCTACAGGGACCCGGACAATGTNGACCTTGAAATGCTCTTTCATACCCTTGCTGTGACCCACGAATTCCCCCCCCCTCATGTCCCCACTCGATAGAACCACCGAGGGTCCCGCTGCGACTCAAGAGGAGCTCCATTTTCCCATGTGCAGCCCCAGATGAAGTGCCCTTTCCCTGCTCCATCAGGAAAGGGTTCCCGGCTCCACTGTCTCATCCATAGAGGAAGCATTCACACCAGGGGAGCTCAGAGAAACCTCAGGTGTCATTTCACATTTATGCGAGACCCTCAAATGCCTAGTCCACTCCAGATGAATCTGACTCTCCTGCACTGCCTGGACTGTCACCCCGAGGCTCAACTCCTGCACACTGGCACGTGTGATAGCCCTGGGGTACCTCAAGGTCAAGCCACTGATCCCTGCATCTGCTCCATAGGGACCCAGAGACTGTTGCTGCAGTTGGGGAGGAAAGCGGCTGTGCAGGTCCCCAGGTTGACGAGGCCTGCTCCATCGGGAAAGGTTTTCCCGCGCTCCCCTTGCATCCCAAGAGGTGGCCTTGCATCAGGAGAGTCGGGAGGAGCCTCAGGTGTCTGACCACCTCTCCCTAAGATCCCAAAATGCATCGTCCACTCCAGATGAACATGACTGCCCTGCACTGTCTCGACTGTTACCCCGAGGCTCGACTCCCAACACACCGGCATGTGAGACAGTCCTGGAGTACCTCGATGGCAAGCCACAGATCCCTGTGTCCTCTTTTCGGGGGGAGGGACACTGCCGCTGCAGTTGGGGAAGAAAGAGGCCGTGCAAGACTCCAGGCGAGAAGAGGCCTAACTCCCCTGTGGGGGCTCCAGAGTAACCTTAAGACCTATAGAAGCATGAGTGAGGAAATCTCAGGCTCCGACCTCAGCACCAGACGAGGACTGAGGATGCAGCAATGATTGGGGAGGAATCCCCAGAGGCGCCTCAAAACTCTCACTGAAAATGGCCTCTCCTGAGGATACAGGGGCGGGTCCCAGGGTCCTCGTCATAACTCGAGAGGACCCTGCCGAACTCGAGAAAAACCAGAAGCTTCTCCCCTGCAGGCGTGGTGTGGCCCTTGTCAGCCACAGCATCCCAGGGGAATTCACCCCATCCCTCTTGGACCTTGAAAGGCTCCTTCACACTCTTGCTGTGACCTAGGAACTCCCCCCCCCCACCCGGTCCCACTGGAGAGGAACTCCAAGGGTCCCACCAAGACTCAAGAGGAGCCCCGTTTTCCCCTGCTGAGCTCCTGATTAGGGGCCCTTTCCCTGCTCCGTCGAGAAAAGTTTCGCGGTGTTCCCCTGGCATCCCAAGAGCAGGTGCTCGCATCTGGAAAGTCAGGAGGAGTCTCACATTTTGGGTCACCATTCCCCAAGACCCCCAAATGCCTCATCCATTTCATATGAACCTGACTGCCCTGCACTGCCTCAATTGAAACCCCGAAACTTGACTCCAGCACACTCGCAGGTGTGACAGCCCTAGAGTACCTTGAGTACAAGCCATAGATCCCTGTATCCGATCTACAGGGACCCGGACAATGTTACTGCAATTGGAAAAGAAAGCGGCCGTGCCCGTCTCCAGTGGAGACAAGGCCTGACTCCCCTCAGGGGGCTCCAGGGGAAGCCCAATACAAATGTCAGCTCAGGCGAGGGAATCTCAGGCTGCGGCCTCAGCACCAGAAGGGGATTGAGGACTTGGAGCCACTGGGGAGGAATCCCAAATGTGTCTCGCCCCTCTCATGGAGACTGGCCTATCCTGGGGCAACAGGGGCGGAACCCTGTGGTCCCCGTCGTAACTCAAGAGAACCCTGCCACAAGTCAAGTAAAACCAGAAGCTTCACCCTTGAAGGCTGAGTGAGGCCCTAGTCCGCTGCGGTGTCCTGGGGGAAATCACCCGTTTCCTCTTGGACCTTGAAATGGTCTTTCACACCCTTGCTGTGACCCAATAAGTTCCCCGCCCCTCACCTCCCCAATCGAGAGGACCGCCGAGGGTCCCACAGGACTCAAGAGAAGGTCCATTTTCCCATTATAATCTCCAGATGAGGGGTCCTTTCCCTGCTCCATCAGGAAAGGCTTCCCGGTTCCCCTGTTGCATCCCAAGAAGAAGCACTCACACCAGGGGAGCCCAGAGAAGACTCAGGCGTCGGGTCACATTTCCATGAGACCCGCAAATGCCTAGTCCACTCCAGATGAAACTCCAGCACACTGGCACGTGTGATAGCCCTGGGGTACCTTGACGTCAAGCCACTGATTCCTGCATCCGCTCGACAGGGACCCAGACACTGTTGCTGCTGTTGGGGAGGAAAGCGGCTGTGCACGTCCCCAGGTGAGACGAGGCCTGTCTCCATTATGGGGACTCCAGGGGATTCCCAAGACCTAGGTCAGGCTGTGGCCTCAGCACCGGACGAGACCTGGGGACCCGGTGACGACTGGGGAGGAATACACAGTGGCAATTCCCATGGAGACTGGCCTGTCCTGAGGCCACAGAGGCGGGTCCCTGGAGACCGCATCGTAACTTGAGAAGACACCGCTGCAACTCGAGAAAAACCAGAATCTTCTCCCTTGCAGGCAGTGAGGCCCTTGTCCTCTGTGGCGTCCCGGAGGAAATCACTCGTTCCCCCTTGGACCTTGAAATTCTCCTTCACACCCTTGCTGTCACCTTCTTCTCACCTTCTTCTTCTTCTTCTCACATTCTTCTTCTCACCTTCTTTTTATTCTAACCTTGTTCTTCTCACCTTCTTCTTTTTCTTCTCACCTTCTTCTTTTTCTCACACAATTCTTCTAAAATTCTTCTTCTTCGCACCTTCTTCTTCCTCTTCTTCTCCCCTTTTTCTTCTTCTTCTCACCTGCTTCTTCTCCAGCTCACCTTTTTCATCTTCTCACCTCCTTCTTCTCACATTCTTCTTCTTCTTCTTCTTCTCACCTTCTCTTTTTATTTTCTCCCCTTTTTCTTCTTCTTCTCACCTTCCTCTTCTTCTTCTCCTCACTTTATTCTTCTTCTTCTCACCTTCTTCTTCATCTCACTTCTTCCTCTTCTTCTCACCTTCTTATTCTTCTTTCTTCTTTTCACCCTCTTTTTCTTCTCATCTTCTTTTTTATCTTTTCACCTTCTTCTTCTTCTCACCTTCTTCTACTACTTCTCTCCTTCTTCTTATTCTTCTCCCCACCATCTTCTTCTCACCTTCTCTTTTTCTTCCCAACTTTTTTTTCTTCTTCTTCTCACCTTCTCTTTCTTCTCACCTTCTTCTTCTCACTTTCTTCTTCTTCTCACCTTCTCTTTTACTTCTCACCTTTTTCTTCTTCTTCTTCTCACCTTCTTCTTTTTATTCTCACCTTCTGCTTCTTCTCACCGTCTTCTTATACTTCTCACCTTCTTCTTCTTCTTTTCACCTTTTTATTCTTCTTCTCAAATTCTTCTACTTCTTCTCACCTTCTCATTTTTTTCTCACCATTTTCTTCTTGTTCTTCTTACCTTCTTCTTCTTCTTCTCACCTTCTTCTTATCAACTTCTTCTTCTTCTCACATTCTTCTTCTTCTCACCTGCTGCTTCTTATCACCTTCTCTTTTTATTTTCTCACCCTTTTCTTCTTCTCCTTCTCACCTTCTTCTTCTCCTCACCAAATTCTTCTTTTTCTCACCTTCTTCTTCTTCTCACCTGCTGCTTCTTCATCTCACTTCTTCTACTTCTCACCTTCATATTCTTCTCACTTTCTTCTTTTTACCTTCTTCTATTTTTCTTCTCACATTCTTTTTCTTCTTCTCACCTTCTTCTTCTACTTATCACCTTCTTCTTCTACTTCTTCTCACCTTCTCCTTTTGCTTCCTCTCTGCTTCTTATTCTTAGCAACTTCTTCTTCTCACCTACTTCTTCTTCCCACCTTCTACATCTCAGCTACTCTTTTTCTTCTCAAATTTTTCTTCTTCTTCTCACCTTCTTCTTCTCATCTTCTTCTTTTTCTCACCTTCTTCTTCTCAACTTCTTCTTCTTCTCACCTTCTCTTTTTCTTCTCACCTTTTTCTTCTTCTTCTCACCTTCTTCTTTTTCTTCTCAAATTCTTTTACTTCTCACATTCTTCTTCTCACCTTCTCTTTTTCTTCTCACCATTTTCTTCTTCTTCTTCTCACCTTCTTCTTCTTCTCACCTTCTTCTTCTTTTATTTCTCACCTTCATCTTTCTCTTCTTCTCATCATCTTATTTTTCTTCTCCTCATCATCTTCTTCTTCTTCATCTCACCTTCTTCTTCTTCCTCTTCTTCTCACCTTCTTCTTCTACTTCTCCTTCACATCTTCTTCTTCTACTTCTTCTCCTTCACATCTTCTTCTTCTTCTTCTTCTCACCTTATTCTTCTTTTACTTCTTCTCACATTCTTCTTTTTATTATTCTAGCTTTCTTCTTCTTCTCACCTTCATTTTCTTCTTCTCACCTTCTTCTTCTATCACCTCCCTCTTCTTCTTCTCACCTTCTTCTTCTTATACTTCTAACCTACTTCCTCTTCTTCTATTTCTAACCTTCTTCTTTTTCTTCTTCTTCTCNTTTTCTCACATTCTTCTTTTTATTATTCTCACTTTCTTCTTCTTCTCACATTCTTCTTCTTCTCACCTTCTTCTTCTTCTCACCTTCTTCTTTTCTTCTTCTCACCTTCTTCTTTTCTTCTTCTCACCTTTATTTTCTTCTTCTCACCTTTTTCTTCTTCTCACCAGCTTCTTCTTCTTCGATCACCTCCCTCTTCTTCTTCTCACCTTCTTCTTCTGTTTCTAACCTTCTTCTTTTTCTTCTTCTCATCACCTTATTTTTCTTCATCTCATCTTCTTCTTCTCACCTTCTTCTTCTTCTTCTCACCTTCTTCTTCTCACATTCTTCCTCTCACCTTCTTCTTCTCCTCACCTTCTTCTTCTTTAACCTTCTTCCTCTTCTTCTTCTTCTCACCTTCTCTTTTTCTTCTCACCTTTTTCTTCATCTTCTCAGCTTCTTCTTCTTCTCGCCTTATTCTTCTCATCTTTTTCATCTTCTTTTTCTTCTTCTTGTCACCTTCTTTTTTTTCTTCTCACCTTATTCTTTTCTTCTCACATTTTTTTTCTTCTTCTCACCTTTTTTTCTTCTTCTTCTTTTAACCTTTTTCTTCTTCTCACGTTCTTCTTCTTCTCAACTTCTTCTTTCTCTCACCTTCTTCTTCTCCTCACCTTCTTCTTCTTTAACCTTCTTCCTCTTCTTCTTCTTCTCACCTTCTCTTTTTCTTCTCATCTTTTTCTTCATCTTCTCAGCTTCTTCTTCTTCTTCTCGCCTTCTTCTTCTCATCTTTTTCATCTTCTTTTTCTTCTTCTTGTCATCATCTTCTTCTTTTTTTCTTCTCACCTTATTCTTTTCTTCTGACATTATTTTCTTCTTATTCTCACTTTCCTCTTTTTTTCTTCTTCTATTTCTCAACTTCTTCTTTTTCTTCTACTTGTCACCATCTTCTTCTTTATTTCCCACCTTCATTTCCTCTTCTTCTTCTATTTCTTACCATTTTCTTCATCTCACTTTCTTCTTCTCCTTACCTTCTTCTTCTTCTTCTCAACTTCTTCTTCTTCTCCTTCTCACCTTCTTCTTCTTCTCACCTTCTTCTTCTTCTACTTCTTCTCACATTCTTCTTCTCATCTTATTCTAATTCTTCTTTTTCTTCTTCTCCTAATCTTCTTCTTATTATTCTCATCTTCTTTCTTCTTCACACCTTTTTCTTCTTCTCTCCTTCTTCTTACCTTCTTCTTATTATTCTTCTCACCTTCTTCTTTTCACGTTCTTCTTCTTATTCTCACCTTTTTCTTCTTCTTCTCACCTTCTTCTTCTTGTTGTTCTAACCTTCTTTTCTGTCTTCTCACCTTCTTCTTTTAATTCTTCTCACCTTCTTCTTCTCACTTTCTTCTTATCACCTTCTTCTTCTTCTTCTCACATTCTGCTTATTCTTCTCACCTTCTTCTTCTTCTCACCTTCCTCTTCTACTTCTCACCTTCCTCTTATTCCTCTTCCCACCTTTTTCTAAATCTTCTCACCTTCTTCTACTTCACATCTTCTTCTTCTCCTCCTCTTCTTCTTCTCACCTTCTTATTCTTCTCACCTTTTTCTTCTCACCTTCTTCTTCTTCTTCTCACCTTCTTCTTCTACTTCTCACCTTTTTCTTCTTCTTCTCAACTTTTTGTTCTTCTTATTCTCACCTTCTTCTTCTGCTTCTCACCATCTTATTCCTCTAGTTACCTTATTGTTCTTCTTTTCTCACCTTCTTCTTCTTCCTACCTTTTTTTCTCACCTTATTCTTCTTCTGCTCACTGTTTTTGTCTTCTCGCCTTCTTCTTCTCAACTTCTTCTTCTTCATCTCATGTTCTTTTCTTCTCACCTCCTTCTTCTTACTCTCACCTTCTTCTTCATCTTCTCACCTTCTTCTTCGTCTTCTCACCTTCTTCTTCTTTTTCTAACCTTCTACTTCTTCTTCTCACCTTCTTCTTCTTCTCACCTTCTTCTTCTCTTCTTTTTCTTCTTCTAATCTTATTCTCACCTTCTTCTTCTTCTTATCAACTTTTTCTTTTTCTTCTCACATTCTACTTCTATTTCTTCTACCTTCTTCTTCTTCTCACCTTCTTCTACTTCTCACCTTCTTATTCTTCTTCGCACCTTATTCTTCATCTCACCTTCTTCTTCTTCTCACCTTCTTTTTCCTCTTCACACCTCCTTCTTCTTCTCACCTTCTTCTTCTTCTTCTCACCTTCTTCTCCTTCTTCTCACCTTCTTCTTTTTCTCATTTTCTTCCTCTCACCTTCTTCTTCTTCTTCTCATGTTCTGGTTCTTCTTCTCACCGTCTTCTTCTTCTCAACTTCTTCTTCTACTTCTCACCTTCCTCTTATTCTTCTTCTAACCTTTTTCTAAATCTTCTTCTCACCTTCTTCTTCTTATTTTCTTCTTCTCACCTTCCTCTTCTTCTC